>OX419339.1:18377574-18400074 GCA_948470475.1 Galaxea fascicularis
ATTTGTGTGTATTTTTCAGTGTATTCTCAGCTCTCTTGTTATATTCACTTAACAACCAGCTGGTTGTAAATGGTTGACAACTATAGCAGACAGTTACACAACCACCTGCACCTGTAAAACAAAAACAAACATGGGTTAGCTAACATGTATTCCACATCCAAAACAAGTCCACTACCTACCAGAAACATGTATAGCGCAAACAACTTTTATCACAGGAAATGAAACAATGAAAACATCCCAGTGAAACATTTATTTTCATTAAGTTTATCTAGTATGATAAAAAGGGAGCAAATGCAAGATTTTAAACCTAAACGTCATCTCTGCCAACTCAAATCAAATCAAAATACTGATTATAGGCACTTTTCAACAAGTAGTCTCATATCGCTCGCTTTGTTCCTGCTTTGCGACTCTGTCTACTGCCTGTTTAGTTAAAGACAAATATCACTCTCGCAAAGACAACAAACAAAAATCAAATTGTACCATTGGGTCGGGTATTCTGAAGTTTAACCTAAAACAACTCACTTTTGAAAAAATATACCTCGCAGATCCCTTATTGATTTCTTTCTTGAAAAAACACCATACATCAGTTACAAACAACAAAATGCCACCCAATTGAAACAACTCTGTTATTATTCCTCATTTTTGCGCAATCATTGCACCATCACCGCAACCAACAACGCAACAGACAAAAATTAGGTCGGGTTACACACACCACAGTAAAAGGCATTTTCCATGGTAGATCATCCCGCGGTACATCACACTCGGGTTTTAGTATACCGTGTTAACCTTCGCTTACACGCGATTTGTGATTTGCCAAGGTAAAATAAAGTTTTGCAATTAAACGGCCTACAAAGAAAAACCACTTTTCCTCAACGGATACACGTTGATATCAAACGGAGTACCGTGATAAGCTCTTGTGCCATGCGCATCAAAACCCCATAATTGCAACTTACCACGTTAAATGTCATGGACCCTTTATGTGGTCTTTTTTACGTATCCACGGATATTTACCGCAGGAAATTTACCTTGCAAATGTCGGTTACACTCACTAGATGCACAGTAAAAATGCCCCGTCTAACCTCACCTACTTCCATCGCTCCCCTAACAACGCTGTCAATGGTGATTTCATCATCATCAATGGCAACATTTATTTCCATTCTCATGTACATAAATCGTATTGCATAGCAACAGAAACGATATCAACGAAAACAATAACATTACTTGTGCATAATATTCGCTTGGGTTACAATCACAAAATATTTACAGGACTAAGACTATCAAAAAATATAAAAAATAAAAACCGAACCTTTTCGATAGTAGGTAATCTTTAGTGTAAGAAACCGTAGACCTATATTTTCACTACCGCAGAATCTTGGAAGGCTAATCCAACGGTACAAGCCTAGCCTAAAGAAACAAGTCCATTACTACACTGTGAAATCGACCATTTAATCACATTCAGGTTGTGATATTTTAGTCAAGATGTATTGTCCGATTCCGTAGACCGTTATATTTTTTAAAAAATCGAGCTGTATATTTCGCTGGTCATAGTATACAAAGCGATCTCTGGGTTGTGCATGACTATCAACTTGAGATAAATATTACACCATCATTTCACACCATTTTCAATACTCCGATCAGGTGTAATTTTTGAAGAGAATTTGCTAATTTTCCTACAAAGCAACTACATCATAGTCACTAACGCCTTATATAATCCATTTCAACAATCTTGGACTAAACTGTTGAGAAAATTGAGCTCCAAAGTCTTTTTTTGTGAGAACACTAACAACTAAGTTTCACCACCCCCCTCCCCCAATTCAATGTTGTTTGTGGCTCCTAAACGTTTGCCTAAGAATTGCGGCTTCCTAAATTCAACATTGAATAGGGGGAGGGGGAGGGGGAGGGGGAAGTTACTATAGTAATATTGTTGAGCCAGAGGTTTTTGTGCACGATTTTTGGGCGCCAAGAGGCCAGTTTTCTCAAGTAGTTTTGTCCAAGATTGAAGTCCGTGGATCGCTTGGATAGATTTTTCTTTGATTTAATTCATGAATAAAATTGCTTTCCGGTTCGGTGTTTGCCCAGACGCTAGTCACCAGAAAATTTCCCTGCGTGTTAGATTCCGTGATGTCAACGATCCCAAACCTAAACAACAGGTTGAATGGTCACTTTGGAGCTTTCTTTGACTATATGGCGATTTTTAAACAGTCCTATCAATGGACTATTTAGAACTCAAAGCGATCCGTCGCTGTCCCTCAACAGAACTTGTGTCGCAACATATTTTAAAATCAATCTACAGTTTACCCTTCTTTTGCTATGCCCAGTGTGAAATATAGCTCAACTTGAAAAGCAAAAAAGGTCTTGTGAATCGTTCAGCACATCGTAATGAAAATGCTATAGTTCGGGTCATCTGGTCATAGTATATGAAGCGCTCTGATGCTGTCGGCACTATGGTTTATATATGCGTGACTATCAACTTGTTACGAGACACGAAATGATTTCAGCTGAGATAAATATTGCACCATCATTTCAGATCATTTCAAATACTCGCTTCGGGTCTTATTCTCGAAGAGGATTTGGCCATTGTATTACAGATCAACTACATGACAATCACAAAGGCCCGATATACTCCATTTTAAGTCTGTGGATAGGTTCCACAGAGTTTTTTTTGATATGAAAGAATTACTGTGCAGTTCGGTGTTTGCCCAAACAGTTCATATCTGGTCTCTGGGGAATTTCCCGGCTTACCAGATTCAAAGGTAAACATTGCACCATCAATTCAAGTCCGTGGTACGTGTTGTTTACAGCTGAAGTTGAAAGGCGACAAAGATCTTGGGAATCGCTTACCATATCCTAATGATAATACCGTCGTTTAGATCTGATAAATTCTTTGATTTCTAGAGTAAACACAAAGGATATTTGTTTGCGTGAGAAACCGGATGCGTGACTGCCATGCCTTATGTACTGTAAAATTAACCAACGTAGTTGACCGATGTCTGAGTGGCGCAAGTGATAACCGCACGAGGTGAACTTTTGATTTGAGGTTCCAAGGTCGCGGGTTCGAATCTCAGTGGAAGTGGGACTGAAAAAATTCTTGCAGCTCTAGCTGAGCGGGGGACGGGCCTCACGACGGACACGACAAAAAAAATGGGTATTACTAGAAGCGGCACATCGCTAAGCTACGGCTGCTTAAAAAGTTAAAAATACATATATAACAATTTGAGAAAAAGAATAAAAATCTTAAAAGCTAATCAAATTATGAGACTCCTGTAAATATGCCTTTGAAAAAAGATGCGCTTTTAGATGGCGCTTGAACTCCTCTAGGTCACTCTTGCGTCGCAGCTCTCCAGGAAGTGAATTCCATAAGCGTGGGGCCGCGACTTGAAATGCCCTGTCACCAAGAGTCTTTTTGGTGATGCAACTCTGCATGCGAAGCAAGAAGCAAGAGCTCACTAGAAGATCTGAGACTGTAACATTGACTCTCTTTGACTGTAATTAGCTCACATAGGTAGCTGGGAGCAACTCCGTGTATGGCCTTGAAAGTCAAAAGACAGATCTTAAAATCGATTCGGTATCTCACTGGCAGCCAGTGCAAGCTAAAAAGTGTCGGGGTGATATGACAAAACTTTCTAAAAATGATGCGTGCCACTGTATTTTGTACACGCTGAATCTTATCTAGCTGCTTGGTGGGCAAACCATACTACAAACTGTGGCAGTAATCAATTTGACTAGTAACAAAAGCATGCACTAGCTGCTCACACGTCTGCTGCATTAGATACTTCCAAATGCGCCTTAAGTTGTACAAATGAAAATATGCTGCACTGCATAGTTTGTTCACGTGTGTGTTCATAGTAAGTTCTGGATCAAACCATGCGCCTAGGTTCCTAACAGCTGAGCTAGTTAGAGGCACTGTTGATGTGCCAATCTGAAGAGCATCAAGATCAGCCTGCAACTGTTGGCGTGTGCCAACAAGCAAGATTTCGGTCTTGCTGTCATTTGGCATCAACTTGTCGGAGATATCGCGTCCCCACATCCCACGTTTCCCTGCATCCCCATTTCTGTCCCACATTTAGACACAGCTGTTGATAAGCGTCTGATTACTATTCAATCTCCCAGTGTTTTAGCGATGGAGTTGGAGTAGGAGTCGTAGTTGTAATCAGAACAGTACTAGTACAGCATTAAATGAAAACCATATAGTGGCAGTCGCACGTGAATGAGCTTGATGATGCTTTATTATTCCGCTTCTGCTTGCAACTCTTACTTGATCAAATAAGCGGCGGAGTCGGGAGCGGAATCGGTTCTGATCCCTGCAATCACGTCGCGCTTGCGACGGCGCTTACGCCTGCATTCTTTGGTTTTCACAAAGTCATAGGCGCTCTCCACTTACGACTTCGACTCCAACTCAGCCCTCAGTTGCAGTGTTGACAGCCTCTATAAACAGCCAGGATTGTTTCTGACTTTCTCTGGCATGTCAGTGAATGTCCAAATGTTCACTTGAAACTGTTTTGTGCATCCATTGGCTGATAATGGACGAGGTCCTTCCATTGATAAAGATTTATCATCCATTGCTTGATTAAGGGCAAAGAATCGAAATGTCAGTTCTCAGTTACGTTCAATTTTCATGGTGCTTTAAAGTTTTATTCACCACCATTTACTTATATTATACCCTGACACAGCCTGTACTAGTTTGAGGGTGGAAAAGGAGTCTAAAAAAGTCAGCCTGCTCCATTTAGGTACCCCCTCTTTGCCATCAAAATAACACGATTTTATTTCTTTTACTTTCCTGTACACCCAACTGGCTAATTCCTTAAACTTTAATTTAGCAGAAAACTGTTAACTTTAAAGCATTTTTTTTGACGCTAGTCTATCGTTACTAACTTTAAATTGAAACTAGCGAGTAAACAAGACACGTGAAAGAGTCACTCTATTAAGAATGCTGTGTGTGTGTACGACTGATAAGTGTGCAGCACGGGGGTTTTAGACTCGTATTTTGCATAGTTAACGAGCTGCATTCACACGCATTGCATTCTTAATTGAAAAAGTCTGGCACGTAATTTTCTCCTTCATTCGGGGCCCACTGTTCAGTTTTGAAGACGACTAATGGCGGACCTTTTAAATAAAAAAACTTGCACTCGAAATGTTTATTTTTAAAATTCAATTGAAAGCAATACCACGGCATAGCGGCTCTCAGTGAAGAATATGAATATTTCCCTCAGAGCCTCAAGGTGATGCCTTTCGTCTGATTGGGCTATGACAGCTTGACATTCCCATCTATAAGCAAACCATATCAAATTTAAAGAAAAAAGAATTGTGAATTTTATCGCCTCGGCACTTAAAGAAAACGTCAAACGTAGTAATTACCTTTGACAGGTACAGTTGCCAATGAAATCTATTAGTAAGTCGATAATACTCTTCCCAGTAGACCGCGACACCCACGATTTTTTTGCCGCCTTCACAGTAACGTTTTTGAAGCCGCAAGTTTGTTTCAAACCAATCACGTGGTACATTGAAATGCACCACATGAGTATATTTTTTCTGTGCGGCGTCATGACTTTTTCGTATCACGTGATGTTCATTCACAGCGTGTTTGTCTTCAAGAGCTAGAAAGCTTTTGTCGGCCATTGTCATCATGGCCGCTGTTTATCAGCTGAAGATAAAATACGATCAAGACAAATTCGGAGCAATTTTTTTAGATGCATTCGACACGATAAATTTTTCACGACAAAGATTAGTTGACAAAATTTGCAAAGTAACAAGCCGTTTTAACAACGTTGATGACCAAGACTTAAGAATAAGGTACCTCGATGACGAGAAGACCTTTGTTGATCTTTCTGACGAGAATTCGGTGCAAGAAATGTTTAGGTGTGGAGTCCCCGTCAAAAATGCAGAATTCAAACGTATCACAGTCATGGTAGAACAGTCCAATTCCCATTTCCAGTCCCATTTTGCAAAGAAAAAGAGCCAGCGAGGAGCAAAGCGTTAGCTCCTCGTGTATGCCGAGCACTACCAAGATAGGAAAAGATGCAAGTCGCCGAATTTTGGAATTTGAAAACAAGACTAAACAGGACTCTGCTTCATTGCAGTTCACTGGTTCCATCTCGTGTTTCAAATCACCTCTGGAAAAGTACCTCAAAAATCAAGAAGAAAAGCTGCGAAGCCTGGAAATCAAAGAACAAAAGTTCACAACATGGCTCGAAAGTTATCGCAATTGCCTCAAGGAGACCAAATGTAAAGGCGGACCAACTTGCAGCAACTGTCATCGACAAGAGGGGCACAATCGTGTGAATTGTCCATATCAGTGCTGCGAAACCTTTTTTCACTGCGGGGCCATAAATAAACATCCAGAAGAAAAGGCACAGTTAAAAGAAGTGGAAAAACAGCGACAAGAAGTGTTGAAGGATATTGAATCGGTGAGAAATGCAATACAAGTAAAGCAAGCAGCAGCCAAATCTATCCAAGAGCGCTACGTCTACAAGGTGCGATGTCATCTTATAGAAAGTGATCCAGGCAGATATTTAACAACTGGAGATGACGGGCAATGCATTGAAAATTGGTTCCTTCTCAACAAGGATGCCAAACAGCTCGAGGTAATCCTTAAGGGAAAACTTCCTGCCCCAGGAGCCAATTTAAAAGAGATCCTTTCAACCGAACAATATGATGTCGCACGAAACTATTCTGGCAAAACATCTGTTCGAAATCCCTACAGAAAACTGTGGGATGATAGAGGGATTAATTGGCGAAATATCTCAAGCCAAGCCAACGTTCCATCCTACTTAAGCCCATTTGAAACACCCAGTGTTTGTCACGGAGAAGCACAATTGCCAAGCCCGTTTCCACCCGACGACGATTTCATGTTGGCAGTGGGTATTCAAGAAAGCCTGAAAACGTCACGACCTCAAGATATTGATTACTGTTTGCCTCCAAGACCTCTTACAAAAGATAAACCGAGGAGTACTAAATTCACTGAAACAGATACTAGAGCAGTCAACTTCAGATGCGTTTTCAGGGCTAAGTGCTCCATCAAAAGTTTGGGAGGATGCCACTGATACCCTTAAGTAAACAATATTGGACAGGCTATGGTTTATTTATGAACTAAACGTTTGATCCCGGTCGGAAACCTAACTCTTCGCTGCGATCTTTATTCATGTTTTTGTTCTCTTTATTATAGCTGTGTTCAAAGCCGAGTTGTGTCCTCAAATTCTATAATCGAACATTAACGCACTGAACGTAAAGAAAACACAACAACGGAACTGTTAATTCTTCATCATTAATTGAAGTTTTGTTAAACTGTTGATCATGTTGAGTTCACTATGATTTTGGTACTGTATAGCCAAATCATATTTATTATAACATGTAAATATTACGCTTAAATTATTTTGTTGTGTTAAAAAAAAAGTGGATTGTTGATTGTTGAAACTTGCCTTGTCATATCCCTAATTCTCTCACTCAGGAAATATTGAAATCATATTAAAACTGATCGCCAAAAGTATTTACCTTCAATTCTAGGAGCTATTTATACACTATCCTGAATTTCCTTGTCATTAAATGGTTTATCACAAACCGTCGCCGCAGTGCTCTCAGATTAAAGTCGAGTTTGCACTGAAAACAGCGTGATTTGTGTTCCGTTCCCAAGAATAGCTAGTAACACTTTTTCAAAATGTGCTTTTGAATCAGATTGAACTATTCCCTTAACAAAACTGTCGTCCCCTATAGGCTGGTTGCTTGAACAAGAGTAAATCTACTAGGTACACCTGCTATTTTTCTCAGCCTTGTCATCGAAATGGTTTATCGCCAAAACAGTGCAATAACGTTCTTACATTACTTAGCACAGATTTTTGACTGAGATAAAGAATGGTTTGTACCCAGTGTTGCAGAACACTGAAACGTCTTCAAATTATGTTTTCTTGAGGGAGTTTTGAAACAGATTGAACTACACTTGCGACAGAACTGTAAAGGCTGGTTGCTTGAACAAAACACGCTTTTGATTGCTATTTTTATTTCACATGCGGCTGCCCATAAACATGTTTTTCTTTACAAAAAAAAATCAGAAGTTCTTCGTTTATTTGTCTTTGAGTAGATTTGAAGTCTATCAGCAGTTATATCATTCATATAGACTAATAACTGATATAACCTACGTGTTTAAAAAAGCCAGCACAATCATTTACAGTTATCTCTTCTAAACATTCATATACTCCCTCATGAACATTTCTTGCAAATATTTCCCGGATTTCGTCTTTTTGAGCTACCTTCTTTAGTTTGTTAAAAGCCAGTTCAATAGCATTTAATTCTGGGCTATAGGTGGGGAGATAAACGACTTCAACACCTATATTGTCTAACGATTCCGCCAGGGCATAGCCTCCTTCAAAATGGTGGGTTGCACAGTTGTCTAAAATCACATGGTCGCCGTATTGTAAGATCGTTTGGCATAGAGTTTAGGCTTGCTTCACCAAAAACGTTTAAAAACGCTCAAGTGTCTATAGCACCATCTTCTGTATTTGCATAAAGGACTCCTTCTAGCCCTTTTAACAAGTTTAAATTCACATTTGGGGCGCCCAAATGCCTACCAATTTCAACACAAGGATGATTTGCGGCGGAATGTCCATAATTAGCTTTTCCAACAATGGGAAGGACAAACCCTGCCTCATCAAAAAACTTCAGCTTGTAAGGGTCAACGCTGCTGATATAGCTAAGAAAATCTTGGCAATAGTTTACATTTTCGGGCGTAAACTTTTCGTACTTAAAGGTCGACATTCGCTTCCATGTCCATGGCCCACCAGAAAGTCTGTTTTGAACTGCTCGACCGATTGCAGAAGTTGATGTTCCGGAAGGGATGGCACAGTTGGTGTTTATAGCTTCAAGAATTTTGTTGTAAGGCGTAGATGGGTTTGCCGATTTTAAAGCTTCCAGTAGGTCCAAATCTGGAGAGTGGAGATGAGTTGGATTATTTCCTCCCTTCCACTGAGGATCAATAGTAGCTCGTTCGCAAGTGTCGTTTCACAATTTTACAACACAAGACCTACTAAGCTTGAAATTATCAGCGACAGAACTCACTGATCCTGGAAACTATCCTGTGAGTATGTTACCACCATTTGATATCATGTGATCAATCACTAATTGTCGAAAGTTGGCATCTATCGCCCGTCCCGAAACGAGAATCCTTCCTTTTTTTGACACAGAATAATTCATATCTTCTTTCCACAAGGCACACTGCACACAGATGACGCAATGCCAAAAAGTTAATCACGTGGTGCATTCTAATGTACCACGTGATTGCTTTGAAACAAACTCGCGGCATCAGAAACGTTATTCTGAAGGCGGCAAAAAAATCGTGGGTGTCGCGGTCTACTGGGAAGAGTAGTATAAAATTATGGCTTCTTCCTCTTTACATTGATTAAGGAGGTGTCCAGCTCATACCTGGCGCATATGTCTTGCAGCATTAATAACGAGAACTTTGAAAGCTGAGAGCTTGTATACAGCTCACAGAGATTGTGTGAATCAAACATTATGGGATGAACCAGTCCAATTTGCCTGGCTAATTCTTTTCAGTTTTTCACTGATAAAATAAAGGGCATTAGACAGGGTTTTTCATCTGTTCCTGACACTGCTCTACCGCAACTAGATATTATCACCTGCTCATCTGCTTTTTGTTGTAGGCAGTGAGCGAAGATGATGTTTTACGCCTAATAGGGTCGTTGGTGAAATCGTGCAGTCTTGATCCAATTCCTGCCTCTCTTTTGTTAAAGTGTCTTGATTCTCTTTTACCTACTTTGGTGAGAATTATCAACCTCTCTCTGTCTAAAGATGTGTTTCCTGATTCTCTTAAAGTGGCCAAACTCACTCCTAATCTTAAAAAAGCTAATGCTGATCATGAAGTTTTTTCAAATTTCCGTCCTGTTTCAAATCTTCAGTTTCTATCTAAACTGATTCAAAAGGCTGTTGCATATGCACGATTTGTTTCAGTCGGCGTATAAAGCTATGCACAGCACTGAAACGGCTTTGGTACGTATCTATAATGACATCCTTCAATCTGTGGATGCTGGCAACTGTGTCATTCTGATTTTTCTTGCTATGTCAGCTGCGTTTGATACAGTTGTTCATGATGTCTTACTTGATATACTTGCTAATCGTTTTGGTGTTAGGGATGTTGTTCTAAGTTGGTTTAGTTCGTACCTCACGAATAGGAAACAATTTGTCGGTATCAATGAGTCTTCCTCGTGCCTTGTCAACCTTGATGTCGGAGTGCCACAGGGCTCAGTACTAGGGCCTCTTCTTTACTTGCTCTATACCTCTCCATTAGCTGACGTTGTTAAGCGTCATAATGTCAGTTATCATTTTTATGCTGATGATTCTCAGTTGTATTTCTCGTTTTACGGTAACCAACAGCTTGTACAATCAAGACAGTCTTTGGAGCAATGTCTCACTGATATTTCATCGTGGATGCTTGCTAATGGCTTGAAGCTAAATCATGATAAGACAGAGCTGATGTGCATCCACTCTAGATTTCTTAGTCGCCCTCCATTGGATGAGATTGTAGTTTGTGGAGAAACTATTGTCCCTTGTATTTCTGCTGTTAGTCTTGGTGTAGTTTTCGATGAATGCATGACTGGGGAACTTCAAGTCAGCAAGATTTGCAAGTCGTCTTATTTTCATTTAAGAGATCTGTCTTATTTTAGGAAATATCTTACTACTAATGCTGCTCATACTATTTCTGGGCTCCCTACTTACATGTATCTTGTTGACAGGCTACAGCACATTCAAAATTCTGCTGCTTGTGTTGTCATTTTTACAAGGAAGTTGGATCACATTACCCCTGTGTTGATTGATCTTCATTGGCTTCCTGTATACTATAGGGTTATCTTCAAGTTGCTTTTACTCACTTGTAAGGCCTTAAATGGTCTGGCTCCTTGCTATCTGTCTGACCTTCTTTCCTATGGTTCCTCTTGCTACTCTCTTCGCTCTGTTACAAATAATCTTCTTGTTGAACCTAGAGCTAAGCTTACCACTTACGGTTTTCGGTCCCTTTCTTTCGCTGCTGTGAGACTTTGGAATAGGTTACCTTCAGATATTCGTTCTTTTTTTTTAATTTTTCCCTCCGTTTATTATTTAACTAGTACAGTCACATTGAATAAATACAATCTCTCTACATAAAGGAGGTAATTACAGCTAAACAGTTACACGTACACACACACGCACAACACAAACAACTGAAAAACATTTATAATACTGGAAATTCGCTACACTTATAATACTGGAAGCAAAATTACGACAGAGGCTTGAACTTCCACTTCTTATAAAACTTGTTCAAACTGTTGGTCTTACCAGCAATATATAACTCGGTTTCATACTTTTTGTGTAACATAACTTTAAATAAACTTATAGTAGGTTTCATCTCGTTTCTCCTACACTGGTAAATCACAGATTTTCCTACCAAAATACAATAGATATTCGTTCTTGCTCCTCAGTTGCTAGTTTTAAGAGCAGACTAAAAACGTTCCTCTTTACACTACTTCTTGATAATACTCGAAGCCCGGCGACTTGGACTCCTCAGCAGCCCAAATAAATAAAACCATCGCAAGTCTGAAGAACTATTCTACTAGCCCTAATCTGGCTTTGAACCCAACTAAGACAACCTGGATGCTCATCTCCACACCTCAGATGTCACGCTATCATAGTTTAGAAGAACGGGATCTTCCAATTGTTTGCGGGGACTCAGCGCTAAAGAGAATTTCTTGTACGAAGTTATTGGGTGTCCACATGGATCAACATCTCTCATGGAACACACACGTGGATTCTCTGTTAAGCTCATCATATGGGACTCGCGCCATTTCACGTTAGAAAACATCTTGCAGAGAGCCTAGTTCTCTCAAGGCTGAAGTATGTTTGCATGGTATTTCATCCTTTGCCTATTTATCTAGAAAAGCGTCTCCAACGTCTACAAAATGCGTGTGCTGGCTTTGTCATAAAGAAATTTGCAGGTCTCGAGGATATTATTCAGTTAAACTGGTTATTAGTTAAAGAAAACGTTGAATTCAACATTCTCAAACTTGCTCATAAATCATTGTACGACAACAATAGCTTTCCTGAGTATCTGAAACTGACTTTCCATGAAGTAACTGCTTACAACTTAAGGTCATCAACAGCACCCATACTCTTTACTCCTAGAGAATCAGGAACTTTCCAGCACTCGGCGGCAACGCTATTCAATAGACTTCCGATAGCAACAAGAAACATTTTAGAACATAATGCTTTTTGCCGTAGTGCTAAGAAGCATCTGTTTGCCAAATATCGGACTTGAATTCACACAATAATTATTGTTTTTTTTAATATCTTACGATAAGTTACATTGATTAATTTTATTATTGTTATTGTATATTTTTAGATTAGATTAGTATTGTTACAGAAGAAGAGCCTCTTAATTGTTGGAATCTGTAATAAATTATTATCATTATCATTATCATAGGAAATTTAATTAGTTATTTTTATTTTTATTTTAATCATTTTTGTTTTTATCGATTGATTTGATATTTCTTTCATCATTTGTTTCTATCATTTTCATTTTAATAATATTTTATAGATCGTTTACAGAATTAATAATATTTATTGTATAATAATTTCCATAGAATTTAATGTTTTTAGATCGTCTCATTGTAAATTACTGTAAATTGTAATCTGTAAAGTGCCATGGACAGCGATATATGGATATGAGCACTATATAAATAAATAAAGTTAAGTTAAGTTAAGTTAATTTCGTTAATGATATTCCTTGAAATATCTTCAATACATTCTTCATGTAGCTTTGCTTCCTCCTCATCCTCTTCATCTGAGTCGTCTACTCTAGCTGCCCTCCTCTTCCTTGCAAGGCGAGAAAAAAAGCTTGTGATTTGCTTTGCTGTTAAGTACTTGCTTGCATCAAACATAAGAGAGCCATCAACATTCCTTGCCTTTCTCATCGATTGAGATACACTGTTAGCATCTGCTTTGTGGCCAGTCTGCCCTCCAAGATCGAATAACTTGTGAGATATTGCTTCTGGCATTCATTAAATCTTTCCCTTTGTGTAGCTGATGACTTAAGCGCCCAACCTTTCGAAAGTGAATCGGTGTATTCTGAAGTACCAGAAGTACTCGGCTCGTCGCAAGGCTGGTTTTCTAAGGCTACATTTCCTTGGGCAAGTTTGGTGGCGTATGGCAGCATTGCTTTGTCAAGAAGTGTTTCCCGTACAGTACATACTTGTGCTTCTCGACATCAAGGTGGCGCTGAAGGGATGAAAATTCCTGAAACGATTTCACACAGCCGTCATCTGGACACGGGAACAGCTGAGTTTCTTGAGCAGTCTCACCATCATCTGAGCTAGAGCTATCAGCTTTCTTAAGGTGACTCGCAGTACTTGAATTTTTTGGAGTTGATCTCTTTCTTGCTTTTACCTCTGTAAATGTAGCCTTGGGAGGGGTTGCATCTTCAATTATTTTAATTTGTGGCGTGGAAATCGTACTAGGCAGGTTGAATTCACCCCATTTCAAAAATGTGCCCTCGCCGATGTTGTATTCTTGCCACACTTGCATGCCATCCTCGCTGTAAGAAATGTTGTTGATGAAACTAACACCATCCCATTTTAAAGGCTCTGACTTTGGCACTGTAGGAGGATCACACAGCATGACTCTCACACCTTGGATGCCACTGCCTGATTCTATGGCTGTCTTCATTTGGCCAGCAGTTTCAACATCATTACCGGAGTTCAGGTATGCCTTGATATGGTTATTGATGGTGGCAGCTTTTCGGTGACATGACCCTTTTCTGCCCTGGGGTCTGAAAAATCCACTCTGCTGATACGTCTTTTGGCCAGTAGGTTGAATGCGTTGTGATAGCATTCAGCGTTGTCTTGACAAAGACAAACCTGCTGGATTTCAGGCCTCTCAGCTTTAAGTTGCCTCACAACATCGTCGGTTATTGCCAGTACTGCATAGCTGTCTTGGGAGGAGTTTTGGAAGATATGGACAAATGTCATTATCTCCAGCATAGCCACTACAATGTGCCACAAAATGCCTCTTTTACCAAACCATGCAGATTGGCTTTATGATACTTCCTTGGCAAAAACTTCATGGCCCAATCTAAAACTACAAGTATGGAGGCTGGGTCAAGATCTTGGAGAAAGTTTAGCCGTGCTTCGTCTTGATTGATGGCACGCAGTAGGTGAGCTTTCCAGGCCTGAATATTCCTGTTGGATTGTCAAGGGCCAAAGAATCTTTCAAAGCTAATTCAACTTTAGCCAACACGAAAGGAATCAACTCACACCTGTCGCAACGTAGGTCATGTTGATGATCACACTCAGTGCTAAAATCTTTATTACTTTCATGGCTGAGAGCAAAAGCCCTGCAGTGGTCGGGAACTCGTGAGCTTGTTGACACATGCACCTAAAATATCCAGGGATAAGACGTCATGTTCTGGCAAAGTTATGCAGGAAGGTGGTCGTTGACACTACATATGAAGCAGAATTCAAGCAGTTGAGAAAAGTGAATGCACTGAATTTATCATCGCACTCGCGGAGAAAAGGGAGTCCAAAACATGGCTTAAATGTTTCTGTTGCTCCTTGGAATCGTTATGTTGACTTCTCCTTAGCGTTCAACTGATTGAGAGAGTACAATTAGCCCTCTCTCTCTACCCCGGCCATGTCGTCACTGGGAAAAGTTACTCACATCATGCAAATGCAATGACTATCTCAAGTTTTCTTACAGTTTCTGGAAGAATATTCTAGCAGTGCAAAACTAAAGCAGCATATATACCACTTTTACCAAATGTCCTTTAAGTTACCGAAATTGTTTCATGTCATCTTTGAAGCCAGCAAATGCAAAAAAGAGTGGACAATGTTCCTTATAAATTGCAAATTACCTGTCTTAGATATTTACCGTTTTTCTCCTCTCACTACCAGCTTACTAAAATTCCTTACCACTAGAAAACTAAACAAAGCAGTATGCCCTTCCCAGTGAGGTCTTTACTCCCTGTTTACAAAACAAGCTTTGGGTCTATATTTCTTCGCTTTTGGAAACAACAATTAAAAAAAAGTAAACAACCGGTTTACATACCTTGAAGTCGCTTTTAAAGTAACGTTTGGCCGCTTTCAATTTGCATATTAGGTTCTTTGCCCATGAGTGACCTTGCTCGTACTCATCCCCAAGCTTCTCTACCACCTCCTCCATTTCATCAAAGGCTTTGGCACCGTCTGAAGAAAAATAGTCTGGTCCTTCACAGATCTGCCTCCTCACAGAAGCACTGCATACATTCAAAACTCTACATAGACTACTTCGACTCGTGGGCTCAAATCCAGTTTCTTGACAATAGCTATGATATTGCTGCACCACTTGTTGAGGAATGAGCATGCGCACAACATTCGGGATAGTGATCTTCGTATTGCCCAACAGCTTTAATGTCTTCTCTCCAAATGGTAGATCTTGACCACTTGTGATAAAAGTAAAAAAATGGTCAAGTTTCTCAGCCGAGACGCGTATACTTGTGCACTTGGTAATGGCAACAGGAGAACCTCGTCCATGCAGCAATGTGTGGTTGCGGGCCACGTTGAACCACGGGAATCCAATTTTTCAGTGCTGAAAATGACACCTTGTCGGACATAATCGACAAAATCTGCCCTTTTGTGTTCTAATGACTAGCATGATTGAAACATTCAACAAGAGCCTCCATCAGCTATTTATCAACGTTCTCGTCTTCTTCACCTAATGATTGTACTGAAGTCAACAGCATCTCGGGGCTCTCAGGGACAATTTCCTCCAAAGCTGCAAGGACAACTTGCTTTGCTTTATGAACATGGCGTTGTTAAGTTCTTTGTGAAGCTTCATCCCATGGTGTGGTAAGTTGGAATGTTATCGGACTTATGTCTCTTGCTGGCAAAAAGGAATTTAAAATGTCTCTGGGAATTTGCTCTGAATAATCTTCTGTTTCTGTTAACGGCGAGCACTCAGAGGGCATATAGACTGAGCATGGTGTCTCGGGTGTAGCAGTTGTTTGCGGGCTCTGGAATGGTGGACTCTGTGCACCAGCCTTAAAGGTGACCTCATCATCGTCATCCTGTTAAATAGATTTAACATTACTTAAAGGGCTTAAAGCCAATCGAATTTAGAATATTTTCATGGCTAGTCTGACACGCATGTTTCGTCTCTGCCAAGAGACTCATCAGAGACCTTTCGGTGATCATAAAAATATCAAGCAATGAATGTAACACCGTTTTCCACTCTTTCACAAGAAGTCTATTCAAAGCCTGGTACACACATACGATGTGAATGCGAAGGCAAGAGAAAGCGCAAACACATAGGGAAGGTAACATATGCAAGTAGGGGCGGTTTCAAAAAATAAATAAAGATTCGCCCCCAGAGCTCACCTCAAAACCGCCTCTTCCGCTACCCGCCCCGCCCCGCCCATCCCCCCCACCCACCCATGGGGGCACCGAACATGTTTTTGCCTTGCTTGCATTTGCGCCAGTTTATATGTTTATAATGCATGCACTTGCGTATGCATTTTTTGTTCCAAAAATAAAAATTTGTGTAACAAATACAATCACGGTTACCGTTATTTTCCAGATAGATAATCTAAAGGCCCCTAAAACTGCGAGAGCTCTGGTGGCAGTCATTTTTTGGGTTTAGCATCCTATGTAGTAGCAATCCACTGATTTTACCCCCCAAAAGGTACGACAAGCACCCCCGTCATTTGTATAGGGGAGTTTGCCCCCCCCCCCTTGGATCTGCAACTACACAGGAATTCTATTACTCACTGTCATACCATTGCTAAACATCTTCAAACACTGACTCGGGTGATAACATTTCCATGTCTTTGATCAAATATTGGCACTTTTTGCAAATACCTGAGAAAGTATTAACAGTTGCATTGAAACACACTGCAAATATACGTCAGCGTTGGACTAAATGTTCTGTTCTACTGTGCAGGAGTAACAAACACTCCAGTTTTACGCAATATGAATGAGGAATCCTGCTTGCCTAAGCCTCGATCGCCTTTTGGCCAGGTTCGTGTTGATTTTCCATGTCCTGAAATGGCCGGTGGAACCCTACACCTTGTACCACCGCCTCTTGTCCAGCTTATTCCTAGTGTCACAGAGTGATGAGGGCAGATAGTCATTGACTTAATGCTTTCTTCTGTCTTGTTGAACAACGCTGCTCGAGAGAGAATGAGATCCATCTCATTCTCAGGCCCTGAAAAGATATGTGATGATAAGTGCTTCGATATATTCTTTGTACAGGACAGTAAAGGAATAATTTGAGTCTGACGCTTTCGATCTTTGGCATCAAAACCGCAAGAACTACCAACAATAGACTCGAACGTGCAACACGCTTCCATGTTTACAACGTCTGCCTTTTTGATTTGTATGTGTTATTTGAGCTTGCAAATGACACATTTTTCGACAGCCGGAAGCAGGCTGATTCTTGGTATGGGGAGGGTGGGTAGGGCTATCCTGTGAATGGTTGTAACGAAATGGATACAACTTAACGCTGATAAGTTTTTACAGTATTGCTGGTGTAATTTTGTCTTCAAGACCAACAACGGTACTTCGCTTTAGTGGAAAACCATTTGCTCATTTATTCATCTTGAATCGTACGGGCTCATACCTGGAACGGGCTTTGAATCTACTGACACTCGACCTCCCGAATCTTAATTGTGGCCGTTTTTTTTTACGATACATATACTCAGTTTTTGACGGCACGAGGATATTGGAAAAAGGCAAAAACAATTTTACCTGTTAAACAAGGATTTTATCACCGTTTAGTGAACGCTCAGGGGGGGGTACTTTGGTCAATTTTTGCTGGGTATGTGCTGCTGGCCTCTCAGAACCTCTACCCCATTATAGTCTATTCTGTGGCCAATTACAGACCCCATCTTAGTCACTTTTGGGAAAATGTAATTTTCGCGATCCCAGCTTAGTCACTTTCTGTTATGCCTCTACCTTAAGTAGGTAATCCTAAAATGAATTGACACATTTGTTAAAGACTCTCTGTCGACCGGCCTGCTTTGCGCGCGTTTGTTGTTTTTTTGGGATCAACCGTTAATGGCTATTCATATGAGAGGGAATGGCGAACGGCATACTACAGTCGAATATATCAGCAGGAATGTTGCAAGAAGGCCAGCTTTTGACGGGAAAGAATTACAGGCGTGTGGTCCGTTCATGTTTTTAGTGTCTGAGGGATTTGAAACCTCTAATTTGATCGGCGTCGTGGACGTGATCGAATGTCGAAGTAAGCCGCGTTACAGGAAGCGAGACGTGGGATAAGAAAAAATAAAAAGGTCTTACTGCACTGCAAATCACTTATAAAACCAAGTCAAATGTTGGTACTGCCTGTGATCGCTTTTTCCACAAGGCCAATATAACATACCGTAAACAAATAATTATAAGAAATGCAAATGCGGGACTGTGCTAAAAACAATGTGCTATCGGTCACTACAAAATGGCTACTGGAGAGAGGTTTCTGTAGAGTTTTTCTTTCCCTTCTGCGACTGAACTACAGCCCTTGAACATGATGTACGGAGATGGGAAAATGAGAGATGTAAGAGTGACGTTTGAAGTACTTTGCAGACCAATATGCATAGTTTTCTCTGTCTCTATCAAACATCGATGAGTCTATATCGAAGTTGAATTTGTCGACGTGTTCAGCTCGGAATCTACGAGTGTTTGGCATGACTTCATAAGGACTTTAAGGGAATGTATGAAGAAATGGATCGTGAATAGAATGATGGAAGACATTTTCTTGCGAAGTAAGTAAATATTATGTGTATTCGAAGTTTTTCTGTGAAATACGTAGCTCGTACTGCACTTATCGTAATTCGAGTCGAGCACCGAAGACCAATGAGCTCATAACTGTTATATTTGCAGAATTTTTCCCTTCTTTCATACATTTCCTTACACGAATTTATCGCCATTTTGACCGTATTGCGCATGCTGGGCTGCCATCTTGTCCCAGATTTCTGGCATGATTTTCAGGGTTGAAGGGTATAAAAAAACAGTGATGTTGACATATAACATTTGCCTAGGTACTAAACAGATGCGAGATGTTAACAGAACAAAAGTAAGAAAAAAAATCGCCGTTTTTTCATGTAATCTAAAATAAATATAAGGCACATTGCAGGTCACTGCAGATGTCAGAAGTTTACTATTCTTTTATTTAACCCAAGATTCTTACCCAAAGTTGTATCTCGCTTAACAAATTAAATACCAATCTCTATTTATTCACAACACCCTGCCATGTGAAGTTTTTGTATTAAAATGAAATATAACATAAATTATGTATTTTTAATACAAATATTTTCCCACAGAACAAATGTATACGAATTTAACTGGTCTTGTGGACACTGCCGCATTAACATCAAGTAATCAGCTAATCAGCAATAATAATAATAATAATAATAATAATAATAATGTTAATAACTGTGACAATGTGAATAGCAACATCAATAACTTTGTTACAACCACGTAAATCACACCTGTCTGTTGTTCAGTGACTTTAAGAAATGCTGTAACAAACCTAACTCTAGAGGCATTAAGTACCTTTTTTAAACCTGACTTCTCCAGCGCCTGTGTTTTTGGAAAATACCTGAAAAACCTAGCACTACATATGACCTGTGGTTCATTGGCCTTAAGCGAAACTGTAACAAAACTAACTCCACTGGCATCATGTTACTTTTTGAAACTAAATTTTACCTGTTTGTGCTTTGGACAAACACTTGTAAAACCTAATGGCCAGTCAATTGTGGTTCAGTGACCTTAAGAGAAGCTGTAACAAAACTAACTCAACTGGCATCATATATGTACCCTTTTTAAACTTTATTGACCTGTTTCTGTGTTTTGGAAAAACACCTGTAAAACCTAGCACGGCATGAGAACTTTACATTGGGCTATTCCATTTTAATATCTGCAAGCCCCTGGTCGTCCTCTAAATTTTTACCCTCTCAAAAAATTAACCTTTTACCTCTCAAAGAAAGGATATTCAAAGTGCTGATACACTTGCCCCTTGAAAAATTGTTTTAAACGATAATGGGCGCTTACACAGTTGCCCCCAAAGACTCTTCCCCCTCCCCCTCACTAGGGGAATGCAGATAAAACAACACAATGGCCCGTTGGATGCAGTTTGTAGTCTTCCATGTGTATGACATGACACAAGTACACTATATGAAAATAAGATGAAAATCGTATTAAAATATGTTCAGTACAATAATTGCTTGGTAACTGGTACCATGCTTGTGTTGACAAGGCTAGTCACCAAACAATTTTTAATCTACCCACGTGCTCTTGCAGTGTAGTTTGACTATTATCCCTTTTTCCCCTTGTATAGAACTGCTTATTAGTCTAAATATACTTCCTTAATTTCATTTTCTCTGGGAAAGGGTTAAAAAATTGTTGATATTTATCATGACTGGTGTGTTTGATTGAGTGAGACTGCAAAGACAAATTACTGAAATTGAATTATTGTTGTAAGGTTGCTCACAATAGTTTCCAGCATTTTCGTGTATTGATAGATCAGTTCTGATACCATCCTTTCTACTTGATGCTCTAATAACGGCATCCAATAGACACCCAATAATTGGTTTAAACAATTGTGTTCATTTTTTTAAGGAGGTACAATAGGAAGCATAAATTGTCAACCAATGATCGAGAATTTGTTTGATGCCATTATTGTAGAGTCAACTGCAAGCTTTAAGAGGGGTAAGATGAAGCCAATGTAGTTAACACTAAATGCTGAAAACAACTGAAAACTGTTGCCTGGCACCTTAAATGAAAGAAATGATCGTGTTTTGTTTTTCTTTTGCAGCCAGCATTTCTTCAATGCAATAAATGCCAGCCAACGACTTTGCAATGCCTTTCCTTTTAACAAGGAAAAAAAAGAAACCAAATCACCCAGAAGGGGACAGCTAAGGGAGTTCCAGTATTAGTATTAACAACTACACCACAGTAACTCCAAACTCCTTCCGTAGCTTCATTTTCTGACTTATTTTTAGGTTTTCTTTGTCAGTATCTGAGAGCACTAGAGAAGCAGCACTTACTCCCTCCGAGTTCTTCATCTGCACACAAGACCGCTTTAGGTGGAAAAAAGACATTCTCTGGCTTCAATGTGAAACGCAAGCCCACTGTTCCTCTTCGTGTATGCCCTGACTTGCTTTCTACAGAGGACTACATCATAAGGCTCAGGGGGGGAGGGGTCACTCATGCAATTGCGAAACTTATTTCCACAGCCGTAACAAGTGGTCACCTTTGAGCCTTCAAGCCATCGAAGATAGTAAGGCTCTGGTTTTTCAAAAGCAGTAACATCTTCAAGGGGGTCTTCTAGTTGGCCCACATCACGCTGTTCAGGAACACGAGATACGCGATTCCTCCTTGGACCTGATTTCCTGCCAGTGGCTTTCGGAATGGAAGATTGGACTAGCTTTGAGAGATTTGGTTCCCACTTCATGACAAGTTCTTGAAGTTCACCAACATTTTGAGCAACACCAATCACATGAGGGCAAATGTTTCGGCTTTTGTAACCTTCACAGTCACATCTAACACTGCCATTTGCAGTGGTCACAATGTGTGGCTGCGTGGGTCTGCTTAAGGAAATAACAACAGACATTCTCGCTGCTGCTTGCACCTTTGTAACGCCATTCTTCTGTAGAATTGATCTGCTTTTGCCCATGTCTCCTTCATGGTTTTTGGTAGCCCACTGCAGTCGAAGTGAGGTAAGAACTTAGAAGTTGATGGGGTGGGAGAGGAAGGCTCATTTTCATATTCCTTTGCACCACAATCTGTTACTGCAATTCGAGCAACTCTCTCCACGTTGGAAAGTTTCTCCAATTCTTCCTTACAGACTTCGAGATGACTGTAAGAAGGTGCCAGTTTATACGGTGAGTCTCCAACAATGGCCCTGTGAACATTTCGGCGGTACTTTCCCACGAAATTTTCTGAAATGTCAGAGAACTCTGCATAGGAACACTTGGAGGATTTGCCAGGACTTGCTGATTTCTTCTGATGATCAATTTCCTTCTTCATGCATTCTGGACAGTTGTTGTAGTGAAAATTGTCTTCAAGCCCGGCCAATCTCCTCACTGGGAGCAGCATTTTTTCTTTCATGTCCATAGAAATGTTGGCAAGGAAATAACTAAAATTGGGGGGTTTCTTTCCCACAGTGTTTGACTTCTCTTTCATCCCAGGGGCTTCTCAGTGACATCAGTCTTGCATCAAAGTCTGATGCACTGTCACTGTCGATCAATCCTTTGTTGCTCCTTTCACCAAATATGTCATTCAAATGTTCTGTTTGGACTTTCTCAGGGATGAATAAAGAACTCACCTTGCGCTTAATGTTGTCTTGCACATGCTTTGTGCAAGCCAAGAATTGTGCAATGGGTAATTCTCTGGACAGGCCATTTACAATTGATTTCTGTCTTTCACACCCGACAAATAGTCTGTTGTCAATGTCTCTGTTCAGTCCCTTCAGAGTGCTTACAAAGTAGTGAAATGCTGGGGC
>OX419339.1:18407574-18412574 GCA_948470475.1 Galaxea fascicularis
TAAATGTCATCTAAATCACAAAAAGATTAACGCAGAAATGCTGCTATCCCTCTTCTGAGAATTATCTACGACCCGACAGAGAAGGATGGCCTACAAGAAATACAGAATAAAGCAATAGAAATTGCATTTTTTGCCGTACTCACCGTTCTGTCCGACTCCATTTTGGGTGATGTGCTAATTCATTCCCAGTCCTCAAGAGAGTCATTTCCAGGCCTCTGTAGAAATTATGCAGCTCGAAAACGCGTATTCTCCGTTTCGCCCCTTTTATATTACCAGTATTTATGGGTTGGGGAAAGCGGCAAATCCCCCTGATATCTCCGTGGTTGGCGTTTGTGATTTTACAACATTTCGAATTCCCCCCACCCCTTTCCTTCCAACTCAAAACAATGTGGCGAATTTTCTCTTGCCCAGGGGCAGAGAAGCCAATTCATCCCCTTGTATTCCCCGACATATTCCCCTGGTTGGCGCGGGGTCCTACCCTAGGGGCAAGCCGATGACATGTGCATAAACTTAAGTTAAGAGGATAATGCAAACACCAAGAGACCATATAGTTAATTTGCACTACATTTCCAACCACCTTGACATTTAAAAACTGCACCCACCTTTTCAGATTTGGCCTTTTTAGGGCTAGGGGAGAGCCCCTCAAAAGATTCTGTGATATCAGCTATATCCTAGGTGTTTGCAAAAATACAGAACCATTGTTATAAAAAGCCTTTTAAACATGCCACCTGCCGAGTAACCCACATTACCTGAACCACTAGACCCTATCACATTACAAGTCTTCCTGGAATATGCAAGTGAGACAAAAACGAATCTGTACAAAGTATTTAAATGTTTGCATTTGCCTTCCCTTGGGTCATTGTAATTAAGGCTCTCCACCTCACTCCATCTACACTCCATGAACACTAAATATAATTATCCTGACCCCCTAAAATTAAATGCTTGAAATATCTTGCAGCCATAATGAATTTCCAGGAACACCTCACACTTCCTGAATTTTTTGCATTAACTAGCTACCATAGATAATTTTGTGTAGGTATATAATTTTGTAACCAGGTTGCAAACTTTTGCCTGAACTGATAAGTTGTGCAACTGACATTTCCAAGAGCTTCAATGTTTATGTTTCATTCAAAGACTCTTCTACATTTAGCTTCAATTCATTCTCTACAGACATTGTTAAACCTTTCAGTCTTTCAAACAGCAACCAGAAATGATTCAATTACATATGTACCGATCAAATGGAGAAACCTTTATACTTTGTAAGGTATAACCTCCCTTCCAGGCAAATGGTCAACTCCAAACGTGCCAGTTAAAGGGCAAAGTTCATGCACCTCGGTACTTGTGTGGATGGCAGTTACAACTCATCCTAAATCGACCTATGGAATGTGTACATCAACATGTTCAGTGTTACTTGGTAAAGGTTTGATTGCTCTACGTGCTAGGAGAAATAACCACTGACCAAGCCAACAAACAAATCTGACGGCTTCAGCAAAATAATTTAATTTTAAAATAGATGAGGTTACATATAACACAATTTTGCTCACCAGAGAGGGGAGATCCTCTTCAGCACTGTCTGAAGTTAAAGTGAGGTCGACCTGATAACAAGAATAAAAGAATTTGTCGAAATACAATTTGATGTAAAGCTACAAAGGTATTAAATTCGTCTTTGAAAATGCGACAAAACATAAAAACAGCAATTCTCATACACACAATAAACGGAAATAGCTTGCACTCACACATGCAAGGTCATGGTTCAAGAAATCGGACTACTTTCCTATGCACAGACATAGGTTCAAAAGAGGTTATTTATCAGCTGCTTACCTGATCTACAAGCAGACTTCTCCTGAAGGCCGCCATGCTGCCGTATGCCAAGGCACATTCTCGTCCCCAGAGCTCACGATCCTTCTGGCCTGTGGCAGAAATCGAGAGCTCTGGCCAGTTCCAAAATATGTGCAGTCGCAGTGAAGGTGCATTTTTGTAGCCGTTAGCAACCACTATTGTTTCAAACTTCTGAGTTTGCGCAGAAGAACCGGAAGTCTGTGATTCTCAGACTCCGTGGTTTGGAACCAGCCAGAGCTCTTGATCTCTGCCGCAGGCCAGAAGGAACGTGGGCTCTGAGGACGAGAATGGCCAAGGCAGTGGACTTTGTGTGGTCATGTGATGTGCCTCTTGACTGCGCAAGTGCTATCACAATGCCTGTTATCGATGACAGATTGCGCAAAAAGGCTCGGAATTTTATTATTAATTTTTTAAGAATGACTGCGGCCTGGCCACTCTTTTTAAGGACCCTTCAAGACATAATATATTGAGAAACGAGCAAGGAGCATTCCACGATAATGCTAATATTCGTGAAAAATGACGATTGCGTGACAGTAGGTAAGTTATGAAATGACATTCCATCACGTATTTATTTATTGATACTTAGTCTGCATTTTATACCTAGTCTGCAGTCTGCAGTCTGCGTTTTGGACCTAGTCTGCATTTTGTCTGCAGTCTGCAGTCCGCATTTTGTACTGACCGAATGTGCTATGTTTCCATGTTCTACTTGTAATAGAAAACAACTACCAAAAGATTCATGGCTTTTGACTTTATTGATGTTATTATTACGGCATTAGAAGCGTCAAACAGCGCCCAGGCGAAGAAACTCAAAATAACATGTTCATGTTCATGTTCATGTATACAACGGAGTATAATAACTATATTTCGGTGAACTCGCTGTCGCTGTGCTTTGAGAATCCGTGTAAAGCTTTGTTTGCTCATCCACTGGCCTTGAACAGGTTGTCACAAGTAAGCCTCTTGTATTCTTTCTTGCTTTTCCTCTGCAGTTCTTCGTACGCCGCGCCATAGCAAACTTATGTGTGATGTATCGCGTCTTGCTTAACTTCCAAATATCTAATAAACAACCGATGCAGAACAAAATATCCTGATCTTAATTGTATAAGATAGTCAAACCTCTTATATCGAGCAATAAATGCTGAATAAACTGGATAGATGTCTTGGATTTTGAGTGATTGAACACCCAGACAAACAAATAAGTCAACATCTGGAGGTTTCGTGGTGCACGAAACTTAAGATGGGGCGCGCAATGTATACCGGTCGACAGAGAGTCTTTAAATTGAATGTAGAACCCTTTACTTTTCACCTACAGTACAAACATTCTGGTACAATTGCTAACCGTTAGTATTTACAAACGAACCATCATAAATTGTTGAAACGCAAACATTCTTCTCTAACGGGAACGTCATAATGGTTTCTTACATGGATAAAAACAAATTATTTAGAACCTACAGATCAGAAGATTCATACTCCCAATAAAAATATTGGCAAGACCGTTTTATCGGTACCTGTACAACTGTTTCAACATTATTTTCCAAAGTCTTATCCAGAATTTTATGCAACCAATGTAACCCCGTTATAGTCACTCCAGTCGTGAAAATGCGACCCCATCTAGGGGTACATCCCCGTTAGCCTCTTATAAGGAAGCCCCCCCCCCCCCCCCCCAGGGAGTGAACGCTGGGACATTGACATGTTGAATGGCAATCAGAACTTATCAACTGCACACACGGGTGTCACAAAAACTCAGACCCTGAAAACTTAAAAAATGAATTGGTCTCCTATGGTCACGCAATGTTCATATGCAACAGCAATAGGGCAAGATATTTATTTTGTCCGGTTGATCGCCGCCGCGTCGATCAAAGAGTGTAAAGGTCGGCACACGAAGGGTCTGGTCGCGGGGACCAATTGCACAGGAGAGTGGCAAAAACTGAGGGCAAACGGCATCATTCTTTCACTCTGCAGCTTTCTTAAGATAGCAATGTAGCAGATTGTTCAGTGAAATTATTCAGTGCCTGAATTGTTGCTGATTCAGTTCGGGTATAAGCGGAAAATAACGCTTTGTTGCCGATCAGATGTGGCCAACACACAGACAAAAAGGGTGGAAAATTCGATCAAGATTTCTAGTACTCATGTAAATTATTGAAAAACTGGTTAAATCCCGAGGAGGAAACATCAAATAAATCATCCCGGAAGTCGCGCAATCCCTTCTGTACATTCTGTTTTATGGCGGGAAAATTTCTTTACCAACAGTTTAGATTCTACGGAGGCGAAAGATGGCGAGTAGAGCTAAGAGGAAAAGACTATTATTGCTTATGATGACGTTAGAAGAGGAGATGCCAGTCACTTATGAAAGAAGAATGTGGGCTTGACAGTGGCTACTGCGACGAGAAGAGAGAGGCACGTATAATACACTTTTCCAGGAACTAGCCGTCGAAGATACGCCTGGATTCAATGAGTTTACGAGAATGCCTTATCCAAAATTTGTCGCTTTGGCTGATCTGATTGGGCCATATATTAAGAAGCAAGATACTTGTATGAGAATCTCCATCCCTGCCAGTGAGAGGCTAGCCCTAACAATTCGTTTCCTGGCGACGGGTGAGACTTTTCAATCACTTTCCTTTCAGTTCCGCATTGGAAAGGCAACTGTTAGTGGAATTGTCACGGAGGTGTGTGATGCAATTAATGCTGTGCTTGGAAAAGATTTCCTTCAGACACCCAAGCAAGCTGAAAAATGGACTGAAATCGCAGAACTGTTCAACTCAAGATGGAACATACCGAACAACGTTGGAGCCATCGACGGTAAACGTATTCTTATTCAGAAACCTGCTTATGCAGGTTCACAGTTCCACGACTACAAGGGAAACGAAAGTATCATTGCCCTTGTAGTTTCAGGGCCTGATTATGAATGTTTGTAAGTTGATGTGGGCACCAATGGAAGATGGATGCACATGCCTAGGGGAGAAGGTATCTTAAACATGCACTAAATGATTCAGACAACCCATTAAATATACCACCTTCGCGTCCACTTCCTGGCCGAACAACTCCAGTTCCTTTTGTTCTCACAGGGGATGAGGCATTTGGGTTATCTAAGTACATGCTAAAACCTTACCCTAGCAGGAATCTCACTGTAGAACAGAGAATTACCAACTACCGAAAATATTTTG
>OX419339.1:18422574-18430074 GCA_948470475.1 Galaxea fascicularis
AAAGGTCACATGTAACGCAACAACGTCACGCGAACGTTTGGCGCGAACATCCTCCCCCCCCCCGTGTTCGACGGCAGGGAGAGGCAGCGGACACTAATTCGTTTCCTCTAGCAAACACAGTTTAACAACAGGTCGGGCATAGGTACCACACTTGGTACGAACTTCAGCTGCTCTAGTTACCATCATCTCCAGGAAGCGCTCTCAGCACACGACCTAGTGGCCAACACCCACGAAGGGAGAGGGAGAGGGCAGTAAAAATTACCATGATCTCCTTCTTAAAGATTTAAAAAGTGTAATTTTTCCAACTCTCCCCCCCTTCAACACACACACTTTCTGTTAACTAATGACCAGTCCGAGGGAGTATGATCACAGGTAGTGAAATAATTAGACATTTGCTCAGAGTGTTTTCATATGATGACACAATGGCTATATAACTGTACCAAAACAGTGAAACTGGACACAATTTTTTTCAACAGACCAGTCCTGTGGGAGTTGAACTACTGCAGTTCCTTGTGTAAAACTTTCTTTGTTCCAGAAAAACTAACAAAGGAATGAAAACGACTTATTATTACAGGGCGGCAAATAATTTTTTCTCTTAAAAGGACAAACATGTATGTTCTACTAAGACACCATCTTACCCTGGGTGCCAGAGGGTTTTTTTTTTTCGTAGCGAAGCTGCGATTGTGAGCGGCGAACCCGCGATCGAGATCCTGGCGAAAAAAAAAACCCTCTGGACGCGGCAGTTACAAACCTCACTTCCATGCGTACTTGTTTTGAACTCGGTCGTTGATTGGTCTTTTTACCTAGTGCCAGATCTGTCCGCGTGATAATGATCTAACACTGGATCTCATTGGTTAAACCACTGTAAAGCACCGCGGGAGCACTGAAAACCGGTTTTTGGGCTCGAAGAAACAATAAACACGCAATATGGCGGTGGATGGCGGTGGTGAATTCGATAGAGCATTTAGAGGCGCAGTTCAGTACTCATTGGATAGCGGATTTAACTAAATATTTGAGTTAAAACCTGTGCAAGAAGAGGCCTTGCTTCACTTTGTCAAGCGGGAAGATGTGTTTGCGGTACTGCCGACTGGATGCGGGAAATCTTTAATCTTCCAACTCGTGCCCAAAGTGTGCGAATATTTGCATCATCAAGGTTTTCAATATCCCAAAGCTGCAATTTTGGTTGTTGTTTGTCCGTTAATCGCTCTAATCCTTTACCTCGATCGAAGACGTGATATTCTTCTTAGGCTTGACCACCAAGTCGTCATGAATTTGAAGCTCGGCTGGCAAGGAATTTTCTTTTTGGCTCTGTCTTAAAAAAGATCTCGGCTTCACGCATGGACGATTAATGTTTACTGTTACCTTCTTCCTGGCAGGACTAATTGAAGTAGGCGAACTTTTATGATGCCTTTTAAGCACAGAAGTATCGCTCTTCTTCATCTTGCGATTATTTGCGTCGTTTCACGCATCGTTGCGCCACGTGCAGACATGTCAATTACGAAAACAAACAAGTCCCGCAAAAAACCGGTTTAGTGAGGTATTCGGTTTCAAAACCGCATGGAAGTGAGGTTTGTAACTGCCGCGTCCAGAGGGTTTTTTTTTTCGCCAGGATCTCGATCGCGGCTTCGCCGCTCACAATCGCAGCTTCGCTACGAAAAAAAAAAAAAACCCTCTGGCACCCAGGGTAACACCATCTTGGTCAGACAAAACAAATTGTGGTCGGACATTACCAAAAAAGGTAGGCAAACTCAATGTAGATTTTTAATCATCCTTACTGTAAAATGTTTTTTGCTAAAAAGATGGTCCGGACATCACGGCCGAACGCAGTTGGGGTTTCCTCAGACACAAGTAAATTTTGGTTGGCCAATGTCCGATGACCAACTGTTACTTGCAGCCCTGTAATTATGCACATGGAAGACCTTCATTAGTTTTATGACAGGATAGGATAGCCACTAACTTTTAAAATGGAAGGGCAATTGTTAGGTCTAAAAATCTAAGTTAAAGCTTCAACAAATCCAGATGATTCCCTTTAAAATTAAAGCCCCCATTGTGATGGTGAATCATTGTTTTCATTTCTAATTAGTTTTGAGTTTCTAAATCTTATAAGGTGAAATATTAGCAATAGGAAAGAGTACCCACAACCAAAGAATTGAACGACTCTGGAGGGATGTCTTTGCTGGCTGCCTTCACCTATTTTACGACCTTTTCTACCACCTGGAATGCTTGAATATCCTAGATCCTGACGATGATGCTCATTTATGGTGCCTACATTTTGTCTTCCTGCCAATCATTAATAGGCATTTAACAAATTGGAAAAATGCCTGGGTGTACCACCTTCTTAGCACAGAGAAAAACAGGTCTCCCATGCAACTGTGGATTAGAGGGCTTCAGATGGCCTGGGGCTCAAAGAGTATAGAGGAAGAGGTTTTCCAGGTATTTTTATCATTAACACAACATGCTAATTAAAAGCAGATACATGTATCAAGTTCATAACAAGATTCAACGTTGCCTTGTTTTTAGGGATTAGATTGAATGGCTCCACGTGTTTCATGTAATTATACCAAGAACATATGAGAATTAAAATCAATATTATTTGATAACATGATACTAACAGTGAAAATTACATTTAGTAACTCCACTGTAATTCATTGCATATCAAACATACAAAATTGTGCTCATGCTGTTATTCTCTTCTGCAAGAATGAACGAAACAATGATTAGTAACAATACATTACCCTGCTGCTCTAACTCCTTGAACTTAATTCCAAAACGCCCTCAATGAGTGCTAATAAACTGACTTTGGTTAACGAATTGTTATCACATTTTTAACCCTTTGTTAGAACGAAGGTAACAACTATGGTATTGACTGGTGTGGACCTATTCCAGAATCTGATTCTGATTAACTAGTTGAGGTTTCTGACACAAGGTGTCCTTTCCTGCAAGATCAAGTCAATGTTTTACCAAAAACAGACAACATGAATTACCTGGACGGAATAGAAACATTTCGCTAGATTGTAAATCTAATATGAACTTCAACAACAACATTATAATTGTACACAACATGTACCAGTTACCATTAAACGATGGTCTTCTGAAATGTTGATCAATGCATGGAATTTATGACTTGTTGTTCACATACTTGTGATAAACTATTGGAAGGTGAGCCTCCAATTCAAATAACATATTGGCATAGGGCTATCCCCTGGGAAAGACTTATTACAAGTAAATCACCATAAAAGAAATATAAAAATTGTAGGTGAATTTACCATCGTTCAAAGGTTCAAGTTTCCTTCAAAACAATGTTAAGTGCAAAAAGCACTCAGTACACAAGTTAGAAACATAATTTGTTGTTTGTACTGTATAATTAGTGGGATGCTATCTGTACTTATACAGTACATTTAAAGTACAGTGCTCAGTGAAAGGCAAATCCTTTTGCTCCATAGTTGTTCCATAGCAATGTCCATATTTTTCTTGAAGTTCAAGTATTCTGTGTGCTTAATAGGGAGAATAAGGGATTTGAAACATGTCTCTGACAATAGCAACTTGTTTTCGCCAGTGTCAAACTTCACTAGAAGCTGTCCATCTTTGCTCTGGTATTTGTTTTCCCCAGTCCAAAATGAAATAAGATCTTGAAGTCTTGATGAGGTACCTCCAGACGTGGATAAAAAGTAAAGTAATAAGAAAATAACAAGTAACTACAAATTACAAGAGATACAGCGTAGGAAGGTAGGATGCTGCTGTTGTGTTAAGTCGTAAAATAAATTCCATTCTAATAAAGAAAGTGTCACATTGTAGCTCAAACTGTCAGGTGTATTTTAGCTTTGAAATAATTTTGGTCTCTCAGCACACTTTCTGATGAGACAATCTGATGGTGCCGAATGGGTATGTAGACTCTCAGCCACAACAATGTAAAGTTATTATCTCTGAAGGATTATAATGCTATCACATAGTTACCTTCTTCTCCTCCAGCATCATCAAGGTAAGTATTAAGGAACTCCACTGTCCTTTTTTAATCTTCAGTAAGTTCTTTTTCCTCATAATAGAATGATGATTTGATTTTAGAATAACTCACAATTCTCTGTGCTTCTGTTGGAAACACATGTGCTACCAAGCTTGGGCACTTCTTTAGGAAAGAGTGCAGGTTCACTTCTTCCATCCCTTTATTTAAGAGCAACAAATGCTTCTTTTAGAATGTTTATGACTAGGATTTAATGTGACTACATGTATTGCAGATTGAAATAGCATTGTAATTAACACCAGTTACAAACCTTTAGCAATTTCTTCCAATTCCAAACGACGTTTGTCAATCGCGTGATATGTCATCAATCCATCTATGAGCAACTTGCGATAACTGCTGTTGTACAACTGATCTGGATCCAGTCCAGCCTCATACAAATATGGTGCTAGGAAAGTTCTCAGATCCCAACTAGGATTCTGGTCGAGTGGCAGCACATCAAGCTGTGGGGAAAAAAAATATGTATTCTAAAATGTAAAGAGGCTATAATGCAAGATGTCCGTGTTGAATGTGCCATGCATAAACATGTTGCTTCGGCTGGTACCTGTAATTTTGTAATGTGTGGTTCATTTGATATTGGAAGTTGCTATTCCATTAATTTTAAATGCTAATCAGAAGCAGATAGCAAATGAATAAAAATATTCTCAAATATTAATTATTTCTCCTTGTGCCTTTAAAGATGATTTCCAGTCCGTACTGTGCAGTCTCAGAACCCTAATGTTTATAAACATTATAAACGGCTCACTCGATGGAATGCAAATCGATGTTATTCGTTAAGAACTACGTACCATACCTCTGAGACCTTTCAAATTCTTTTTCCAACAGCTTCATTGATTTTTACAGCTGTGAAGTTGTTTCATGAAGTGATATGAGAAAGAACAAAGTATTAAGCTTCGACCGGCTGCTTCGTGTCCACAATGGCCGTTGTTTTTAAACTTTGAATTTACTTCATGTAAGTAGTTGCAAATTGTTTACATTTTGTGATGTTTTGCATGACGTAACACAAAAAACATAAACTGTCGAGAGTACTCAGTACGGACTGGAAATCAGCTTTAACTCACCTCAGATATAAGCTGCCTTAGTTCCATATCAGGGATGTGTTGTGGAGGCTGTGTTTCACTGTTCATCTCATTTCAGAGGAAATGCTTAACTGCTGGTGAGAGACCAGTTACACCAGGGCCATCATGAAGGATGGAGTGTCCTATAATCTTTCCAACCACTTTAAAGGGTCCAGTTAATCTCAATGAATGATCGTGTACTGGGACACGGTGGTCACTCTCGCCCTCAAGAAAGATGACAGGTTTTCCTGACGAAGAGGGAATTCCTTCATCTACTACCCTGATGCATTCTACAAAATACTCTCTCACAGGGCCACTCCCAACACTTTCTTCTTCCTCAAATCTAATCCTTGGGGCAAGTTTTAAATTCACCTTGGGGTTTTTATAAACACTAATGATTTCCCGTCTTAACTCAGTGACACCATCAACCCTACAAACAGAGATTCTCTCCTTTGGGCCATCTTCAATTTCAAGACAATTTCAAGGCTGTCTCAGTAGATGCTGCATCATTCAGGCCTGAATCATAATCAAAAGCTGGTTTCAGACCATCTTCATCTTCATCTTCACTAATCTTGGTAGTGGGCACTCCTATAAACAGAGGATAATTTATAAGTAATATTGAGTAAATTAAAAAATGACAATCAGGGTAAACAGAACAATTCTTGCACTTAACAGGAGTTACCTTCACAAAATAACAAATCCTGAATGAGTATGATGTCAGAGCATAATGATTTTGGAGAAATAATTAATTTGCTTAGTCAAGAGATTACCCTAAATATTGTCAATATTCACAGTAATTAGCAGTTACAACAATAAAAATATCACAAACCCAAATGGGAAAAAACAGTTGCCTAATAATCTCTCCACCGCTTGATTAGCATCTCCATTTGATGCCACTAGAGCCATAGTTATTTCTATATCTGATAAATCAGGACAAATTTCTTTAATGTTGTCCACTTCACCACTATCAGTATCAGTACTTGTGCTTGGTATTGCCTGAAGACTCTGTAGGTCACCCAAGCTATTATTGGTACACGTGGGTGGTTCACTAAGGAAACAAAGAAGCATTCAATTATGTTTGCAGTGATAACAGCAAAATTCAATATTGCCCCAACACACACAGACACCTCTCACAGATGGATTTTAATAGATGAAATCAAATGTAGGATGCAGTGGCAACATTATCTGAGGTTAATTTAAACCTCAATGGCGCAGTACTTCCTTGCAAGACCTTCGTCACGCTTCAACTTCCTTTCGGTAGATTCTAGTCGCTTTCCGCCATGAGGCGATTGTCAGGAAAATTTACTTCTTGCTCTTTCCACAACATTCTGACTTCATATCTGTGGCCAACATTCTTCACGGTTCCCCTTAACGTCTCGAGAGCTCTTTTGTCTTCACGAGAACGGGGTGTTACGTCATCATACTTTGTGCCAAAGGATTCTGTTCGCCACCAGTCTTCCACTTGCTGGCTTAACGATTCTTCAACAGTCAGGACACGGTGCACATGCATAACCTGTAGACGCTCAGGCCTCATGACTGACTTCGCTGAACCGGCGAGGGTCCAACCAAAGGCTGTAAGAATTGCAACAGGCTGCCCTGGACGACCTCTTCTGACACCATGTTGTAGTATCGCCTCCAACACGATTGCTTCCAACAAGACTGTCACGTCTTGGGAATCTACTTCGGGGATACTCAGACCGGTTAGGTGCGGAAAATCTTGCAACACGGTATCCATAACCTTCTGTGGAGGCAGATTCAGCTGTGGTACTGTCCACGCTTCCTCTACGGCTATCTGGACATCCGTATCAGTTCCTTCGACGGCACCGGCGTGGAACGATTCTTCAACAGTCAGGACACGGTGCACATGCATAACCTGTAGATGCTCAGGCCTCACGACTGACTTCGCTGAACCGGCGAGGGTCCAACCAAAGGCTGTAAGGATCGCAACAGGCTGCCCTGGACGACCTCTTCTTACATCATGTTGTAGTATCGCCTCCAACACAATTGCTTCCAACAAGACTGTCACGTCTTGGGAATCTACTTCGGGGATACTCAGACCGGTTAGGTGCGGAAAATCTTGCAACACGGTATCCATAACCTTCTGTGGAGGCAGATTCAGCTGTGGTACTGTCCACGCTTCCTCTACGGCTATCTGGACACCCGTATCAGTTCCTTCGATGGCACCGGCGTGCAACGACACCTTTCTCGAACGTACAGGTTCGCCAGACGAGTTAATGGTACCAAGTTGTAAGGGTCTATCTTCACCAACCAGACCAATTGTATCAGCAAAGTCTTCCAAAATAAGTGAAGTTTGGCTGCGGAGTCGAGCAGCGCAAATGTATTCACTCTAACGCCTTGGGAGGCCACAATTGCCACAGGTACGATTTGCAACAGAACGGCAGCGGGAACGCAGTTCACGGACGAGGT
>OX419339.1:18435074-18447574 GCA_948470475.1 Galaxea fascicularis
TCTACTCTACGTCTGTCCTTTATAACAAGTCTGTCCAACACAAAATATGCCATCTTTCCAGCTCTCTTGGCCTCCTTGAATTTATCAAGCTGCTCTTTCCGCTTTTCCAAGGTCACATTTGCGAGGTCTTCATTCACAAATATACCGGACGGTTTGAGCCTTCGGGCGGCTCTAAGAATCTCATCCTTTTGCTTCCAATCACGTAAACAGCACACTATGGCTCTTGGGCGTCTGTTGATACCATCAGCAACACTTGGTCTTGGTCTTGCTCCAATACGATGCGCTCGTTCGATCACCGGTTCAAAGCTCAAATTTAGTTTTTCATGTAACGCTTCCTTGACCTTTGTTTCAGTATTCAGCCAGGTCTCGTTGTCTTCTTCAGGAATTCCATCGATACGGATATTGTTTCTTCGGCTTTGGTTCTCGAGGTATTCCAGTTTTTCTTCGTGTTTATGTAAGCCATGTTGGATGTCCTCAAGTTCGTCTTCCATGTCGTCTTCCATGGCGTCTGCTGCTTCCATTAAGTCGTCGATATCTTGCTGTGAATATTCTAGGCTCGCTTTCAATTCCGCGACAGATTTAACAACCTTGTCAATTCTCGTGTTTACGGAGGACAAGACCGACTCAAACATGTTCCTAAACATCCGCTCCTACATCTGGAGCATCTCTCTCAAAGTCGCTAGAGAAACGAACTCGGTGTTCGAAGAAGCAGCGTCTTTTCCAGTAGAATCCATAGAGGCTTTAGCGTTCCGCGTTCGCATTGGAAATAGATCACTTAACAGTAAGGCAGTGCATAAAAGAAATCAAAAACATGTAACGAATCACTGGTAAGTAGAAGAAGGTAGTATACTGCGCTGGTCAAAAGTCATGACCGGCGGCCATGTTCTCACACCTTCACCCTTCTTGCGAAAGAAACTTCAGGACAAATTAAGTTCTAGGAATTCTAAATAGACTGACATTCTGGGAAAGTGGCATAGGGAACTTTCAGTAGCTGGATTTAGTGGTGAGATACTGAATCTCATCAAGAAGCATTCACTCTACACGAGATCGAGCCTCTCGCTCACTTCCCCGAACGTGTGCTTGTTCTTTACCCTTCAAATGTTTATTCTTATGCCAAGTGGTTTAGAGGATAGCATGATGGTGATAGTGATCGAAACAGCCATGTGCTTAAATGTCGCATGTTATGTATTTTGATACCAAAGGTCATTTCTGGGTTTAAATTCTGCATTTATCGCCTGCTTGTTTTGACCCTTGTTGTTTCTGTTTAGCGACTCTGGTCCTTTATATGCCATCTGAAGCATTTTGTCTAACTTTGCTTTGGCTCGTTTCAGTGCGTTCAGTGACAGAACAGCCTCTCTCTTGTTACCAAGGATAGGAATTTTGAGCCGCGTAATATGATAATCTTTATCTTGCAGTGTTTGTACATTACCGGGCCCGGTTATTTGGTTTTGTAGCAAGACGTTGCGTTTCTTTTGCGACTATTCGTCTCTTAATCCTTTCTTTAGTGTTATAGGTCGATCTGGGAAGTCTGCTTGCATGCTGTGGAAGACTTAATTGGGGACGGCAACTTTGCGTCTTGCTGGGGTAGAGAAGCGTGTCGGTTTTCACGTTGCTCGTCACTTTCCGATATTTTAGGTTTAATTTCACAGTAAACAGTTTCAACTTTGATATCTTCGAAATCCCGTAGGCGGCTTTCAACATCTGCTGAGCCCCCTTTGCCACTGTTGTGGATGTCAAGCAGGGCTTCTAATCGCAATCTTTCCACTTCATATTCGAGTTCTCTTATGCGACGGTGTTCTTGCACCTGCCGTTCCTGTTCGAGATTTTCGGCTCGCTTGCGCTCCTCCTCTAGTCGGCGTTGGGCTTCCCTCTTTGCTTGTTCGATTTGTAGACCCATCACACGTGCGTGTCTCTCGGTTTCACCGCCGCGCGAAGGTACACTATGAACACTGACCGACTCAAATGGGAGCGAGGGCGGTTCGTTTTCCCTTTCGTTAATCGAAATTTCAATGCTTTCAAGGCATTGATTCGCCCTTTCAATGGCGTTTATCGTTGACGTGAGATGTTCCCGCAATCCTTCAAGTTCCAAAAGTGACTCATAATCTTCGCTGGATCGCTCAAGCTCTTTCAGCGCTTCTTCAATTTTACCAGCTAACTCACGTAATTTCCTTCGACTTCCATGCGACTTCAGGAGAGTCTCAGCGACGTTAATATGCCTTGTGACCGTCGCCTTTCGGCGTGATAACTTGCTCTTGGCCTTTTCTCGTCGGGAATTCCAGGTGTCAGAACGGTTTGAATCGACGATGATACGTATTTCTTCTTCATTAACATATTGCACGCGGTCGGGCTCAAATTCCTTCGAGGACATTTCAGTCTCAAAAACTCTTCATTTCAACGACGTCAAGTTTAAACAAACGATATTACGTACCAGAAACCTCGCTCTGCTACCAGATGTTGCGCCGTTTTAACGGTTAAAACACGAGAACGGGACGACCAAACGGTAAACAACTCTGAACAATTTATTACAAAGACAAAAACAAAGGTCACATGTAACGCAACAATGTCACGTGAACGTTTGGTGCGAACATATCCCCTATGCACTTCTTTTCCCTGCGAAATTTTTTGGGATTTAATTTTGATTTTAATTTTTTTTAAGGTTAAACGCACATAATTTGCAAATGCTGCAATTTCACTACTTTCGATTGAACTATTTTGTCCCTGATGGTTGTCTCATAGCAACCACAGCTTCAGAAAACAATTGTAGTTTTCTATCCTCACGGCTGTCTCTTTGCTGCTGTTTAGAAGCCTTCTTAACTTTGGGTTTTAAAGGTTCACTTATGGAATTAACAGTGTCATCTGTATCATCACAGATCACAGTGACATATTTGAGTTGTTCATAAAATTCCCACGTTGGCGTGTAAATTTCAGCTGCTCCAGTTCCAGATGGTTTCACAGATGCCTTGGAATGCTCTTGTCTAAATCTTTTCAGCAGCTCTTTCCACTTTTTCTTCATGTCTTCAACGTCATACTTGTCCTCCAGTTCTTTCCCCAGTAGATCATACAGCAAATCTTTATTGCTATTCTGGTGGTACTCGGTATTGTTGTGATTCCACAAGCACTCCTTTTCTTGGACGAACGCTATGAGAATTTCTAAGATAAAAATACATACATGTATCTTGGGTCTGACACTCTAATGTTCATCGTAGTATGTTTGAAATAACTTAAGGAGTGACTTAACTTAGTGAAAGTGATCCATTTTTCCCTTTTAGGAGATGCATATTTGAAATAATTATTGATCATTCCCAAGTTGGGAGAGGAGCACTTACAGTAGTCAGTAGCTAGCTTACAGGGAGCCTGTTTTACCTTTTCAGTACTATTTTAATAGCTAGGGTCAGTGAGGTAGTGAGTGTGTAGGTTTAGCTCGTGTTTTGCTAAGAAAGCAATAATGCGATGACGACGATGTTTCAATCTGGGGGTTTGACTGAAAAAGGAAATTCGGTGTTACAAAATATGATTGATATGTATACACGCTCACCTATATCTTGGTTGCTCCACTGCATTTCACTTCCCGTTTCCTCTGCATTCACACTTTCTCGCAAAAATGATAAATCTGACCAATATGTCCACTTGATATTCTCTTGCTCAGCAGGCGACTTCTCCATATACCTTTGAAAACAGCTTTTTATACCATGCCAATGTTTCTTGATGTCATTTAGGCTTCGAGGAGGACTTGATTTCTCAAACTTTGCGACAAGAGGAGATAGCACTTTGTTGGTTTTAATTTTGTTGCCGTTATCTTTATGATTTTTGTCCGCGAGTTGTCGATTTTTTTTGGTAAAAGTCGATCAGCATTCTGTTGGAAGTGACGCTTCAAGCATCGTCTTCCTCGTGATCCGCCATCTTGAAACAGAGTTCGTAAGTAATTGTGGGAGATTGTGATACCGATCTGTGATTGGTTTATTTTAATTTGGTCGCAGGGACTTGTCTCACGGACAGTTCACACGAAGCGTTTTGAGGAACAAGTCGCAGGGACTGCGACTAGATTTTGTGGCAAAGATGGCTAGTTCACACGATGGGACTTATCCCCGCAACTTGTTACAGGGACTGGTCGCAGGGACTAGTCCCCTCGTGTGTGCCGACCTTAAGACAAATAAGGTTCAAAACAGCAGCCGACACTGTGTCTCAAATCAGTTTTCAGACCTTTTTTCAGACTCGAAAACTCAGACATCTTGAGATTTAAAAAAGAGATTAAACTCGTATCAGTTCTCATTACCTTGATGGTCCTTTATGAACGATGATCACAAGCAACAGCCAGAAAGTAGAGATTTTAATCTTCGTTGGTATATCGCTGGCTTATTTCCAGCGAGTGACAGCCAATCGCAGGCTAGTTTATCGCCGCCTCGTCGATTTAAAAACAGTGAAAAACCGACGATCGATGTTTAGAAAAGTAGCTGACATTAAGTCTTATTACATTCGGTGGCGATGCTTTTACCGAAGAAATAGAAAGACAGTAGTGGCTGTGACAAGCGTTTTTGAGAGTCGCTGTAAGAATTATTCAAAAGTCTGTTTTGTATCCATAGAGCTCAAAGACTCTTGTCACGCAATCACCACACAATTAGAGATTTGCTGTTTTAATAATAACAAATTAAACATTCACTAGGATTCGGAGTACTGCCAAAGCTAAACTAAAGTATATAGCTAAAATAGTACTAAACAGAACGAACTTCCCGTGTTAGGTTTGTGAGGGTAGAAGCAATTTAGTCACATGGTCATCTTCTACAGGGGTCTGAGCTTTCGAGCAAATTGTGTTGTCTTACACTCTTTGATCGACGCGCCGGCGATCAAGCGGACAAGATAAATGTCTCGCCCTATTGCTGTTGCATATGAACATTGCATGACCATAGGAGAGCAATTCATTTTTTAAGTTTTCGGCGTCTGAGTTTTCGTGACACCGCTGCACACACTGCCCACTACAAGCTTAAACTTATTTTTATACAGCCATTATGGAAAAATTAGACGTTCTACACCACATCTTATTCATAAAACAGGTAAGACGTATTGTAACAAATGTGTTTATTATTGTGAAAAAATCGCAACAGGAGAGCTGAGTGATTTGTTTCCCTAACTTTGTTTTTATGTAAATTAGGACATTTGATGTCAGAAGGTCAAAAACACATGAATTCGATGTGCTGTCACGCAGCACGTATTCATTGGCCCAAACAAATTTTTGTAGCATTTGAAAGATTATTGCTTAGCGTGTTAACGGTATAAATCTCGTTGGATTCGGAGCTTTATCGCATGTTGAAAAACAGTGCAACTTTGGGGGTACATTCAGTCAAGTAAAAACACGTCTTGAAGTTAAAATTATTTAACGTTCCAAAGGTGGGTCAAACTTCCTAAAAACCACGTACCGCATATTTAGATAACACAGAACTACGTTTCGGACGTTTTGAGCTGATACGAATTGGTTTTCATAGCGAAATTTGTCATTGAAGTGAAGGCTAATTTAGACGGGGAAACTGGCGATTTCTAGAAGGCATTCGTAAATTGCCAATCTCTCAAAATTAAAAATGCGTATGACTTTAAAAATTATACAGAGCATTTGGAGACATAATAGACTACATTTAAACAAAATATGAGCGAAATAGATTTTTGAGCTGTGGTCACTTCATGTTCGATTTTTTTGGACATCCACTCTTAAACGTCCATCGACTAATCACTAGATTGATGTCAAATGTTTGCCTTTTTTGCCTGGGTTTAAATACCATAAAATTAGATTTCTTACAATCTATGGAAAGCTTATTAGCTTGGCACCAGTCTGTTAAGTTTATTAATTCTTCATTCAAAGTTTTTTCGATTACATTTAAATTTTTGTGTGAAAAGAAGATGTTAGTGTCGTCAGCAAAAAGAATGAAGTCTAAAACCTTTGACACATTACACATATCATTAATGTAAATTAGGAAAAGAAGAGGACCAAGAATGGAGCCTTGAGGGACACAACGCTTTGATAAAATGATGTGAAGAATGATAGCCTTTAAATTGGACAAATTGTTGTCTGTTATTTAGATAATTAGAAAACCAGTTAAATGCAACGCGACGAATACCATAGTATTGCAACTTATCTAATAGAATTTGATGATTAACCGTGTCGAAGGCTTTAGTAAGATCAATAAATATTCCTACTGTATATATATATATACGCCTATAACCCGATGCGAGTAATACACAAAAAAAATTACAGATGAATACAGGATTCTTGTAGTGAAAAATAAGTTCAGTCCCAGGGAGGATTCCGGATTACTATCTGCTCCTCTCCCTATCGTGACGTTTGGCCCTCCTCTCTACATTCCTGTTCCGTCTCTCAATTTCTATTTTATCACAAATGTCAGATGTACATCTCCGCCAGGCTAGCCGGTCAGTTACGATTTCTCTCCATGTTTCGAGAGCAGCTCCACGCTTGAGGATGTCTTTCAGAGTGTCCTTATACCTGAGAAGGGGGCGCCCGACTCTCCTTGAAACCTCTTCTAATACTCCATAGAGAAGTGCCTTCACGGGGCGCACATCTGGCATACGTGCAACATGACCCACCCAACTCAATCTGTTCCTAACAAGAATAATCTCAATATCCGTAGACTTTGCATGATCCAGTACATCATCGTTTGTGACAAAGTGATCCCACCTGATCTTAAGAATTGATCTCAGGTACTGTAATCTCATTATTATCGATAGCAGAAGAAATTTTGTCACACAATAGAGCTTTCAAGCATATTCAGTTGAATGATGTTTACGAAAGCCAAATTGATTGTCAGAAAGAATCTTTGTGTTTACTTAAGTAATCAATAACACGATTATAAACATGTTTTTCCAGTGTTTTAGAAAAAGAAGGTAAAACAGAAGTAGGTCTGTAATTGGAAAATATTGATTTATTACCAGCTTTGAACAAAGGTACAACACAAGCAATCTTTAGCTCTACTGGGACAATTCCAGAGGTGATGGATAGGTTAAAAATATGGGTCAAAGGACTACTAATTGAAATAATAGTTTCTTTGATTAAACTCATGGGAACATTGTTAAAACCCGTGTGTGCTGTCGTGAAATGTAATAATGTCGTGAATTGTAATACCTGTCGTGAATTGTAATTACACTTGTCGTGAATTGTAATAACGCACCTGTCGTAAATTTCGATAACATGCTGTCGTGAAGTGTAATAATCCAAGCTGTCATAAATTGTAACAACACTCTGTCGTATTTTGTAATAGGTCGTGAACGAGCAATTCTTCAAAAATCGTGTTTAGTCTTTTCAACAAATAACGTTTAAAATTGATGACGGTGGTGATGGTGATGATGACAGTGAGGATGATGATGATGATGATGATGATGGTTTTATGAGAATTGCAATGCTGCTTATCGATGCGTTATGCATTCAATAAAGAAATGTAAACTGCGATTGGGAAATGGCCTTTAATATGTCACCAGCAAGTTTAAAGAAAATACTTGGTTCGCGCAGATTAGTTACTCTGAAGACGATCAATCGGTCCAAAACTTGTGGCAATAATTTTTAACAGCTTTCGATCTAGTGCAGTTTTTTCATTTGATATTTTAAAGGTGAAATGTCAGCACAATGTATACTCATGGTTGGGAGGTAAAAGGAAAAAGGGGAGTGTTGCACAGCAATTTACTTTTGTTCAAAACAAATGCTATCTCTTACATACCATTACTTTCATGATAACAGGTGATCGGAACACATAACGATTATAGCACTTAGCACTCAAGATGAACAAGAATACATCGCAATTACAATTTTAGTCCAGTTTAAGCAAATGTTTTAAAGTTCTGTCTCGCCAAATAAACCCAATGCTATTACACTATTGATGATTCAACAAAAACTATGATTTAAAAAATCGAACTTGTGCGTTAACTCAAGAATGTTTAGTGTTCTGCAAAAGACATCTAGGCTCTGACCACTACAACCTTATATCGGCGTCTCAACTACAACAATAACTGAAAATGCAAACGCAACCAAAACCAACAAAGCTTCCTTGCAGGGTAATACTAATCGTTATTTTCGGTGGGATCCTTTCCGCCAGATCGCCAGATAATGTTTAAAATTATAAACCATCCATTAGCATCCGCGTAAAGCTTAAGCCATGCTCTGTTCCATCGTGGATGACAAATGATCCGTTTTATTTCAAGGAGTAGTCCGCTGCCCGATCCGTACTGTCTAATCAGTTTGGCAACACTTACGTATCCGAGTTCTCCCAATGGAAAATATATCCGTGGAAGCCTGTTGCGCAGTCTCTTGAGCGAGATATGTCCAGGTTTGCACCCAGCTACGAAAATTACAAAAATTACGAAAAATTGGAAACTTCGTGCGAGCCAGTATAAAACAGTGAAAGAGGAGGTTGAGATGGCAGCGACTAAATCTACGAAAATTACAAAAATGGTGAAAATAGCCAAAATTACAAAAAATTGGAAAATTCGTGTGAGTTAGTGTCAAACAACGAAAGAGGGGGTTGAGAAGGCAGCGAAGAAATCTACGAAAATTACGAAAATTGCGAAAATAACAAAAATTACAAAAAAATAGAAAATTCGTCGAGTCACTGTCAAGCAGTAAAAGAGGAGGTGGAGAGGGCAGCAACGAAATCTACGAAAATTACGAAAATAACAATAAATATGAAAAATTAGAAAATTTGTCGAGTCAGTGTCATGTAGCAAAAGAGGAAGTGGAGAAGGAAGCAACGAAATCTACGAAAATTGCGAAAATAACAAAAATTACGAAAAATTAGAAAATTCGTCGAGTCACTGTCAAGCAGCAAAAGAGGAGGTGGAGAAGGCAGCAACGAAATCTATGAAAATTACGAGAATTGCGAAAATAACAATAATTACGAAAAATTAGAAAATTCTTCGAGTCAGTGTCACGTAGCAAAAGAGGAGGTGGAGAGGGAAGCGACGAAATCTACGAAAATAACAAAAATTACGAAAAATTGGTAAATTCGTTGAGTCAGTGTCAAGCAGCAAAAGAGGAGGTTGAGGGAACAGCGACCAAATCTACGAAAATTACGAAAATCGCGAAAATAACAAAAAATACAAAAAATTGGAAAATTCGTCAAGTCACTGTCAAGCAGCAAAAGGGGAGATTGAAAGGGCAGCGACGAAATCGACAAAAATTACGAAAATTGCAAAAATTACTAAAGTTGGAAAATTCGTCGAGTCACTGTCAAGAAACAAAAGGAGAGGTTGAGGGGGCAGCAACGAAATCAACGAAAATTGTGAAAAAAACAAAAGTTACGAAAAATTGTAAAATTTGTCAATATGCATTAATTGTGTTGTTAATAACAAATGTAACACTTGATAACCAATATCAAGCCTGCAAATAACAGTTGGTCACAGACAAATGCCCGGTAACTTTTAGGTTTTGACTGGTAAAAGCTTAGCTTGGTTAGACACTCTGACCGGGAATTTCTTACAAGTCTTTTCTCTTGTCCTGTCAAAACTTGACCAAGGTCTGGCAAATTACTTGTTCATGGACAACAATTTTTGCAGGATTGGATATACACCCCTTTTTGCTATTGTCATATTAAAACAAGAATATATAGCAAAAGGGGACAATAAAATGCAATAATAAATACATAACTATTAGTTACTCACAAATCCATGTGTTGGTGGGTAACCTTCGAGTCTGCTTTTTAGGGGAGCAACTACAGAATACAGGGCCACTTTGGTCCACCTCATTTACATGTGTCGGAGGCTTTTGTAGAACGAAGCATATAACAATGGGCACCATTGTTATTCAATAGTATGTAAATAAGTGGCCCTGTATTCTGTAGTTTAGGAGCAACTACTATAGTTTAGCTTTAGTTTGTGGCTGCCTCCCGTAAACGTTCAAAGTTCCAAACGAAGTTTATTCAAAATCCCACAGGAATGAACGCAAAACATGTCGATAACCACGTACGAACAATTCCAGAGTCCTGTGTTCTGAGATGACATTCTAGCGAAACGAAATGAAAGGTTTAACATGCGATATACCTAAATCCAAATCACCGAGGGATATTCTCCAAAGAAAAGTTCATCAGCATGTCCTTGAAACAGTTCTTACCGTTGAGGTTGTATAATACGAAGTAAAGGATCCAATGAATCACGATCACAATTAATAACTTGAACTGATTTCAGTTCTTATATTTTACACGTGGGTACGAAAGCAAACAAAATGGCGGGCAAGTATAAAAGACGGGTGCGGCAGCTAAGCACTTGCTTAAGTCACCGCTGGCCGAAAGAATAAAGAACTGACTGCACAGCGCTGTAAAATCACATAGTTCGTGCTGCGAAGTAAGAATACTACAGTATTTATCTTCGTTTGACATGAGGAAATTATTTGTAGGGTTGGAACATTTGGCTGACCCCTAGTACATGGACTCCTGAATGGACTACCCATGGATTTACTCCAAATGAGCCACCGTGAAATTTGAGGGAAACATGAACAGTTGCAATGTAAGAGACTTAATAAACCCGAACCAAAGATGCTATTGATGAAAACAATTGACCTTAACTCTCAAAGTTTTCTACCTTAACATCTGGACCGTTGACACAAAATTATTGGGGGACATATTTTGCTGCATATACCATAGTTGTTGTTGTTGCTTGAGCCAACCGCTGACCAAAGAATTACGAAGAAATGCAAGATGGCGGGGATGGCTGGAGGATGGCGGTGAAATCGATTGCACCAACCCTCATTATGACATTTAATTTGTTTTTGAAAAGCGGTAACTCGGAAGTTTGTTTGTAAGCTCATGTTATTGTGTGAAGCGGGAGGTACAGTTAGTTTTGCATTTTAGTAATGGTTGGGGTAGGGCACGCGTATCGGGAAGGCAAGTTTTGGCTTGATAATGGCTGACCAATTCATTCATTTACCATGGAGTAACAATAATGTCTATTGAAATATTCACTTCAAAAGCACCTTATACGTTGTTGCTGCTGGTACTGAAATAGTTGAGTGGAAACCCACAATGGTTGTAAAATACACAAAATGAATTTTACATTTGATGTCAAACACGTTTATTACACACTTGGAAGCACAATGGAAAACACCCTGCTTTATGGGATGCTCGTAATATTGCAATTCATCGTGAAAAATGTGTGTCTAATTGTAGAAGAACTTAAGTATAGCAAAACTTTGAAAACAGGTTTATCGATGATCAAAATTCCCAAAGGGATGCTCATTCTATTTTCTATAACCACATGACAAACTATTATATTTGATGTGTACCTGATACTGTTGAAAATGATGGGGCGACATTTTTCCTAAGTATTTTTTAATAAAAAGAAATTGGTTGTAAATAAAACCTGAGATATTTGAATTCTCCTTTTTTTAATAAAAAGAAAGTACATATAGGTGTGGTACTGTGTTGTGCCCTTTGGTACCAAATAGTAAAAATATTAATTTGTTGAAGGCAAGGGTGAGTTTTCCAATTTTCTTTTTTTTTCCATTTTCTCCAGAGCTTTCATATTTTCTTTTGTCCCCAAGAACATTAGGGTGACTATTATCACTGAAACCATTTGTGTATGCTTGTAATGATATCCCCAGTTCTTGGAGTTTTTTAACGAATTGAGGAGTTTCCTCTTCTGGAATGTCCTCAACACACTGAAATTTACTTTGCTGCGGTTTTGCTTTCCTTACAAACAAAGGAAAATATTGATCCAAACATTTTCAACTTATTGAAAATGGCTTGTACAAGAAAGCTTTATCAGAGTTCTCTTCGGTTGAACATCAAAGGTAAATAGGCTTTCATTTTGGTTTGCTTTCCTTGTTGTGATATACCATTAACATTTGCTTGGTGTATGTGCTCATTCTGCATTTAGTGCTGGTTACATGTAATTGGCTCTAATTATAATTGCCTCATGCATCAATGCACCAGTGTGTTTGGTCAGGGTATTTGGTAACACTGTCTGTTTTCCTCAGAGACAGTTTCTTTGTTTCGGATATAGTATATATTAAGTTCTTCAACTGACAATGGTAGATTTGTAAGAGATAAGAATTTCTGTTTATTACCATTTTTCCACTTAGTTCAAACTTGCCAGACTAAATTCAAAGTTATGCCAAGGTGTTTTAATTTTTTAATGCTTGGAGACAAAAATATTGATAATCTCATAAGGAAATTTAAATTGTCCGTTCATAACTTTTTTAATGAGGAGGGGTTACTTACAATGCTGCTGTATTGTTCTTGGCAACAGATCGTTGTACCCTGTCGCTTATAGAACGAACCAGGTGTATCTATTAGGTAAATTTGTTAGCTTTGTGTTTAATACATTGGCTGCGTAAGGTACGGAAAATAGCTGCAACAAATGCCCTTTAGAACCTATACAATCTGAACCATTCCTTTTCCGCTATGTTTGGCATATCTTGTTCATCATCGATCACTACGAATATGCATATAAAACAACGGGGTATCTAGAGTCCCTTGGAAGTGTTTTGTTACTTGCGGCCTCGGCAAGCGTTGAAAAAA
>OX419339.1:18455074-18475074 GCA_948470475.1 Galaxea fascicularis
CTAAATCGGTATTGGTACGAGGTTTCGTTATCCGAGGAAGATTGTTTTAAAAAATCTTCCTTTGGCAAATCTTTGGACTTAGTATCACATTCAGTCGATAAAACGATCTTTGCACATGGGTCAGGTGGATTTACAGTCCGACATTCAGACGGCCAACGATACAGATCGCCCTCCGGACAACAATATGGCGGTCCTACAAGGACTAACTGCCACCTTGGCTCAACTTGCTAAGGCTTCAGAGACTCAGACGGCTATGCTTGCTAGTCTTAAAGAAGACATCCTACTTCGTACTGACTCAGACGAAGAACCCGAACGGGGCAACAAGGACACGGTGGATATCAATGCTATTCTCACTGGGGCCATCTCGTACAAACGCCCCAAATCCTTTGGGGATTCAAGCATAAAAATTCCCACGCGCTCGTAGTCTCCTGTGTGCTCTGTTTCACACAGGTTTTGTATAAATAGGCCTGTTCTGGCCTGATTAAGGGCCTGATTACATGAGGCGGGCCGGCCCGGTTAGCCGGGCTGCTTCTAACCAGGCTGGCCCGGTTGTCATGTAATTGCAAAGTTGATTTTTGTTGCGTTTAAGAAAAATGGCAAGATCCCGGCAAAGTGACACCAGCCCGGCTAACCGGGCCAACCCAGCTCATGTAATCAGGCGCTAAGTCTCTTTTCATTAAACGTTCGCCAGTCGAAAGCTAGGCGTCCCCCCCCCCTCCTCCCCGCAGCGATGACCTTTGTTGCCATCCTAGCTAGCTCCCGCTCCTTTTCGCCTCTGGGCTCGCTTCTTCCCATAACTTATCCTTACCTGGGGCGTTTGGGAGTGAGGGCTCCCAGTGGGAATTTATTACTGTTGTAAATGATATGCTCGACCCGAGCGACAATGCCGCGAACGTGGCAAAGAAAATTTACTCCTGCCCGGACTCAAGGTCACAGGATGATATCCTTGAGAGCCTGACCCAGGCGTTTGTACAATGCAAGGATAAATCGCCTGCCATAACAGAGAAAATTGCTGGCCTAATAGATAACATGGCCACTGGAGGTCTTTCATTAGAAACTGTGAAAGAACGAGTTGAGAAATACCATTCTCCAGAGAATTGTAAATTTCTTTCAACCACAACAGTTAACGAAGAAATCTGGGATTTTCTACCACGGCGTAGCAGAACAGTTGACCTAGCATTCCAGCGGGTACAAGAACCGCTTCTTCAAGGCTTATGAACCCTGTCTATCTTAGGTGACCAGCTGGTGAAGGACCTTCACGCTGGAACAACATCGAATACACATAAGATCCTTGATCATGTCATGGATAGCAATGCTCTTTTAGCGAATGCTAATTTTAAACTTAACATGAAGCGACGAGAGTTGATAAAACCAGAGCTCAACCCTCCATACACAAGGTTATTTAAGGACGAAATTAAGCTTAAGTTATTTGGAGACGACCTGTCGAAGCACTTGAAGGATTATGACTGAGGCGAAGAAAGCAGGCTGCCAAATGCAGAAACCTGAGACTCGAACGGCAAGCCATGGCTATATAAAAGCGGGAAAGTAGAAATTTCGCCGTTCACAATTTAAGCCTTACGACAAAAAATCTAATCAGAAAACACCTCAGCAGCGTCCTTTTTTAGCATACAGCCGGGCACAGAAGAGTGCCCAGAAAAAGCCCAGTCAATCCAACAACAAAGACTAGTAGAAACACAGGTAAGGGAACATCTCATTCCAGCTATTAATAAGGAGAGTCTTTCCCATATGGTTGCAAATTTCTCGGCTGGAGGGTTGAAAGATCATGTCGGGGGTTGGAAGTCACTGACTACTGACCCGGTCATACTTGATGCTATAAAGCACTAATTCGCGCTTACGAAGCGAAGCGTTACTTTGTTTGAAGGCTACAATAGATGTACGGTTATCCACTTTATTTTTGCACTGGTTATCGTCATCGGTAAGATAATCGGCAACAGTCAAACTGAAAGGAAATGAAAGATTTGCGTTTAAATATAGCACGTAAAGGCTGAAATCTTCGAAGCGAAATGCTACTTACAATTCTGTAGGGCTAATCCACACATCCTATCACTGCTCTTTACAATGATTATCACATTGAGTTTGGAGGTGATCTCCCATTCCAGCTTTACCAACCTAAGCAAATGCCTTTTTCACCTTCTGAAAGGGAGATAATCAAATTACTAAGCTGCTTTAACAAAGGATTTGTTGAACCTACAGACCATGTAGAGGGTGATTTTATCTCTACCATTTTTGTGCGTCCCAAGAAGGATGGCAGTTATTAAATTTAAAAAATCTTAATAAATTTGTGCCATACTTCCATTTTATAATGGATACTATTCACGCTGCCCTGAAACTCATGCGTCCAGGGTGTGTTATGGCATCAGTTGACCTAAAGGATGCCTATTGTTAAGTTCCTATTGTGATGGAGGATAGGAAATACTTGAAATTTGAATGGCAAGGTAGCTACTTTCAGTATACGTGTTTGCCCAATGGTCTGGCTTGTGCTCCTCGCCTATTCACTAAAATATTAAAACTGGTTTATTCCCATATTAGATCTTTGGGTCACATTCGTATGGGACACATAGATGATTCATTCTTGTTGGGATATAACTACACTGCCTGTGCCAAGAACATTCAGGACACTGTTAATACCTTTTTTAGTTTGGGTTTCGTGGTTCACCCTGAGAAATCAGTCATGAGGCCAACACTAGAAATGGAATTTCTTGGTTTCTTGTTGAATAGTGTAAACATGACAATTCGACTCCCACCTGCTAAAGCTGAACGTGTACGACTAGCTTGTCAGAGCTTATTGTGCAAGAGTAGATTAACTATTGGAGAAGTTGCTCAAGTTGTTGGGTTGATAGTTTCAAGTTTCCCTGCTGTCCAGTGTGGGCAGTTATGTGATAGGAACCTAGAAAAGAATAAAATTCTTGCAATGTGGGCAAGTAAGGGAAATTATGATGCACCAGTGATTTTGTCAAATGAGTCTAGATCAGAGTTAACCTGGTGGATGAACAATGTAGGCTCTTCATTTAACACTATTGTCCGAAGAGACCCTGGCCTGACCCTTACCACAGATGCTTCTACCAGAGGTTGGGGTGCAGTACATGGGGTTCAGAGAACTGGTGGTCTCTGGAGCTTAGAAGAACAAGGTTTTCATATGAACTACCTAGAGCTAGAAGTACAATAGCATATGTTAACAACATGGGGGGGGGGGGGGGGAATTAAATCTGTTGCATGTAATGATATGGCTCAGGAAATTTGGCTGTGGTGTGTGGAGAGAGAAATCTGGCTCAGTGCTTGCCACATACCTGGTTCTACCAATGTGGATGCTGACTCTGAATCTCGACAAACTAATAGTGCCACTGAATGGTCTTTAAAATTGGAAGTGTTTGCAGACCTAGACAAAATGTGAGACCCTTTTGAAATGGACCTGTTTGCATCCAGACTTAATTTTAAGGTTTCCAATTATGTATCATGGAAACCAGATCCAGGTGCCAAATATGTCAATGCGTTTTTCATGAGTTCGAAAGAATATTATTTCTATGCTTTTCCCCCATTCAGCGTTATAGCAGCCTGCCTATAGAAGATAGAGAAGGATCAAGCCACTGGAGTACTTCTAGTGCCTGTTTGGCCGACACAGCCTTGGTTCACTCCCCTTCTTCATCTGTTAGAAGACAGCCGTGTTCTCCTTCCGCAGTCAGATCTCCTGTTGACACAACCGCACAACCATGCGCTACATCCCCTTCGGAAACAGCTCAAACTGATGGCTTGCAAGCTCTCCGGACAAGCCTCTAGCAGAGAAATTTTTCAGACAAGGCTACAGCGATCATCCTCAAGTCGTGGTCTGATGGAAAGCAAAAGCAGTACGAACCGTACACCAAACAGTGGATTGACCTTTTTCGTGAATGGAAGGTTGATCCTTACGACCCACCTTTGACAGCAGTGTTAGATTTCCTTGTCAGCCTCGATGATAAGGGTCTGACTTATATCACCCTCAATACTACAAGGAGTGCCATATCCGCGGTCAGTGCAGCCAAGAATAATATGACCATTGGCAGTCATCCACTGGTGTCTCGGTTCATGAAAGGTCCCCACCAACATCTCGTTACCAGTCAACCGGGGATGTACGACCTGCCTTAAGTTACCTTTCCTCCTTGAATCCTCCTGAGAAGCTTGACTTAAAATTGCTTACTCTCAAGTTGGTTTTGCTTATAGCCTTGGTGTCTGCACAGAGGGGACAAAGTTTACACATGCTTGACATTAGTTGCATGAAAGAAGTGCCTGATGGTTTTGAATTTCTGCTCACTGAACATGTCAAACAAAGCAGGCCTGGGTACCGAGGTCCATCTGTTGTGCTAAAAGTTTACCCTGCTGATTCATCACTTTGTGTGTCTACTTATTTAAAAGAATACCTCAAGCGTACCAAGCCTCTAAGGGGATGCGAAAGTAAACTTTTTCTCAGTTTCATCAAACCGTACAAACAGGTCTCAAGGGAAACTATTTCCAGATGAATCCGGTTGGTGATGGCGATGGCTGGTGTTGACACCAAAATATTCAAACCACACAGTACCAGAGCTGCAGCTACCTCTGAAGCAAAAGCAGCAGGTGTCCCCATTCCTGAAATCCTGCGCACAGCTGGATGGTCTTCCTCAAGATGTTTTGACCAGTTCTAAAATAAACCAGTTGAGACATCCACCTTTGCATCTCTTGTACGTCAGATTGAATAGACCAGAGACACTTAGGCTGTGCTATTATTTAGTAACTTCATGATGTTCATGGAGTTAAGTTAATAGGTTTTTGAGCCCTATTGATATTGTTCCTTTACTAAGTGACTCCATAGGTTGAGTATTTGTTAGCAAGGTATGACTCTTTTTCTATGCCTTTGTGGGCAGATTTTCATGTTACGGTATGATTTTGAATTGCTGATCAAATACACACCTTGTTGTTGTATTTGGTGCTTCCTCATGTCACTGTCTTGGCCTTGAAATCTCATGGAATCCCTGGGGCAGTGATGACGAGATAGAATTGATAGATTAAACGAGACTTAGCTGTAAGTTGAAGTTTGATTGGAATTCTATCGAGTCATCAAACTACACCAAGGGATCACATGCCCGCCCACTGTTAGCCCATTGTATGGGCCTTTTATGTTGCACTTTATTGTACCCGCCCATCATTCCAAGGGTTTAATTTGAGTGTTCCTGTGACTTTCTATTACCCTATTTTACTATCGGAGACTCACATTCGGCTGTGAATACTGATTATGCGCATGCGTCAAGCTATCTCATGTGATCCCTTGGTTTGATGACTCGATAGAATTCCAATCAAACTTCAACTTACAGGTAAGTCTCGTTTAATTTATCAATTATTTGTTACTGGTTGCTGAGGTATATCTTTGGGATTGTAGAAGGTCTGAAACGCTTCCAAATATAACCGGTCTCAAGCTAAAGGTCAAAAATAAATACGAGACAGAAATATATATATATATATGTATTAATATATATATATAAACTTTCTTGAACTTGAATAGAATAAATCTTTAAGAGCGCTCAACTCTGAGAGGAGCAGTAATTATAATGATCAATGGTAGAAAGACTTCAATTCATCGCTTTATTGCGACAACGCTGTTTCGTGTGCTCAAAGAATGATGACACTCATCAGGCAATATTAACGAATGACCGTTACAAGAACTGGCTATAAAAGCTAATCTTTGGTTGCTACGATAGGCTGATCTCCGGTGTAATAGCCACAGCTGACGTCATGAGTCACTTACTAGTAGCTATCGGAATTTACAGAACATAACTCTTAGTTACGCTAATTGTGTAGTTCTTGGTTAATTCTTTAGTTCTTTAGTTCTTCAGTTCTAAGGGGTTCTTAGGATTCTCGTGGATCTCTTGGTTCTCTTGGTTCTCGTGGTTCTAGTGGATCTCTTGGTTCGCATGGTTCGTGTGGTTCTCGTGGTTCTCGAGGTTCGCGTGGTTCTCTTGGTTCTCGTGGTTCTCGTGGTTCTCTTGGTTCTCTTGGTTCTCTTGGTTCGCGGGGTTCTCGTGGTTCTCGTGGTTCAAGTTAGAGTTCAGGCGGAAGTCAAAAGCGAGAGGGGCTTGAGAGGGGCAGAGGGTGCAGGCTAACATATACTTTCGCCAGCGGTATTCCTCATTAGTTGGAGCTTGTTTCTATCGAGTGAGTGTTGAACGAGTTGATAAATTCGTTGTTTTATCACAAGAAATGAATTGTTTTACCGAAGTCGTGTTTTTTTTAGTGGTTTTCAACATCTGGGGCTGCTCCTACGCCTACAATGTGCCAATTTCGGAAGCAAGTTACAGATTTATACAGCTTGTTTTGAGCATTCATTCATCTGAATCGAATGCGAATTTAATATGGTTGCAACATGGTGTGGTTATCAGGGGTGATCAAAGAAGGCCATCATCCAGTAATCCTGAAGATTGTGTGGTACATGATGTCATACTTTGGGATCCATTAAGTGTTTGTTCGAATTTGACCTTATGTTGTCCCAATTGCCTCGAATGTTCCGGAATAAATCAGTCACTTAGAGCTTCAAGATGGAAGGACGGGAGAACAAAATGTGATGAACCTCGTCGCCTTTACGGTTTAACGAACAATGTCTTACTAGTTAGTAGAGTATATGTTTGTGACCGGAGACACCAAATAATTGCTCATGATCCTTCTGTTTTGTCACAAGTTAAAGGTATATTGCCTATTCCATTCCTCTTATTTCACAAGGCTGGAGTGACAAGAGAACTGCATAGCTTTATAATCTCTCATGCAAATGCTGGGTTAACGATCAGTGAAATTCAAGCTCTCTGGCTACAGACAATGTATGATTCCTATGGTTCACGAAGGGAAGCTTATCTCTCTGCATGGAACAAAAATTCAAACATTTGTCCTCCATTTCCAGAGTTTGACCAAAGATTTAAACAACCAGGTGAGAAGATCATAGCCTCTTGCATAGCCAGGAATTACTTTGAGAAGGAGCATTTATATACAAAGAGAATGTGTCAAATGACAGCCAGAAAGTGGCTAAGTTGTGATCACACGTTCAAAGTGTCAGCAAATATTGGATTTTGGTTTAATAAGAGATGGGTGAAGCTTTATGATACATTATTTATTGTCCTTAATGAGGAGGGAAATGTGTTAAGCTGGAAACTGTGCAAAGGAACCAAGTTTTCATCTGTTGAAAATGTTTTGCAACTCCTAAAAGACAGGCTAGATAAACAGGGAGAAGAGCCAACAATTTTTTTTCTGGATAATTGCTGTTCCTGGCGTTCAAAGCTGTTAAAGATATTTCCTGACGTAACTGTAAAATTGGACCCTTTTCATGCAATACAAAAAGTTATAAGGAAAATTCGTAAAAGGAAAGGTTGTACTGAAACAATTATGCAGCTTCGAAGGAAAATGATACTCTCTTTAAGGCAACTTTTCCGTGATCCAAAGGATAGGGGTGAACAGAGAACAATGGACACCCCTTCACCAGAAGTTATCCTGGAGAATATTGAGATGTTTATGAGGCAGTGGAGCACAGTTGAAATAGATTCCATTCCATTGTTGTCATCTAGTGCGATAAAAGAGATTAATAACCTGAAGCATCATGTCATCAAAGGCTGTTTGTCTGGAATACCACCATCAGGAGGGACAAACAGAAATGAAGCAATACACAAAAGTTTAAACAAGTCTCTAAAACGGTCCAGGATTGGCCTAGAATTGGCTCTTGCATTTCTAGGGTTATTCTTTTACAAATGGAATGAAAAGAAAATATCTTGCAAGCTTACCAACAAGAGGAACAAAATTACTTATATTCAACCAGTGGAAACTTATAGGGTGATAAGTGAGGATTCCACAACTGATGAGCAGTTTGGTGGCTCTCTAACTATTCAGGAGAATGCAGAAGCAGCAGACTGTGAGTTTGCAGAAAACTTGCCAGACATTGATGAAGCTATTAATTGTATTAACTATTTACTAGAGGAACATTCAGATACCTCAAGTGATGATGGCAATCTCTCATCAGATGATCAGAATTGTGATATAAGTGATGATGAGGACTGTGTTAATTTCTTGGACAATGCACAAATTGCCAATGTTATTCAGCAAGCCTCAAACTTTAGTTGTTTAAGTAAATACCTGGAGGACATAAAGGGTGAGGCATCTTTTTCACGAAGTGCTAACGATCTGATGCACCTTAAAAATGTTCTTTGTCTCTTAACTACTGCTACAAATAATGCTCAGTACAGTGGAACAGATCTTGATGCATTTCTTCATTTAAACAATTTGCAACGAATCAAAATTCCTGGTGATGGAAATTGTTTTTTTGTGTCTTTAGCAATTATGATACAGCAGCAGTTGGCAAATGGCGCTTTAAATGCTGAGGCAAAGGCACATATGGAAAATTTAGGTTTAATAAAAGGTGCTAACACAGATGTTAAACAAATGGCTACAACACTACGACAAATCATTGTGAATGAGTGGCTGGCCAATCCCTCTTCGTATGAGCCTTTCCTCTCTTCAGAACAAGATTATGAAGCAGAAGCAAATGCCTTTTTACAAGATGGCCACTTTGCATCAGAACTTGGAAATTCTATGCCTCTTGCTGCCTCCAATGCATTGCGCATCTCAATTGTGGTGTTCACGGCAATGTTAAACTTCCCAGTTTTGCCAATTTGCCCAAGAGATAGAACTCTAAGTGACCATCCAATATATCTTGCTTATGACATGCGCTTTGCTGGCCATTATGATGGCATCGAGGAGCAAACTACTGTACAGCAAGATGAAGAGCAGCAGCGAAGTGCACCTAATCAGTGTGGTAACCAGCATCAAATAACATGCAGGTGTGGACAAGGAGCAAAAAGAAAAAATCAGGGAGCATTTCCTGTCATGAATATAAAAGTGGCTGCAAGTGTTTTCAGAATGTGATGGGGTGTAGTGTGTACTGTCATTGTATAAACTGCAATAACCCTAGAGGCATGAAGACATCATCAGGCTCTGCACCAATTACATGTTCAGCTCGAAAGCGGCGACATCATGACAGTTCAACAGAAGGGTTAAGTGGAAAATCATTTACTGAATTTAAAGCAGGTGGAACAACAACAGTACACTGGACACTCTTTGAAGAGCTTGTTTTGATGGAGCTTGTAGTTGCTCTTTTAGCAAGTGACAATCTTGAAACAGAGGTCCTTTACAAAGAATATAATCATCTAGTTGACACTGTTAGACCAACAGCTATGAAACACTGTTTGGGCAAGAAAACAGAAAGACAAGTTGCTCATAAGCTTTCAAAATTGTTAAGTAGCCAAAAAGTGTTTGCAGTGTTAATGAAGGAACAAATTCGGCTTAATGTGGGTGAGTGACTGATGTGAGACTTAAGTTTGTTTTTATGCAGAATAACCTTAGTGTAGTACATGTAGGTGAAATATCTTTATTGTTTTACCCAAAATTAACTTAGTTGTAGTAACTATTACCTCGCATGTATAAATTTGAATTTTCAAGGATAAACTACTACAGCAGGATAAACATTTACTTTGTTAGGGACTGGTCAAAAAGTATAGGGGGGAGGGGGGTGGGTCAGAGCAGAGAGGGGGTGGGTCATCAGTTTTTGAACAGTGTTAATGAAGGAACAAATTCAGCTTGTCAATGTTAATTATGACAATGCATAATGTATTTACATGTAGCATTTCAACTGCAACATAACTTTGAATGTACATGTAATCAGAATGATTATCCTGGCAGTACATTGAAAATGGGCATGCAGGCACATTGACAGCACTGAATCACTGTTTCACTTTTCGGTATGAATTTTGTATAACGTTCCCAAAAATCGAATTAAACTTTTATATTTGCTTTTTTCCTTTATGAAATCATTCTACTCAAACATGTCCATTATTGGAATCAAGGGTATTGTTTCATTGCTTGGTTGTATAATGCACAATCCATGCAGCATTTTAACTGTAACATAAATGAAATCATCATTATCAATTATTATGCATGTTTTAGTTTCTGTTAAGATTCAATTTAACACCCAGAAGGATATAAATTGGATTATAAATGTGATATCAAATGGCCATACCTGCTAGAAGAATATGTTGTTAAACCAGGAAATATATATGCGATGTACTTAAAGTAAATTTTAAAACTGTAACATTCTATAACAAAAAATTGTTTTGGTTTTGTATTCAAATGTTTTCTTTTAAGTATATGTCTGTTTACAAGGCTTATCATACTTTCCTTCCCTAAAATGTCTCTTTTTTTTTAGGTATCCCCAATTTCTCTATAATAGAATTTCTATGCAAAGGTATTCCATAATGTCATCAAATTAAAATGTCTGTATTTAAAGGTATTCATAATTTCTCTCATTGAAGTAAATGTGTAGTTTTAGAAAATATCTATATCCCCCACATGAAAGGCCATCTGCCCTATAACCCATTCACCCCTCTAGAAAATCCAATTTAGCTTCATACATTGCTTTAAAGTTTTGGGTCTTTTAGATGCCACCCCCCTTTGTCCTGGAATTTTCATTCCCTTCTGTGGGGGGAGTATAGATATTTTCTGGATCTACACAGACTATCTAAAGGTATCCATAATTTCTCTCAAATAAATGTCTATTTAACAGTATTATCATTTTCCCTCAAATAAATTTCTTTTTACCACCGTTTTTCATTGATACGCGACTTTGGAAAACAAAACACCCGCGGAAATGTTTCCAAAATTTCCATCAGTCTTGCGTGTTATTGACAGGTCAGATCGAAATCCACCAATTGCAGCCACTAGTGTGATCTTCTAACCTTCTCTACGTCATGAATGCTATCGGGCAGTGATTGGTGGAATTCAATCCGATCTGCCAATAACACACAAGACTGAAGGAAATTTTGGAAACGTTTCCGCCGGTGTTTTGTTCTCCAAAGTCGCGTATAAATGAAAACGGTGGTAAACGTACATGTGTTCTCAATTTCTCTCAATTAACTCTCTGTAAAGTAGTTGACAATAATTTCATGTGACAGTATTATTTTAGCATTCTTTTCAGCTAAGAAGCGGTGGCAATGTTGCTCGCTCTTGGAAGGCGTGAAGTTCAGCTTGAAATGGATGACCCTCTGACATAGTGAAGATGTTGCTTGCAGTAAGCTTGTCATCATCCTTCAGGAATGTTGTTCTGTAGTCTTGTACAGAGATGTTATATTTGGCCAGTTTCTGCTGAAGGCCATCACTGGGCAGCATTTTGTAAAAAATTTTTAGTTTGTTAATGACTTTAAATATGCCAATACCAGCTGCTTCCAGATCTTGCATGGACTTTTGCACGAGACTAACATTTGGACGGCAGTGTGAGGAAAAACTTGTGTAGACACGACGGGCAGTTGTGAATGGCCCTTTCATTGTTAAGATTCTGAGGGTAACATCCTCATTTGCCACACCCACTTTTATTGCCTTGGCAGAGCCATTAAATTTGCTGGCCTATAATAAAGGTAAATTTATAAACACCAAAGTTAAAATTATTTACTCTGAGTTGGAGAATATATTTTCATGGTCTGCTAAATGGTAAATACCTTTTCTTTCTTAATTCATACATGTAAATACACCATCCCGGTAATTCAGGGAGATCTAAAAGTGACTTCCCCTTTTAAGTTTTGCTGTATCAGTCCTGACACCTTGGCCCGGGGTGGCTACCTAACAAAGTTTTATACGGGGAGGTTTCGCCCCGAGGTCCAACCCCTTACCCTTTCATATACCATTTTGGCAGAAAGGGTACCCCTTTTATATACCTTTTCTTGAAAAAAGGTACCCCTTTCACATACCTATTTCACGAAGTGTTATTCTCATTTTCATGTAGTGCGTAATAAATGAACTTATACAACCTTAAGGGGTGTCTATTCGAAATATTATAATTAAAGGCCCTTTTAAATACCTAAGTGACCGATTTCCCTACCCTTTTATATACCTCAGCTTGTGAAATCCCTACCCTTTTACATACCTGAAAGGCTGAAAAAGGTACCCCTTTCAGGCGGAGCCTCCCCATATAGGCCATTATAGGGAGTACCCCTCCCCCACCCCTGCGCACCTTGGGAGACTGAGCACAGAAATAAGAATGTGTGATTCTAGAAATGTTGCTTCCCCTCCTCTACAGAAGAGTTTCTCGGGTATGAACCAAACTCAACTTGAAAGAAAACAAAGCTTTATAACTGATAAGAGCAGGGAAAGAAAATAATCATATGCATACAAGTACATGTGCAACATTTTATTACTTACAATGTGCGAAATTCCCTTGTAAATCTCGAGGCTTTGGACAAGAGTTATTGCCATGTTTAGTGTTCCTAAGGCAATTGTATGGCTTGTTACCCCTGTCTCCATATTTATGGCCTTGCCCAGGCGATCATATAGAACATGCATGCTAAGAGCAAGGCGGAGGACGTGTTTGTTTCGCTTGGAATTGTTGCAGTTGGCTTCCATTTCCGCGCTGGCCCCTTGTGTGCTTGGCAACTCATCTTGAGGCTTTGTGAATTTGAAAAAAGCCTCACGGGCACTTGCACTCAGGGAGTACTTCACTGGTGGAACAGTGTTATGTTCTGCATAAATTTGCTCAAGTACTACATTAAGAGACTGGATAGGATAATTATCTAGCTCTTCGCAATGCTGGGCCATTGCCTCCAGGTCTTTCTCCTCCTTTTTCTGGTAGAGCAGGAGCACTCGCTCAGCCAGGCCATTTTCGGCAAACAGCATCTTTGGCCAAACCGTTTCGAGGAACTGCTTTGGGGTAGTGAAGGCAAGGAGCGAAACTCGTGCCGACGGGACCCCTGTACGTTTACCCTTGTTGCCCTTCAGCACGTACCAGCAATCTCCGTCGTAACACTTGCATAGCCGTTCCATGGTCAGATTGGCTTGGGGACCTTTCGATAAACTTGTAATCTTCGTTAGAAATGAGTGGGCCTCGTCGACGCAAAGGATAGGGATGGTATCTCCAGTATTGAAGTGATTGAACAAGCCGTTGCTCGACGCGTCATCGATAACGATGCTTTTCTCTATTTTTGGCTCGATATGTTCCACGATAGGATCAATACATCCCAAATGGCACGCAGGTGTTTTCCCAGAACCTGAAGGGGAGACCACAACAACGAAGAGATTCCCCCTTTCTTCGTACGTTGAGAAGACCTGTAATGTGCTCTTTCCAATAAGCGCGCTAGTTGATGCCAATGCACTGAGCAGAACCATCTCCTGCTGGCACAATCTCTTCGAATGGCAGGGATACGTCCGCCAATTTAGCTTCCAAATCGTAAATAGTACGAAGCTCGCTCTCACCATCCATGATCGTCGAAAAAATTGTTCAACAGGAGGTCAAGAAAGAGCGGGAATTTGGGAAATTATTATGCATGTTTATAGCCACTGACCATACTGCTGGCTCAGACATCAAAAGGCTAGGAGCTTCGGGGAGGGAAGGGGGAGGGTAAGAACCACACGAACTCAACCTCTTGGGGGCGGTAAGAAGAGAGACCCTGGGAACCAGGTTGACGAGAACTACGAGGACCACGAGAACCACGCGAACCACGCGAACCACGCGAACCACGCGAACCAAGAGAACCAAGAGAACCACGAGAACTACGGGAACCACTAGAACCACGAGAACCAAAAGAACCACGCGAACCACGAGAACCACGAGAACCAAGAGAACCAAGAGAACCACGAGAACTTCGAGAACCAAGAGAACCACGAGAACCACGAGAACCAAAAGAACCACGCGAACCACTAGAACCACGAGAACCAAGAGAACCACGCGAACCTCGAGAACCACGAGAACCACGAGAACCAAGAGATCCACGAGAATCCTAAGAACCCCTTAGAACTAAAGAACTAAAGAATTAACCAAGAACTACACAATTAGCGTAACTAAGAGTTATGTTATGTAAATTCCGATAGCTACTAGTAAGTGACTCATGACGTCAGCTGTGGCTATTACACCGGAGATCAACCCTACGATATTTAAACATCATCAGAATCATACGTGGGCCTCGCCACAAATTTTAAGGAACGCTTCAGAAATCACACATCATCATTTCGACACGAAAGGAAGAGAAATGAAACTGAACTATCCAAACACATCTGGGCACTCAAAGATAATAACAAACCTTTTGCAATCAAATGGAGAATTATTAAGCAGTGCAGACCATATAACACCATTAGCAACAAATGTAATCTATGCTTATTTGAGAAATTCGTAATCATTTGTAAGAAGAATTTGTGCAGTTTAAACAGGCGAAATGAACTGGCAAGTTCATGCCCCCACAGAAACAGATACCTTCTCAAGTATTTTTTGATCAAGTAACGCAATCTTTTATAACACTCGATTCATCTATTTATAGCTATTGTTTTTATATATCACAGCAACCGTACGTTCGCTTTTTACTATAACAACTGTTTTTAAATATCGTAGCAACCATAGATTAGCTTTTATAGCCAGTTCTTGTAACGGTCATTCGTTAATATTGCCTGATGAGTGTGGTCATTCTTTGACCACACGAAACAGCGTTGTCGCAATAAAGCGATGAATTGAAGTCTTTCTACCATTGATCATTATATATATATATATATATATATATATTAAAAACAATACCACAGAAAAATTTACTAGGAAATGGGCGTTAACCTCTGGCTCTGTGCTTCAGTAAGTTATGTTTATTATTATTGTTATTATTGTATTATATTATCTTTTTTAGGACACTGTGTAATTGTAATTGTAGGATACTGCGTAATTGTGTAAGTTAGTAAGTTAGGAATGAAGCGTGTATGATAGTGACTTCTCTGTATATTTATAGCCCTCGTTGTATATGTAAATATTTGTAATTGTTGCTGTCATTGTAATTGTGTGCTTAATGAATAAAAATCATTGGAGTTAAAAAAAAATGGCCGAGGCTACATCTAGTTCCTCTTTCATCACCAGAAAATGCTGATTCCTAGACTGATTTTTCTTTCAAAAATATTTGCATCTGTCCCTCCAGGCGACGTCGAGATGTCAATTTGAGAAGGTGCAATTCCGCCATGTTTATTTGCTCATATATTCGTGTGTTGACCTTAATTGGTGCAGAGTTTGCTCGTGTCCAGTGTCTTCCGAGAATAGAACCTAGTCCTTTTTTAGAAAAAATATCGTTTTGTCCATTAGTTTATCTACTCTTATGCGTTCCGTTTCTATACCAGACGGCTTTAACGTCTCAGACGTTAAAACGTGTCTTGACGACGTTAATGTCTCTAGCATAAAACGGCCATTGTCAATGTACCAGTTCCATCCAAGCTGAATGTTGTGGCAGATTGTACGCGTATCAGGTGGAACATTCAGTTTATAAATATTGCTTGAGCCCGTCAGCCGTGTATTTGTTAATCTGGTATGCTATTTGCGGAGGGTGGCAAAAGGGGGGGTCATGATCCCGTTTCACGCACAAATTTTAACAAAATTCACGCGTCTCGTACAGTTTTAACAAAATTTCACGAATCACGAAATTCAACTTAAATGAACATCAATCCAAGCTCTTACCTTACCCGCTGTTATTAAACCAAAGGAGCCAAGAGACTATATTCAGATGCCCAGAAAGAGGCTGTGGTTCACGCCGATTTATCATAGCAAATACTGCAATAATCAAATGTTTGTTTCACGACGTAGTCAATTGAGATGTAGATCGCAATGTTTCAGCTGCTTCCAGTTAATCAGGTGATGAGTTCAACCAGCTACGCGACACCATTTGCTGTATGTTACGATGGTATGGTTGTAGTAAAATTTACCTGGTCCCAAAGCGAATAGTGGCCGGGTTTGGTGGGCGTGCTTAGAAAATCCTGAAACCGGCGACCGAGGTCACAGGTATAAAAGTGTAGTGTAGTAAGTGGTGACCTCAGGATTTTGTCCGAGGCCTTTCGTTGAGGCAATTTGCTTGAGATCGGTAAATGCAACCACGTGCTTGGTGAAATTATGTAAATCTTTATGACTTGGCATCTATTCGCACATTAAACTTCTCCTTGTGAATAGCTTGCGTAACAGCTGATCTCGCTGGACTCGCAAAGAAAGAAAGAGACAAGAATCTTGACGTTCAAGTTCGCCGCTGAAGACAGTATTTCGATTTCGTTTTCCATGCTGCAGCGATAAACAACAAGAGCTGATCTCAAAGGTCACTGACTGTCACAAGACCGGCTGCGCAAGATGTCAAAGATGATGACCTGTCAAGTTCTGATGATTGACCGTGACGGAAATGCCATTGACGCCAAGGACGTTTCAGGCCGTTTTGAATCAGTTATTGTCGGAAAAACCTCAGGAAAATGAAATTTTCACGACCAAAAACAAATAATTCACGAATCACGTATACCTCATGAGATAAATCACGCGTCACATGCATTCAGGTATTCAGGAATCACGTCTCTTTTTAAGTAACTTTCACGCGTCACGTACAAATTTTAGCCCTTATCACGCGTCACGCATAAACCCTTTGCCCCCCTCTTTGCGGCAGAGCGCGACTGATACACCAAACCGAGTGACATGCATACCATGCCAATGCTGACCAATAAACAGTCTACTCGCAGACAGTTGTACATATGTTTCGCAGACATGTTGATTCATTGGTCCAGGCTAAATTGCCCGAATCGATTGTCCACCTCCTCTTCTTTCACATTCGTAACAATATTTCGCCGTAATCTATATGATTGGCGGTTGTTTATTTTGTTGATCTTTTGTCGTTGTTAGGAAGCGTTTCCTACACAGACGCATTAGATTCGAAAACACGAACATTATAATTGTGGAATACACGATTTTTTTTATTTAACTGTAAACATAAAATATAACAGTGTTTCAGCAAATCATCCCCGAATTAAGTTCATTCACGGCATAATTTAAAATACACAACACTGAGACAGTAATGTTTTATTAATGAATTCACAGAGTACATGGTCAATTCCTAGAAATCTAAACTTAGCCAAAGCTGATGTCATAGCTGAACTCGGAATTTGATTGGACTGAGCTTAATCTGATGATTACGAAAATTTGCAGCAACTTGTGGAAAATACATTTTCAGATAGGAAGGGGGTTGTCGATGTCGTTTAAAGGAACAACTAATCCCCAAATTCGAATTCAGTCGTTAATGCGGAATAGTAGGACGATTTTTATTTAGCATAGACTTTCCAAATTTTGCACCTGGCACTCGTCTGCTGCGAAAGTAAATTAAGTTGAATTATGGCCAGTTTACGCGAAAATGGCAATGGCTCGTATGATGTTTGTTTCTTATAGACCTTTCAGTCCTTTACTTCCAATATACCGGGAGACAATGCAGAACAAGCAACATGCGGAGATTCGCTCTGAATCTCTCGAGCAAAGTCAAAACTCATAGCAGACTCTGATGTTTTATGAATCATGATGAATCAAAACAATACACGGCTGATTCCTAGAATGGAGATATCATGGCAAATTCGATGTTGTAACTGATCTTAGGACGTAAAACCGAGGATTATTTCATGATTTGCTCAGCATGTCAGGAAACATGCCGCATTATGTAACACAACCCGCCCTATAATAACTTTATTATATACACTCATTTACCTTGAAGAATGATTATAAAGTACATCAGTATAAATGAATAAGTATAAAGGCGAAATATAACTCTAATGTAACTCTTAGCTTAACCGGTATTGTATTTGTATATGTATTTGGAATTGACAAGTTAATTGCTTTTGGATGTAACGTGCACCACGTGTTTTTAGGAGATAAGAATATGACATGTACTTAACATAGCTATGCGATAGATATCTTATACCCTTAAATGCCAAAAAAGGAGAGTTGTTGTTAGTCGGAATGTACGTACGGAGTGAGCGAAGGTGGGAATAGAGCCGGATATACAGTCCAAGTTTCGAGTGTTGTTGAGCGTAGATATTCCCTAACATCAGCATTTGCACACCACTAATAATCTGTGAACCGCTCGTAATCCTTTTACAAAAAACGAGTTCAGTTCACAGATAAAAACAAGAACTACTCTTTGTTAACGGGCTGACGTCCGCTAAATTACATGTTTATTGTGACAGCCAATTTCTACCTCTCTTGAGACGAAAAAATGCTTGGTGACTGTACTTTATTTACTAAACATAGTAAGACTGACTTAAGTTTGATACCTATCATTAGTTTTTCTTGATACTGATATAACTAATACCATCAATTTTAAATTGTTTTAGAGACTGCAATCTGATTATTTGAACTTACTTTTTCCGGATACGAATCTATGAAATTTTCCTTGTCGCTAAGAAGTCTGCTCTACAAAATCTCTTCAAACTCGTTATAGACATGATACTATCGCCCTTTATTGCCCTCTGTAGGACGTTCGTTTCTGAAAATGGTCAACAACAAGAGTCGGAGGACTGAGGTGAAGACTGTTGACCACCAGATCCATCAAGCCTTATGTTTGATCCAGTGCTCTTAACATGTTCATAAATCTCTGAAGCGCTTGGACGATCATCTTTATTGTATTGCATGGCATCAAGGGCTATCCTTTGCAGGCCGTTGGATCCTTGTGCTCGGAGTGAAAATTGAATCCTGGTGTCTGGGTAACGTGCCATTGCATACCCGAGGCCAACTTTCCCCATCCCACCAATACTCTTAAACGCACCGTAGTATTTCTTTCCATTAATAGTTATACAATCCCGCTCCAGAATCGCGTAGAAGAGTGTGCCAATGGAGAAGACGTCAGCTTTTTCGGTGTACTTGCTACTGAAAAATTCTGGGGCTACCCAGTGCACTGGACCAATTCCCGAGCTCATGTAATATTGTGTGTAAGTAGTCATCCAGTAGCCATCGTCACTCCGAGCATTGGCCTGCTTGAGGGAGATGTACTCTCGAGCCAAGCCAAAGTCAGCTAATTTAGCATCTTCTGTCGCAGTCAAGAGCACGTTGTCGGCCTTCAGGTCGCGGTGGACTACATTGCGCGAGTGGAGGAAGGAAAGAGCTGCAGAAGTTTGACGAATCCACTTGAAATTCAGTTCCTCGCTACTCGGTCGAGTGAGGCGCTCGTTCAAGTTTCCGCCAGCGCAATATTCAGTCAAAATCAACACGTGAAGGCCTTGCGCATCACTGAACTTGTCTGCATCTTTGATAGCGATGACGTTCTCGTGTGAGATCTGCCTCATAGTCTGAATCTCTCGTAAAGCATTGCGAATCGCCGATTGCGGATTCAGACAAAGAACGTCTTTCAATGCGTACACGCTGGAAGATGACTCATCTCTGACTTTGTAGACGACCCCGAAAGCTCCATTGCCAAGTTTCTGTTGGATTTTGAATCTTCTCTTACCGACTTTCACTGTTGAATTGACCGAAAGACTTGCTAAGGCCGACATTGCGAATGACTTCCGAGTTCTTACAGAAGAAAAGCAGCGATCGTTCTAAGATCTGGTAGCTTAGAAGCGAAAGTACGATTTCTTGGAAAGTCGCCTTTATTTAGTAACTGTGAAACGCACACCATAAAAGGAACTTCACTCCTCCTACTTTCACAAGACTCGACACGTGACTTTCCAATCCTGACTTCTTACGTAATGTGTGCCCGGGCGCTTTATAGCCATTTAAAAGTGTTATTGGTTACTGGTACGGTTACAAAAAAAAAAGGGTTTACCTGCGTGTCTGTGTCTTTCATTTGGGCGTTTTGGAAGGGTTTTGCATTAGCAAGAAGACGGTTTGTGAGTTCCATTTCAAAACACAATTACTTCAGGCGCGTCGGAAACAGGAGACGATATTAACGTCTGATGTTGCAAGTGTTAACTATTAAATGCTACCGGCAGTGACTTACGGTTAACAATTTTTGAACTTTAACAGAGAGTTAATAGTTAACAGTAATGACGTTAATGTCGTCTCCTGAAGCAATTGTATTTTGAACCGTTTGTTTGTTGATGCAGACCCCCTCCAAAACGGCCAAAGAAAGACACAGACACGTAGGTAAACCTTTTCTTTTTTACTAGAAAAACTCGCCAGGAGATGCGACAATTTTCTCAGGTGATCGGGTATT
>OX419339.1:18485074-18487574 GCA_948470475.1 Galaxea fascicularis
TCAATGCGTAGAAGCTGGAAGATGACTCATCTCTGATTTTGTAGACAATGCCAAAATTCCCTTTGCAAAGTTTCTGCTGGAATGTGATTTTTAACTTTCACTGTCGGAAAACTCGCCAAGGCCTGCATTTTAAGCCCTGACCAAACTATCGAGCAAATTTGGATTCAACGATTCAACTTTGCTTGATCTGAACATTCTTGGACCGTTTGGCCGCCCATGTTGGATGGTGTTCGTTCAACATTTTTTGCTTGATCATGTGTTGGATAGAGTTTGCTTGTTTGATCAAACATTACGCCCAACAATTCTGCTCGTCGAAAAAATGTTGCAGTGTTTTGCCGCTCTTCCGACACAGTTGTATCCTGAAGCGAGTCACATTCGCGCTGCTAGCCAACCACGAATCGCTATCCTATTTTCACGTCTAGGCTTCTCGCGTCATTTGCAAAAAAGATGGCAGACGGAGAGGACCTCATGGTTGTAGAGAACCAGAAAGGAAAGAAAAAGGGACCAAGGAGAAGCGAATTTGGAAGGATTCGAAAGTTGAAACTTTGAACAGATGTCCGTTTAACATCTCTGCGATTTTCTCCGGGTTCATTCTCATTACCTCCTTAAACGCGGGTGTAAGATACCCAACTTGCCGTTTTCTGCTCGTTCTCTCGACCGTTTCTTTTCCTCGCTTGAAACCATGATTTGTATCCTCAACCAGCTCCAGTACCATAAACACGACCAGCGCTTGTTTCGTCTACCAATGTTTGATAGTGTTCTGCCACTATGTCAACATTCACTTCGAGCAATGTTGGATGTAGGATCCAACTTAGTTCGATAGTTTGACCAGGGCTTTATGAATACAATCTGAGAATGGGGTCAGCGATAGTTCACTCGTTTAGTAACTCAGTTTAAAGCAGAAGCACAATTTCTCGAGAAAAACATTTTTTTTTGGCCAAAAAAGGGGTTTCTTTCGAAAACACCGATTCTAGAAAAAACCTTATTGTTTCGCTACAATTTCTCTGAAAAACGTTTTTGTTTATGGGGGATGAACGACGCGACACAAAAGAGCTCTCGCTGCTCCCACTTTTGATAGTCAGCCAACCTAATTTTAATCTTGACCTTGCTCATGTTGGTTTCTAAACTTGATATAGCTTATTTCACCTGTCTTTAGGTGTGCTCAAACGCGTTCAAACAGTAATGTAGTGAACATGCACTTTGCTATCAAGCTAGTTTACAGGCACTCCACTTATACCCCAGGAAACAAATAATTCAAATAAACATAAACATGATAAAAATCCCAACTGGCGGAAGGCAAACCAGTTGGCCATTTACAAGGATGATCGAGGAGTTCAACCAGGCACTTACCCGGAACAACACCAGCTAGTGGTCAGAGCGGGATTTGAAGCCGGGTCACCGCATTGAAATCCAGCGCCCCAAACCACTCGGCCATCCTGTATCCACTTCTTTAGGTTTGAAAAGCCCCCTTTCTTTCTTAACTTTACGTGATTTATAATAGCTGCTAGTTTAGTTTAACTTGCTTAACACATTATCACGACAGAGGTAGGAATTTCCAGTTTTACTTTTAGTCACAGCTAAAATTGCTGTACGAAAATGGTTTGTGTGAGTCTTAGAAATGATTCAGTTACCGGTTTCCAATCCCTTGTTTATCATCCAAAATGCATTTTTGCAAGTCAAAACACAGACATAGCAACACAATTTGTGTTCAGACATAATGCTATACTACTTTCGGTCAAGTTAGCAAATACCTGACCAGTACAGGACAGAACGAATGTCGTTCACTGACTGGAAACATAGCAAATATTCATTTTACTAGGAAGACAAAATGGTTTCATTATTTTTAAACACCGGTTATTTGGTGGATCCATACAACCACAATATTTCGTTTAAAGTTGTAAATGGTTGGACCCAGCAGTCATATTATAACTAAGTGGAGTACGATCGTCCGGATGAGTGTAGTCCGGAGAAGAACTGTTTAATGTGACATTGACTGACGTTTCGACAACCTGAGCGGAAGTCATCATCAGAGTCAAGTGATTTGTGTAACGTCAGTAGGTGGTATAATTACTCTGGTCGTTGATGTGATCAGGACAACAAAGTCGTGATGTTATTGGTGGACTGTCAATTAAGCTTACTTGTCATTGGCTCTGAAGACTGTACACGGTGATCGGTGCGTTTAGTTTAATGGCTGTACCTGTATTGTTAGTAAAATTAGCCGGTTTGTTGTTTGTCTTTTGTAGAGTAAAGAGTGACTGGCGCGTTTCGATCCGTCTTCTGTTGGTCTAATGTCTGTACGTGTGTTGTTTGTCTGTTGTTTATGTCGTCGACAAGTCATTTGTAAGGTGCGGGAAATTGTAGACAACGGTTTAGTGGTGTCTGTTCTAAGTTAGTAACCAGCTTTACAGTACGATCCGTTGGTAGTTATTAGTACTGTACGTAATGCATACAGTACGACATGTACGCATACAGTACAATAACAAGTTAAATTTTTGACATA
>OX419339.1:18492574-18542574 GCA_948470475.1 Galaxea fascicularis
GAAGCAAAATATCACCAGTTCACACATAATTTGTCGTGCTTATCGCGTCACCGTAAAACGAAGTAATACTTAGGCCTAGTTTATAAGCTGCGCTATCGTCGAATTTTTTGACTTTAAATTCGTTGACCGTCAACATAAATTGCCGTGTGGTTTTAGACGTCGAATTTAATTCAGTGATGTAGTGTTTCTGATCAGAGGTTACATTTTTTTAAAATAATAATTTGTAATACATCAAAATAATGTTTGCATTGAATTCGACGCGTCAGTAATACGATGTATAAACTGGGGTGCTTACCATTAAGCCAAAAAATCCGGATGGAATAAACGTTGCATAAAGGTAAGCGATTTTCCGAATTCAATGACCAACCGGATGAGAATGGCGCTTACCTTTAACTACCCAGCATTTCATCCCGCATATTTTACTCGATCTGGCAAATGGTAAGGGCATTTCCCAAATTCCGTTCCGAACGAAAAAAGTGGACTACCTCTGGAGGTTGTCCACAATTTCCGAAAAGATTTTCCGGAAAATTGCCTTTCCATTTGACCTCAAACCGAAATTTCCGGATTTTTTGGCTAAATGGTAAGCACCCCTGGAGACGCTTTGCCCACATTTTATTCATCTTCCCACGTCTTGGACGAATTTAATTCACGAGGCGAATTTAATGTGTTTTAGACGTAGCTGATCGTCGAATTTAATTGTTTTTGGGACCTTGAATTAAATTTGTCTGATTTAAATTCGACGATAGCGCGACGTATAAACTAGGCTCTAAATGGCAAGGATAGGTAAGACTGCTTTATCAAGAGCACATATGGGCTGAGATATATTCCGGATACTGCAAAATCAGAATACCTCGGATACTGAACATGCCCGTCTTCCAAAGCATTAAATAGGACCAAATACGTTTACTTTGGTCGTTTAGACATATTACCGGGCAACAGATACAAAAGAGGTTCTTAAGCGCATTTCTTAAATACTCAGAAAATGTCAACAAAAAAAACGGACCCTAATCTCCGACAAACAATAAATGATACAATGGTGTTTGCTTCCTCTCTGGCTCTCCAGTAAATTCTGCGGCATGTCATTAGTGATTAGTCTAGTGATTGTGTCGCGTTGTAGATGACAACAAAAAGCGCTTCTTTACTTGTGGGCAGGGAACTTACGGTGTGCTTTGTGGACGGTGTATCACCTGTTTATCAGAGTAACATTGATAGAATCAGATATCACCCAAACGTCGACAAAGTTAACTCTAAACAGCTTGATTTTTGATTGAAGTTTCATGTCAGTTATGCATCGGCTTCCACACGTGAAGAATTTTTTCCTGTTATTTTATAGTTTTCGAAGAACATACGTCTCGTGTAATAGTTTTAGTTGTTTTGAATTGGCGAGCTAAAAACCAAAACATGTGTGGAGTTTCAGCCATGATGTACTTAAAATTTCGGCCCATCTGCTCCAGTAACAGTAGCCTGACTAATGTTTTGACATAAAGGCCAAAGGGTTGATAAAATCTCAGTGAAAGGTAAAAAATAGCCTGTGACTGACAAACGAAACCTTGATGATTTTGCCGGTGTCGTGAACGAAGGTGTCAGAAGCATGCTTTTGAATAAAGAATAAATGGCGCTTGTTAGTTTTGCCTTATTTTCTAAAGGTATCTTCTACGTTGAACATAAAAGTTACTTTTAAGGCAAAAAGAAAACGCTGGAATGAAACTAGATTTTGACGACACGAGTGTGTTTATTTTCGTTTTAAACAATTTGCAAAGATCCGCAGGCTGAATGTAGAACGATACCATGTCATGCGTTGTTTTAAACCCCATTGATTATCATAAATAGAAGACATAAAACCCAAAATAACGTATAGACGAGAAGAAGATCAAACTAAGTGCCCTTTCTTTTATTTTCTGCTATTATATTGAGAGGTTTAACACTTTTTGTTCCACCTATGAGCACACCAACTGAGAAGTTAACTTGACGCTCAGAAAAGGAGATTGAAGCAAAATCGCCCGCTAAAACCAGAATTAAAAAAAATTCAGGTGCCTTCCAGAAATGAAGACAACAAATGCCGAAAAACAAATTTATGGTTGAGTATTGTTACAAATTTAAGGAGTGTATTTGCGCAAACTAAGTTCACAGAGAATATTCATGCGTCACGCTGAGTAGTTCACTTGTTTTTGTGTTCCAGCAGCGAAAGTAAAATTTCCACTGTTGATGAGCGGAAATATAATTTTTGTTTTGACAGTGAATAGCTAATATATTTCTAATTGATGCTAATCTTTAAACGTAATCATTAAAATTCGACTTTATTCTTTATTCCATCGGTTAGCATTGAGCAGTATCGAAACGATCTTATCTTAACCGAAAAAAGGAAATTTTCTATTTTGCCATAACATTTTCTGCAGATGTAATTGAACAAATAGAGAACAATCGAACGAAAGCAGTAGGATAAAGGGCGTATTGAGGAATTTAAAGACAATTTAGAAGACGTGTTCCCTAGACTGAGAGAAAAGAGAAGAAAACAAAGATACAAGACCAGCAACGATTTAAGTTCAAAGTAGAGATCGTATCATTAAGCAAGAATTCAAATGACACGCTGAGATCTTCACTAACTTGATTAATGCAAACCGCAAATCAGCCTTGCCCTGTTTGAATTCAAGGTATTTGGACATTGAATCGCTAATCAGCAGTACGTCTACGGAGGAACTAATAAGCAATTGCTTTTATTTGAATGTTTATTTGAGGATCGAGAAAAACGATAAAAATCTTATTTAGAGACTTTGCGTGGCTCTGCGACGTAATAAGAATTACAATATACAACCTTAAGCCACGCTATCAAAATGTTGATTGCCTAGCGTGGGCAACATGTTCCTTTTTTGAAAATTTGCAATTTTCTTATCTTTCTCTTTTTTACCTTAGATTGACAGTTGCTACTCTCGCAGGTATCTTAAAACTAATAATTTGCCTTCAGGTCTCTTCACTCTAACTTGCATCCGGTGATATTTTAGGATTTCCGTTACTTTGCTCTACGAGTGGACGCTCCATGTCTTCGAAACTCGCGATCGAATCTTAGAGTGAATCTTTTACTCAGAAATGACAGCCCCCATTGTGTTGAATATGTGGTCCGTTTGTATTTGATGAACTAGCAGGTGTTAAAAGATTCACTTGCAAAACGAGGCCGCTCCATTATCGTTCGGGAAAATCCAGCGCGTGGGAAAAAGGAAAATGTGTCCTATCAAAGACATTTCAATCAGTAATAAATAACACTGTTATACTCAACCGTCGCCAAAATCATTTTTTTCCCTTTTTTCCAAGTCAAAATAACTATTCAGTTACGATTTACGGGCTCTCTAGATGAAATAAGTATTAATAGTGTTTAAATTTCTGGCCAAACAAGACAATAAATTGTCGGAAATGCCTTTTCAGTTCCAATTATTTATTGTAAAACAAACAATCCTTCTTTAACATTTGGTGGTTTTGTCGTGGGTAGAAACTGCAAAATAAAAGAAAGCATTTTGTTGTCCTAATAATTTCTTACAACTAGAGTAGGTGAAAGAATGAGCTGTTTTTCTGCACACAATTGCTGATAACAAGGCAGGTCACCCAAAAAATTTCATCCACTGCACTAGTATATCCTCGTTTGCAGCATATTTGTCGTCTAAATCGTTAGACTCGTCGCTTTCTAACATATTTTCCTCAACTCCGTTGTTATTGTTGTAATCCCAGTCGACCGCAATGTTATCGCTTTCGCTTGGAACGAGGCTTGTCAAACAAGTGCCGGGTTTGAGTGGAGGAAGAGCACAGTGGTGTTTGCTTTCCCTCTTACTCGGTGGAAATGACATGGGTCGGCTACAACACGTGTTGTTCCTTGCTGTCCGCGTGTCCGTTATCGGAGAGCTGAAAGGCACAGGGACTAGCGAAGACTTTCGCCTTCTTGGCGTTTTCTGACCATGTTCATTATCTGTCCGCAGTTGTGGTTTGTTACTATGGACAGCTAATACCGTCACTCCAGGAAACACCTTTCTACTTGATTTGCCTCGTCGCTCCATCGATATTCCCAGCTTTTTCACGTGTTCCGTCGCATAGCACATTGGATCAGAATGTCTTCGTGGCGTGGACAAATCCTGGCAACGGCCGATTTCCCGCCACTCGATGTTTTGTATGGAAGGTCGTATGCAAGAACCATTTTCACTTTCATCGCTTACACTGGAGCTGTCATTCGAACGCATAGATAAGCGGTGAATAATTTGTTGAGTTGCTAGACCAGCTGGCTCGGAATATCTGCGCTTCTGACAAGACATAGGCGTACTTCTCTTAATTCTTAGGTACGAACCGTCCCGGTAAATCGCCGGCAATGACATGGTGCGGGGTCGTCGATAACAAATTGGTCCTTCCTCCGCGTCGTTTTGGAATTCTTGCACGTTGCTTGTATCGTCGGCGTAGGACGTAGCATCATCATCGTCGTTTTCTGAGATTGTTTTCAAATGCGTTGATTGAACAGAAAGGCGCCTTTCGACTAATCGAGGATGAAAAACGTTTCTGCATCCTAATGGGTAAGTTGTCTTTCCTCCGAAAATGCTCTCTACCATGTTTCACGCGTGGTTCGATCTTCCCACCCAAATGATCTTTCTATCTGAGAGCAGCTATCTGATTTTCTTCCCATGCCAAATCTGTTAAAAATATCTGAGATTATCCAAGGTTGAAAATTCGCAGTGCTTGTAAATCGTCGATCACTAGCAATGATCTGTTTTCAAAAAGACAAGTTTCGATGAAAACCGTCGACAGGAAAATACTTTGCAACTTCAGCCGTATCAGAGGTAAGTTTTCTTGCGGTCGTTTCTTGAATCAACGATTGCTTATAAATATTAACTATGCGGTTGGGCTTCACATAAAAATTAATAACAACAAGCAAAAGTGCTCTTTTTTTAGAACACTTATCACACACCAGCAGTCAAGCATGCCTCAAATGTCATGGGTACTCAACAGGCGCTTTCTAATGTCTCTTGCATAATGATATGTAAACAAATTTGCACCAGTAATGAGCTTGTTTTTCAGTCTTCAGGATGACCTTGTCACTGCAAAATTACCGGTTAGAAAATTACTTCACCACAGCGGAGCAGCTCCTGATTAGAAAGAGCTATTTTTGGGACCGACGCATGAGGAATATTTACTTTTCTGACCGCCAGCTGGCGAGTTTAATGAGGTAGAAGCGTAAGATTAAAACGTCTTGCAAAACATGTCCGTTTTCCGTGTTGCGTTCGGTTCATATAGAGAGACGTGTTCCTATGAATGTGCGTTGGACGCCTCCATTGCTAAGTGTGCAAGGCGCATGGTGTGTTGAAGTTTTTATGACTTTATGTTCAGTTGTAGAGGAACCGATAGTTTCCATGGTTGCACCATTTGAGCAAGGAAAGCAGAGTGTTGCGAGCCGCGTAATCCCTATATTTACTTTTGGCCTCTTTTTACGATCATTTGCTCCACGTTGAAGTCATAGAAAGGATTATGTATCAAATGATGACTGTCTAAGGAAAATGGATAAAACGCCGTAAACACAAAAGAGAAATTTACATGAAGAGTAATTAGACATGCAGTCGGCAGATAATTTCTTGTATGATTTATTGGCACGGTTTATATTTTAATTTCTCGCAGTTCTAAAAATATCTCGCTTTAGTTCAGGTCAACACCGCTTATTTTCTTTTTCCCATGTTTATAAACTAGAAGTTAATTTGACAAGGGAGGTTACATCTAATAAACCGACATCGTTGCTATCGTTAAACTATATAATGATAGATAAAGGCAAAATATGAAGGAAAACTGTTTACATCGATGAGAGCAGAACTTTGAAAATTACCATTTGCAGTTGACCGAATCTTTGGCACGCCCAATTTAATTGCAGACACTCTTGTGACCTTGGCAGAAACCGGTGTTCAGCCGGGAAATTTCAAGAACGTGTCAGAATTTGCGTTGCGTCGAGTATTTTGTCTAATTGGCGGTAGTTTTGTCCCAGGAGTTGTTTTCCGTCGACGGTGAAAGAAGGGAGACTTGGGCGTCCAATAGGTTTAGTAGTGCCTTTCACCTTAACTGATAAAATCGATAAAATATGTATTCAGTCTTACAACATTAATTACGAAGTGATGAAAGTGACCGTACCGAAAAGGTAACTCTTACGAAGAACAAAATTAAAACATGGGCTCTTATACTCCGAAACATCCCGGCACTTGCAATCAGCAAAGTGCAATACTGGATCTGACTATTTATATCTTTTCGTGTTCCGGTTTTGTTTGTTTGTTTATTTGTTTGTTAAACTAGCTCTTACGATTGTTGTTTTTGATGCCGTAGAAGGTCAAGAGCAAGTTTTGTAGTTGCTTGTTGTGAAAAAGATCCTTCAGTATGCAACCATTCAGAACATTGGTTTAGCTGATTATGCTGCTCCGTTGCCTTGCTATTAAGGAGGTATTACGGTTGAATTTCTGTGTAGATGGGGTGAATTGAGAACGAAAGAAAGAAAGGTAGAAAAGGGTAACACATAAATCAGATAATCCGCCAATGGGCTCATCTTGTTGTGGTGGCGGACTATCTGGCTTTTGTCTACTGATTATTCACTTAACATTTTAATTATAACCTTCGCTAGTTTTCAACTCACTCAAAACAATCCAAAAATCATCAATAAATTCACAAACATTTATTGTAGCAAGAACTTCAACCTAAAGGAGCCATTTTTTGATTGAATGAAATGGAGGCGAGATTTTGGAGGAAAAGTGCTGAAATGTACGGGAAACAAGGCATATGACCGGAATGCACCCTTAGTCATGGAAATTGAAATAGTGTTTTCCTGTAACCCTTTTTGGCAGACAAATTTTGAAATCCGGTTGCACATGTTACCTGAAGTTCTATTTTCGCTAGTTATAATTCGTTTGGTTTCTATGTCGAAATATCCAAATGGCCGTATCGTTTCTTACAGAAATCAGTTACGTGGAATGTGACTTTGTTCGCACTCAGGGTGGAATTTTATTTATCTAAACGTCATAATAGAATGGAAATTTAATCACAAAAATTAAATGCGTCACCTTGTTTTATTAATTCACTGCATAAAATGGTCTATCACTAGAAGGGAAGGCATCAATTTTATCGATCGTTTATTCAAACGTAAAAATTTAAATGTCCACAACGGAAATGAAATGTAATCAATGTTATTCACGATTTGTAAAATAAAAATATTTATCACGCAAATGAAATAGCATCCGTTTTGATGAAAACGAAAATTTCTTTGTGTTGAGTTTCGGCAAAAGTTATTTTGCGCTGTTTAAACCTGGACGTGCGCTTGTCTTACAACTCCTCCGAAGACCAGCTTCCATATTCTTCTGCAAAGGGGCGCTGAACTCAGGAAAGGTGGCAATATACTCGCAGCTACATTTAGGCCTTGTCAGAGAACTAGCGTTTTTAATTAAGTTTGCGATGATTACAATTTTTGGTCAAGTGCTGCTGTTCGGTTGTTATAAAAACTGACACTTTTTACGTTATTTAATAATCAACACGTTTTTGTGATCCTTAGCTTTTTTAGATTGTACGACATAAGGCTAAATTTAATCAGTTTATTGTTATCATTTGCTTGGTGGTTAGCTTGGTATTGGCACGGGTTGCAGCAAGGTCGCCTAAGTTCAAGGGTTTGTGGTGCTAAAGGAAAACATTGGGTTTGGTTTCATTAGATGCTACGTGATATACGCACAGGAAATATATAACAAGATTCGCTGTCATAAAAAGTCCGTTGTTTTATCAACGAGAGCAAACACTGCAAAGTTAGCGTTTGAAAAGACAATTTCACAATATTTCTTCACGTAATTCATTTACCTTCTCCCGGAAAGAATATTAAACTTCTGTAAAACATATAGTGAAACTCATTGGTAAAACCATTCCATCTCAGTTGATCAACATCTGTCTCAATTTAGATGATCATTGGGTAGCATAAAACTTAACGGGGACGAAAGAACTCGCATACTGATACCATATCGTAAGGAACGTAGTTTCCAATGCTATGGTCTGTTCTACTACATATACTACATAATCCAAGATATAAACTCTGTAAATACGAATTCAAATAAAGCGGATGATGACTGGTCAATGTTGTAACGTTTTTTAAGTAAGATCGCCCTTTCCATTTTCCCATTTTTATCTTATTAATGAGGTTAGGGACTAAAGGAGACGACGGAATTTAGCAAGTTTAACTACGAACTGAATTGATCAGTTCCAAAAATGTTTTCATATTACGCATGGAAAAATTCCAGAGAGAGAGAATTATTTTGATCTCTAGAGCCTCCTTATGATCTGCTGCACGCTCAGCTTTTGATGACAAAAAATTGTGGTGCAGAAATTTACTAGCCTTTTCTACGAGCTTAGCTGTCAGTGAATCTCCTGGTTGATAGCTTTGCCGTCAGCGCGCCGGAGGCAAGAGCACGGAGTATGGGTACCAAGTTTACTTATTGTCATGACGTTACCACACGTCTACCTCTCCATAAAAGCCAAAACGAAATGCCGCTCTCGAGATACCCCTGTACTTTTATTTCAACCTTTTTTTTCTGGGGGAAATCGCAAAATAACAAACCGAAGATAACAAGAGAAGAAATTTATGATCTTTTGTCGGAATCGGTAGAAAGTTGTCAAATAGCTGTCAAGAAAGTTTTAAAAAAACCAGCGCGCTTCACACATAGACACAGTTTTGGATCTTTGTGCAAAGACTGTAAACAACGGCTTGTAAAGGGGTAGCGTTTTCTTGAGGGTTTTTTTTTTCAGATTTGAACCGGCGAGAATCAGCGTTTAGATGTTAAGAACATCGAAATTGGTTGGTTGGCTTTGCTACTTCTATAGACAACGATTCTGCGTGAGAAAAACTCGTGTCTGTGGTTTAACAAAGTTTTGACGCTGAGAATTTTTAATAAAAGTAGCTTCCTTGGTTGATTTAGGAAGAAACAGTATAATTATCAAAGCACCTTAGGGTTAAGTAACTGCTTAGTTATTCACTAAAGCAATGAGTTTATGTGAAATGGCGCTATAATGCTCTGCGTTTGGAGTGATTGCTGACTGATCCGCTCTGCCCGGTTCTTACTCCATTTTTTCTTTTCTATGGAGATTTATCTCAAAATTTCTTAAGAATGTCGTTTATAGACTACTACGAGATGTGTTTGTTACTTGTCTTATTTTCCACTATCCCTTAAAATTGATCCGGCAACTAAAAGAGCTGCGACGAAGTGTAAATGATAGCTAACAAATGTATCCAGTCAATGACCCGATCCATTGTTAAAATGACTATTATGGATGGTTTACCTCAAATGCAACCATCCTTCCACGGGTTTGCAACTTCTCCCTCACGATCCATTACCCATTTGCTTGAGTTTTAATTGCCGAAATTCAGCCTCCTTTTGCTGCAACCAGAACCAGAAGCTACACAAGAAACGGTAAGGAATGTTCTGCGTTAATATCCAAATTCAGTTTCAGAATTTCATGTGCAACAAAGACCAGCAACTACGTCCAACGGCCCTCAACATCTTTTATTTCGTTTTCGTCGACCGGTTAGCTCAGTTGATAGGGCACCGGACTGCTGTGCGGGAGGTCGGGGTTCAAACCTCGACCGGACCAACACTCAAGGTCTTTAAATAATTGAGGAGAAAGTGCTCTCTCTGCAATAACATCTGCAAATGGTTAGACTTTCTAGTCTTCTCGGATAAGGACGATAAACCGGAGGTCCCGTCTCACAGTACTGGTGTGGGATGTTAAAGAACCCACACACTGATCGCAAAGAGTAGGGGACGTAGTCCCCGGTGTTATGGTTTATTGACTTAGTCCGTTCTGGGGGCACCTGTGTATCATACTACTCTCTCTAATAAGATTGTGAACTGCGTGGCTGCACTATGAATTTGCGCCTATATAAGCAGTCTGGCAAAGTCCCCCACAAAGTGTTGTAAAGCGCATTAGATCATTGCGTCATGGCAATGCGCTATAGAAATTGATAAACTTTACTTTACTTTACTTTTTTCGTCTTCGTAACGTGTCTTCTCAATGGGTCTTCGTTTTCGTAGTTTCGTGGATGGGTCTTCGGGTCTTCGCCATTTTCGACACTATCGGCAAAGGAAAACAAAGAACGATGCGAATTTTTTTTCCCAGTTTCTAAACATTTCTATGCACCAAGCAAATAGAAATAAGGTTTTCCTAATGGGTCTTTCAGTAGGCGTTCTTCGTTTTCGAAATGCATGCGGTTATCGTTTGTTTCTCAGGGGTTAGAGAATAAATATGGGTGTTCGTTTTCGATACCATCATGTTGTTTTTGACCCTCAGTGAATTTTTTAACGCTTTCACCTGAAAGCAATTTGAACTCTAGAAGGTTTATTTGCTTTTTCCTCGCAACGTTTGCTATCCAGCCGGCAGTGTTTCTTTTACCTCATTTTGTGAGCACAAAATTGGGTGAAGAGAAGCTGCGCGGGTTCGCACGGCTTTTTCCGGACTGGCTGCCGTCAGGAGTACCGGACGGGTCGATGATATGATAAAAAGACTTTCGAAAACGCCAGTAAAAAATAATTGTGGAGCTCCTCTTTTAGACTTGGCTAAATATATATGTTTCCAACGAAGGCTATGCCAAATGGGGACAAGCGGGTGCCTGGCCGCGTCTGCTTATTGGGCAAGTTAACTTTCATAATAGAAAATGACCGTTGTTGGTAAAAGGTTGCCGGACAGAACTGAGAAGGTTACGAAATGAATTGCTACTATTATTATTCACGATGTCAGCCATCGTTGTGGGCGCGTAGGTGTTGTCGGGAAAATATTAAGGTCACGTGGTCACTCAGGGGGCAAACATTTGAATTCGCGGAAAATTCGCAGTTCGTTGTGATGTAAACAATGCTTTGTTAAATCCGGATTTCGCGAATTTTTGTGCTTTCTGAAAGCTAATTTATACTTGACGATATTTTATGTATGTATATACGACATTTTGTATCACGATATAGGAAAATAGGACCGTTGTGTCGTTTACGAATGCGACAGCGATCGAAGATATCCGGACAGGTATTGTTCTCCGGCAATCTGTTTTTTGGTTGTCCGGTAAGTTGTTTTATTTAATGATAAGTTAAATTGGTTCAGTGCAACGTCTTTGTTTGCCATAGGTACATTTATAACGGCGAGGAGAGAGAATCGCACTTTTATCGAAGTCCTAATCCCAAATTGCACGGTAAATGGCCACAGCTCATTAACAAGAAAGGCTTCAAAATTACTAAGTTTACGAAGGCTTGCTTCAACCATTTCAGTGTTAGCAAAACCCACGACATAGGATTCACTTCCAAGATTATATCTAAAGGGATATTTGACAATGGATAAAACACTATTTCACATCTGTACTGGTATGGCGAAATTTTACACTGTGTATGTGTTCGGAGCTCAATAAACTCTTTCCTTGCTTCATGCCCTTTGCTGACGGCTGCATGTTTCTACCTCATCCTCCAAAACGTCGAGAAAGTTAAGCCAGCCCTCTTCTCATCCTTCTTTAAGGCTGTTGGGAAAAGGAAGATTGACTGACCCGATTCTATGGTCAACTTTTCCCTTCGTCTCGCTGACACATCGCCTTCTTCCTCTTGTGCAGTTTTAGAGACCTTGAGTTTCAGCTTCCACGCGTAATACGCCTTTTCAGCTAGCTCTGCTTTTGTCCCCAACAAAACAACTCCTCTTTTTGGAGACGTGGTTTAAACTGATCCACCTTCCACTTAGAAAACAGCTGTATTGACATCTTGTTTGTCAAAATGTCCTCTTAGGACGCCATTAAAAATGTGGTTTGCCCCCCAAGAGACCATGTGACCAAGCAATTATCCCATCATTCTCTGTGCGCGTGTAAAGATCATGACATCGTGAATAAGGTCTATTGAGCAATTCTTGAGGACTGCGATGAATAAATGAGCTGACAAATTGATGCCCTGTATCTGTCAACATTTAAATACGTTAATTGTTCCACAATTTTCTTTTAATATCGTGGCATTAGTGCCTAAACTGACAACGAACACTATTTATATTTGATATTTCATTTTTCTCTTTTGTTGTGTCATAATCCCATTTTGCGCGTCTCAGTGACGTGGCGAAATAAGATGACTGTTTTTTCCATTTTCTACCGTTTAAGAACGAAAGTCTTTGGATCTTGAACAATTTCAGTTTGCAATCAACAGCTGTGGTGGTGAGTGTAACTTGTCCATCCTTCTTTTTTGCTATGGGTCCACTGTTTTGTTAAAATTTGTAGTTTTGTTTTTGTTGGGGGTATGCTGTTCGTCTAAATTATTTTTTTACCAGTCTGTAAAGATGCCCTACTTTACATGTATAGATATATGTTACTTAATTTTGTTGGACAATTTCTTGGCTGCTTAGAAAAACCATACCATATTTTTCGCCTTGTCGTTTTTAACGAAAATAAGCGTTGCATTTTCATAATCAAACATAACTGTAGATGAAAAGGTTTGAGCTTGCGGATCCATTTGAGACCACAGGATTGTTCATTCTTGCTTCCTGTCCCTTCCAACTGGTTGTTACTCTGGTATCTTGTTAGCAATAGTGAACTAAGAAATGTCACGAGGTTTTTTTTTCTAGTCGGTACCCTTAGTGATCTCGGCCACCTTGGAAATTCGGCTTCAGTTCTGTCTAATTGGCCCCGCTTATCGTAGAAATTCCCGTTCCGTTGAATTTCTTGTCCCCTTCCCCTCTCTCTCTCTCTTTCTCTCCCTTTTCGTACTGTTTTCGCAGCCTGCTATTTAATTTACAAGTTTGGACATTTTGCCGAGCTTAATTAACAGACCATAAATCTACCCTCCGTAAGGTTTTCGTATGAGACTTGGAAAGTAATCGAAAACGATAAAATTTGATGTCACAAGATTTCAAGCTGTAATTGCCAAGATTGGGATCTTTCTTTTGGTTTCTTGAATTGTAACTACCCGCAGCTGTCACATTATTCACTACACTCCGACTGAATTGGTAACACAAGGTTCAACACCGTAAGACATATCCCGCTCAACATATCTTGAACGATGTTGCAGCACCTTGTTGAACGGGAGAAAGCTCGTCTCTATTTTCGTTCAACTTGAATGGCCTATTTTAACATTCAACAATTATACAATGTTCAACATTTGTTGAACCATGTCACCGGCTCTAAAAAGCGAAGTAAAACTTGAAACAGAAATACCGTGTAAATTCATGTGTCTTCATAAATGCAAGTAGTTTCTTCAAGAGAGGAATTTGTGACGAGGCCAAAGAAAAACACTGAACTATCACTATATACTTTTTTAGTCTTTGAAACGACGAAGGTGTCAAATAACTCAAAATAATTTGATCTCATGGTTTACAAAAGGTCTGACTATAAGGGTGGCTGAAATGCTGATATTTCCTTCGGGAACGCCTGGAGGATAGCGTGAAATCATTGCCGCTTCTCGTCAGCGTTTTAAGATTACCAGGTGCGTTTTAGAAATGAAACACAAATGGACATGTGAAACTAACACTGAATTGAAGTTCATTTCTAATTTTTCCGCATTATTGGTGTTTAGGGGAGCGTTTGTTTATCATGTTTTTGACAGAGAGAAGGTTGACAAAAGTTTGTCCATTAAAGTTTTTTTCATAACCCTCTCCTTTCTAAGAATTTTGTCTTTTCGTAAACGGGCCATGACGTCTATTGTGACTCTACCCCTCGATAAGTGCTTTACGCATAGCCCGTCTTCAAAAAAATGGGGACCGCCAAAGTGTATACCAGTAATTTTTAAATCAAATGAAGAATGATCGTCACGTTTGTGATCGCAATTTTTACAATTGCGTAAAGAAGCCTGAAAAAAAAAATTCAGGACTTCAACGGGGCTTGAACCCGTGACCTCGCGATGCCGGTGCGATACTCTACCAACTGAGCTATGAAGCCGCTGACCTTGGGAGCAGGTCAATTTTGGATTCATATGTTCCCGTGAAAGATATGTAAGTGAGTGATGCATATGAAAGAAATCATATGTGAACTGCGGATATGAAATCAAATGAAGAATGATCGTCGCAGTTGTGATAGCAATTTTTACAATTGCGTAAAGAAGCCTGAAAAAAAAATTCAGGACATCAACGGGGCTTGAACCCGTGACCTCGCGATGCCGGTGCGATACTCTACCAACTGAGCTATGAAGCCACTAACGTTGGGAGCAGGTCAATTTTGGGTTCATATGTTCCCGTGAAAGATATGTAAGTGAGTGATGCATATGAAAGAAATCATATGTGAACTGCAGATATTAAATCAAATGAAGAATGATCGTCGCAGTTGTGATCGCAATTTTTACAATTGCCTAAAGAAGCCTGAAATTTTTAAACACCAAGGTTGACCTTTTATAAGACCTGGGTTGACATTTACTTGTTTTAACTCCTTTCTTTAGACCCCAGGACGGAAAAGAGTGTGCCATGGACAAAGCAGCACTAGATTTGATGGACAAGTTCTTCATGAGCTTCCATGTGGCTAAGTTCCTTCTAAACACCGGTCGCCTCATAGTAGCCATTCAGTTATGCAGGGAGTGCTTGATTCTTCTCAGTAATAAAGCTTTGCAACAACAACTACAATTCGTGAATCTTAGTTGCATAGCCATCTATAATACAATGTTACAAGGGTATCGTCTCAATAATGATTTCGCAAGTGCAACAGAATGTTGCAGAAATCTTCTTGCGATAGCTCGTAGAAGTGGTGAAAGGGAATGTGAAGGCCGAGTTATTTTCGAACTGGCCTCTTTAAACGATGAACAAAGCAATTATAAAAGAGCAAAATACCTTTTTCAAGAAGCGCTTTGCATCATGATAGAAACTGGCCAAAGGAAAGGGGAAGGAGCGTGCTACGAAAACTTAGGAACTGTCCTTCAGCATCTTGGTGAATATGGTGAAGCCAAGCAGTATCTTCAAAGAGCAATTATGATTACAAAGGAACTTGGAAACAGGAAAAGAGAAGCCTCGTGTTTGGGACACCTAGCAAATGTGTTGCAGTGTCTCAGTGAATACAACAAGGCTGGTGAATATCTTCAAGAAGCACTAGCGATCAGCAGGCAACTTGGCGACAGAAGAAGAGAAGCATGGTGTTATGGAAACCTAGGAACTCTCGATCAGCATCTGAGTGAATACAACAAGGCTGAAGAATTTCTTATGAAAGCAATTGTAATCAGGAAAGAATTAGGGGACCGAAAAGGTGAAGCAGCCAGCCACGGTAACCTGGCAATTGTGTTTCACTGTCGTGGGCAACATACTAAGGCCAAAGAATACATTGAGAGGGGACTGGCGATAAAGAAAGAAGTAGGTGACAGATACGGGGAAGCAACAGACTATGGCAACCTTGGAACTGTATGTCACTCTCTCGGTGAATATTCTAAGGCTGTAGAATATCTTCAGATGGGACTTGCGATAAACAAAGAAATAGGCAACCGAGAAGGAGAAGCAACCAACTATGGGAATCTAGCAACTGTGTTTCAGTCTCTGGGTCAATATGCTATGGCCGAAGACTATATTCAGAAGTCTTTGCCGATCAGGAAAGAGATAGGCGACAGATACGGAGAGGCAGCAGACTACGGAAACCTGGGAACGTGGTTTTGCTTTCGTGGTGAACACCACCAGGCCGAGAAATATCTTCACAAATCACTTCTGATCAGAGCAGAAATAGGTGACAGACATGGAGAGGGCGCATGCCATGGAAACCTAGGAGCCGTTTTCATCTCTCTTGGAGAATATGGAAAAGCTGAAGAACATCTCCGGAAGGCTCTCATAATTAGGAAAGAAATTGGTGACAGACAAGGTGAAGCAAACGATTATGCAAACCTTCATGCTTTGCTGGACTGTGTCGGTGAACACGCTAAGGCTGAAACATATCTTCAGAAATCCCTCGTGCTCTTCAAAAAAATTGGTGATTTAAAAGGGGATGCAATGTGTTATCAAAAAACAGCGAAAAAGTTAGTCTGTCATGGTGAATATGCCAAGGCCGAAAAATGTCTTCAGGAATCACTTGATATCAGACAAAAATTAGGGGACAGAAGAGGAGAAGCCCATTGTTATTGCACACTTGGAAATGTATCTCAATACCTTGACGAGCATGTCAAGGCGCAAGAATATCTCCAGAAAGCAATTACCATTGCAAAAGAAATTGGTGACAGGGAAGCAGAGGGGCTAGGTTACAGAAACCTAGGAACTTTATATCAGTTACTTGGTGAATTTAAAAAGGCCCGAGCACATGAGAAGAAAGCGCTTGAAGTGAGTATAGAGACTGAGGACATTGATGCTGTGTTTCATTGTCACCTCCAGTTCACACTTGACGCGTTGTTGGAACAAGATATGGTTGGAGCGTTTTTAAGTTCATTTGCAAGTATTCAACTCATTGAGAAAATGAGAAGTTCTCTCAGAAACAATGACCAATTTAAGGTATCTTTTTTAGACACCTACCACGATATCCCCTATCGAATACTGAGTGTATTGTTATGCTTGGCTGGTTATCCTACTGCAGCTATTTTCATTTCGGAGCTTTCACGGGCCAGAGCCTTAGCAGAGTTGATGTTTGCCCAGTACTCCTTCGAAGATAAGACGGTCGACCCGTCTTCATGGCCAGTTGTTTTTGAAAATACCAGTAAAACGATAAGTTCAAGCGCTGACTATACTTTTTTGTACATTTCCTATTTTGGTCACTTTATTTTCTTGTGGATTATTAACGCTGGCAAAGAAATATTTTTGCGAGCAATTGACCCCAATAATTGTTTTAATGACACAGGGTCAACTGCAGGAAGAAGAGTAGATGAAATTTTTGATAACGAAGCCTGCAGATGGGTTCAAGACAGTGTACCTCAAGATGAGTGCGAGGATCGTTCATTGTTTCACGTGGCTTGTAAATCATCTCTGGTAGAGGGCTTCACAACTATCCGCCCTATAGAACAGGAGGAAGACGTAAACGAACAGCCTGATCCGACTCTTGCTCAGTGCTACAAGATGCTCATTGAACCTGTAGTTGACATACTTGACAAGACAACCGAGATCGTCATTGTGCCCGATCGCGCGCTCTGGAAAGTTCCGTTTTCAGCGTTAAAGGCAGGCAACGGTGATGATGAAAAGAAATATTTATCAGAGACATTCAGAATCCGCATCATTCCGTCTTTGATGACCCTACATTTGATTCTGGACAGTCCGGCAGACTATCACACTCAGACGGGTGCACTGATTGTAGGTGAGCCCAGAGTCAACGAGGTATACTACAAGGGACGCATCGAGAAGCTTTGTCCATTGCCTTGTGCGAGAAAGGAAGCAGAGATGATTGGACGCCTGCTTGGCGCTCAGCCTTTGTTTGGACAGCAAGCAACCAAGCGGGAGGTTCTTCGAATGATACACTCAGTGGCTCTGATACATTTCGCTGCGCATGGTAACGCTGAGAGAGGAGAAATCGCTCTTGCACCAGAACGTGCAAGTAATGTTATTCCACACGAAGATGAATACTTGCTTACAATGGCTGACATTTCGCGAGTTCGACTCCGGGCGAGATTGGTTGTCTTAAGCTGTTGTCATAGTGCTCGTGGGCAGATTAGTTCCGACGGGGTTGTTGGAATCGCTAGAGCATTCTTGGGATCCGGTGCACGCTCAGTGTTGGTGGCCCTCTGGGCTTTGGAGGACAAAGCTACACAATGTTTCATGAGCCGTTTTTATGAGCACCTTGTTCGTGGGGAAAGTGCCAGTGAGGCGCTCCACCAGGCCATGAAATGGATGAGAGATAACGGTTACAATAAAGTCGAGCAATGGGCGCCTTTTATGCTGATTGGAGATAACGTCAATTTTAATTTCGAAAATTTAAAGGTCAGTTTTTTTATATAAAAAGATATCGAGCATTACACTGGATCGGTTTACTTAAGGGTCGTTGAGAACTTGTTTCGTTTCTAAGACTATTCTTTTAGAAGTGATTCATATGAAATAGCCCGCGAGGAAGCTCTCTCGGGGGGTGGAGCATAAGAAAGGAAAGGGAAGAGACTTCCCCATACCCCACCACCTAAGGACGTTTGCTCGCAAACTAATGAAATTTATGTGAACTTCAGCTGACTTGTTTTTCAAGCGGATTACAGACTGGCTGTTGAGTTATGCATGAACAAAATATAGTAAACGCATTCTTCCCGGACATAAGAAAGTGCAAATAGGATTTTGTTTCGATTTTGTGATTTATCTGAAGAAACACGCACTACCCTTGTTTTTGATTTTTGAAAAGATATCATTCGAAGGATGCTGGGAAAACTTCAATTCAGTATTGGCCGTCACTACAAATTGAATATGCAAAGCCGGAGCAGTAATTACTTTTTTTAAGCAAGGTGCTTCAGTTTTTTCTACTCTACAGCATGGTTTATAATTACCATTTGTCCAAAAGTCCTGTTGTAGCATGCACGTCCATGATTTTGACAGACTCTATGGACCTCTATCATAATAACAGCCAAAAAAATATTAGCGTTTCTTTCTTGCTAATAAGCCTTACTAACCTTTCACTTCTGTAATGTGGAACTATATGCTGACGATACGCTTCTCTATTTTGCCAGTAAATCTGTTGCGACTATCGAGTAAAGCGATGTTTCTCGTTACGTCACCTATTGTTATTAACGTGCCAACCAGAGGTTTATTGGCTGTTGAAACAATACATGCTATTGTTCGGTGGCTGGCAAATTTGAATATCAAAAGAAATTTGACGTCAATGTTTGTAAACAAGAAACAACGCTATAATTTAACCCTCGACCTTGGTAATGTTGTCCGTTGATTGGGCTCTAATTTCCTTTCCTTGAATGCCAACAAAACTACAGTGATGTTAATAGGTACTCATCAGCGACTCAGTCAAGTCAGCGATGGCCGCGGGTCATCATCTTGAAAGGGTTGAGGAATTTAAATATTTAGAGGTTATGTTGGATCAAAATCTCTCTTGGAAAGAACATGTTGAGAACATAGGCCCGTTCAGGAATGCTACGCAAAGCTCGTAAAGCCTTACCTAGATTTTCATGCATTACTCTTTATTGTGCAATGGTCCTACCGTTATTCGACTATTGCTGTATTGTCTGGGATAGTTGTGTCCTTGGCAACAAGTTATACAGATCCGCTTTATCCTCTTTGTCTCTTATTAGTTCTAGTAACTTCTTTATTTTTGAAGGCTTCTTGTGGCAAAAAGTATAAGTAGCCGGAATTTCCAGTCCAATGCCCTTTTGTCTCCGTTACCAGACACTCCCACTGAAATTTGTCCTTCGTTCAGATCCAGAAATGCTGGGTAGCGCAACGTCACACCATTAAAAAAAAAAAAAAACAATTATTAACTATACTTCGATATACAGGGTTTTCATTTGAGGCCGGAGGCCGGACGTTTCGTCCGGTCGTTTGCCATTCCACGTCCGGTACTTGAGATCAATATTGGCGATTTTTTTTACTACTGTAAACATTCACGTCCGGTACTTTCAGAAGTATGTCCGCTACTTTACAAAACAGTTGAAAACCCTGGATATAACGAATATTTTGATTGTTTTCCCGCAAATTCTTTTTTTTCGAGATTTTCAATATAACGAACCCTCGATATAACGAAATAATTTCCCAGTCCCTAGCACTTCCTTAAATCGAGGGTCCACGGTAACATAACACACAAAAGAATAATAAATCGGCCACCCTTTATGAAAATGATCCAAAATATATTTGGCTTGCATTTTAATTAAAGAATGAATCAGTGAAATAATTAAAGAATGCATTCTATTTTTGTTTGAAGGTGGTTTCTGAGACGAGTATGCCAAAGCAGTGAGCCAGAAGACGGCAGGTTTGAGCCAAAAGTTTACGTCCGCCTGGTTTTGTTGAAACATGACGTAGTGGCGAGCTATTCCAGAGCGAATCCTAACGAAGGGCTAACGCTCGAAACGTCAGCATTTAGAATCCCTGTAAGGTGGCTAATTTACAATATCAACTCCGATGTTAAAATCGAGTTCCCGCACGGCAGATTTAATTTGGTTTCTTCAGTAAAACGTATTTTTCTTTAGGCTTTTTCCGCTCAGAAATTGTGAGACATTATAAAGATTATCGTAAGTGATTCAGAGTTGTTATTATGAAACTGCGTGTGTATCACTGACTTAAATACGACGACCGTTTTTGGTGCAGTCAATGGTCTTATTGGTGTTGTATATGAAACCATAGTTTTTATTAGCCACTTTTAGTTGTATTTCCCTTATTGTTGTTCATTTTAACGCTGCTTTGTAATTTGAAGAAAAAAAAAGAATTAAAAAATATAAAGATTTTTAGTATTTGCAAAAAGGAGGCACGCTATGGAAAACTAGATTCGTATTTTCCCGCGTGTCGCTAGAACTCTTTGGAATACCCCAAACTTCCAAGCAATCTCGTCTCAAGTATTGTTCAGCAACGGTAGATCTAATCCGGAGGTCGCGGGTTCGATTCCCACCGAGGTCATAAGAATTTTTTCTTTGCCTCGTGTGGTTCCCTGATACCCTTCACTAGGGCTAACGCCCAGTGGGTTTTTCATGGGTTTCTATTAGCACTTTAATTTACACTTCAGAGTTAATTCTCTGTTCCACCACTTGTATTGTTCAAGTTCGTTGAATGATTCCTTCAAGGCCTTTAACTGTTTGAAGTATCCAGGAGCTCAGCTTTTAGACTCTTATTCTCACCAACCAGTTCAGTCATTCCTTTTTCGTAGATTGACATTTTTGATAGTAGTTGCTCATAGCTAGAGTTTGCAGTGGCGATAGACTTCTTCACTTCGTCAATCGATTTGCGAAGAGGCTCTAAAGCCTTCTCGAGCAAATTCTTGAATTCGTCTGTCGTCAGACCTCCCATTATGATACGTAGATAGAGTAAAACAACATGTAACACGAGAAAAGAAGAAAAAAAGAGAAACACACAGCTTTGATAAGCTAAATTCACTGAAAATTTAACGAAGCTCAATTTTACCGCCATCTTTTCTCGCTGACCGCTGACCATAACGGTAATAATAGTTGGTTGCTGCACAATGGGAAATGTCAAAATCAAATCAAAGTATTGACGGTTTTTTCTCATGGTAATTTTTCACTATTCAATGAGACGTCTGGTGTCATACTTTATATAATAAACTGCATTATTCATGTATTTTTTTGGTTCTTACTTGCGATGTGGATTCCATGTTGCTGTGCGTCTGTTTAGTGACGAGGATACGGATTTTATCTTCTCGTGCTGAAAGTATCTCTCACACGAGTGAGATACTTTCAGCACTCGAAGATAAAATTCGTATCCCCAAGCGGCCATGTAATATTCTCTCTCTCTCTATATATATATATGTAATGGTAATAGGACTGAGTGGAGTCCAATTCGGTCTGTAATCATACGAGTTGTAGATATATAACTTGACTACTGTAACTCGCCATTATACGGTTTACCTAAGTACGTGATCAAACAGCTTCAGCGCGTACAGAATGCAGCTGCTCGTGTTGTTACTGTTTCGCCCAAGTTCTGCCATATTACACCTGTTCTTGCAAATCTTCATTGGCTTCCACTTGAACTCCGAATTGAATTTAAAATCCTTACCCAGTTACCTTCAAGACTCTTCATGGTCTAGCCCCTACCTACATTAAAGACCTTCTTAAAAGCTGCCATCCACCACGAGATCTTAGATCTTCAAATAAAAATCTACTTGTCGTCCCTGCTTTTAACACAGATAGTCATGGCCATCGTGTTTTTTCTGTTGTTGCGCCGCTTCTCTGGAACAGTCTTCCTCAGCATATTAGGGATGCTGGATCACTGGACATTTTTAAGACGGCTGAAAAATTTTCTTTTTAAACGCGCCTATTTAAATTTATGACGTTACTTTGGTGTTTTATCACCTAACTATTTTGTCTTACCTTTTGTAGTTCTAACTTTAATTTTAATTTTGGCTCTGTAAACAGCGCCTTTGGACCTTTGGGAAAGGGCGCTCTAGAATCCTTCTAGAATCCTGTCATTGTTCGAGGGAAAAAATTCAAGAGTCTGTACAGTGGTACTATGGTGATTGAAACCAAGGTTGTGATTGATTGATTTCAACTACAACTTTGAGTGTGATTGGCTTATTGAACTGTCCGCTAACTATGGAGGTATATCTATGACAAATGCAATTCTCTGTAATTGGAATAGTATGTTCCAAATCGCGAATGCATCCACCCGAAGCTGAAGAGCAAAAACCCGTTTCAGGTATCATGCAGATAGTCAACATGCGGAAAGGCATAGTGGCAATAGGCATAACGCAAATAGGCATAACGCAGAAAGACATAACACGAAAAGGCATAACGCGAATAGGTACGATTTGCAGCCCTGTTCAAAATGTGCTTTGAGATCTGAATGATGATGATAGTTTATTGACACTTCTAGCAGTTAAAAAAAAATGAATAAACAGTGTAACTTACAAAAATACTAACATTCATCTTACTGGATAAAAATAATTCAGTCCATTTACGATAATATGTATTACAATAATAATAGTAATAGTAATTTGGATTACGAATACCTAAAAGTAAAAAAGTCGTTTGCTCTTTTTGTTCTTTTCACTGTTGTAATGGCTCTGGTATTTCCTGATCTTAACTGATATGGTATAAATCTTGTCGTAGCTTGCGGAGCTAAGAAAGATATGGGGTGGTCTTCATTCCTCATATTTGCCATCAACTTTTTACAAATGGATATCCTACGATCTACTAAAAATGTCAAATTTGCTTGATCTAGGGCTTGTTGATAACTAAAATTTGGAAATATTATTTTTAAAGCTCTTCTTTGTAGTATAGATTCAATAGCATCAGAAAGGTATGCAGGAATGTCTTGCCACACTTCCGCAGCATATTCAAGAACTGATCTAATATTACAAGTATATACCTTGAGCATGTCTTCTGGCATGATTCCTGCGCGTTTCAACAACCTAAGAGCGTATAATCTCTTAGCTGCTTTGGCAATTACGTATTCAACGTGAGTATTCCATTTAAGGTCATCTCTAATTATAACTCCTAAAAGCTTATAAGTTCCTACTCGCTCTACTTCTTGATTTCCAACAGTTATAGGTCTCATTGCAGTAATCGAATTCTTCATGAAATTTACGTACATTTCTTTACATTTTTTGGGGTTTAGTTTCATCCTGTGTTCTATACAATAGTCATGGATTTCTCTGACAACTACATCTAGCATACTAATGGAGTTCCTTGGAATAATCTCAAATGCAGTAGTGTCATCAACGTACTTCGTACGCATATGCCAATTACTGAGGAGCTTGTTTATCATAACAGCAAAGAGCGTTAATCCGAGCTTTGTCCCCTGTGGGACTCCACCATTGACTTGTTTCCATGGTGACAGGGAGGAGCCGACACGCACAGCTTGTATTCGGTTGGTAAGAAAGGAACGTATCCAAAAAAACAGAGTTTGATCGATGTTGAAGGATCTGAGTTCATCCAGTAATACTGAGTGGTCTATGATATCAAAGCCTTTAGTAAAATCAGCAAAAAATATCCGAACAGAGCAGTTACCTGAATCAATTACGTTGGGCGGAGTTTGGGCTGGTATCAGGGATAAATAGGGATACATGGCTAATTAGCATAAAGCTCAAATCGCTCGGGCACAATAATGGCTCCCCACATATGCGCATGTACACTACCAAAAGAAACAAATAAACGTATGCCAATAATTCAATATTATTAATTAATTTTTTCCCAACTCTTGTCAGCTTTCAAAATGGCTTTCGGGCCCGAAACGTTTACGGGACTTCCGAGAACGGGTTACAACTTCCTGAGCCGCTTCTTCCAGAAAGCCAGCGGACTTTCTGTTGAATTTGTCTCCTCTTTTTGCCGGTTTGGTTTTTCTCGCTTTCTCCTGCCCTTTCAAGTCGCCGTTGAACCAGTGGAATGGTGAAAGTAGTTCGAGTATGTGTGATAGGAGCTGGGGCTGCAGGATTGGCGGCCGCCCGGCATCTTACAAGCCAGCCGAACGTGTTCAACGTTTCTGTGTTTGAACAAGCTTCTCGTGTTGGTGGAACATGGGTGTACAGCGAAAACACAGGCTCGGATGAACGTGGCTTCCCAATTCACTCCAGTATTTACAGAAATCTCAGGTGAGACGACAACAATTATCGTTGATATGTGTAGATTATAGAAAGAATTATACTTGAGGGTGGGCAGCAGATCGAACGATTACGAAATATTAATTAACTTTTCTGTTAATATCATATCCGTCCAAGCTACAGTACAGTAACCTTCTCAGATCGATTTGATGTACAGTACTGTCACCGACAATGGTTTCATCAACAAATAGTGCCCTTGATGTTTAAGAGAGTGCACAGTATGTTCCATAACAAAATAATGCTGTAGGAAGACAGTTGCACTACATAGTATTGTTTTGTGCATCACACAGTCACTGCTTGGTACATGTACAAAACACAGCTCATAGGTGACAGGTACGGACCACTGTTTTATACTGTTGGTATCTTTCCCACTGCATAATTTGTCCACTCTGAACTTGGCCAAACATTAATTTTGTTGCATTTCCTAGTTCATCAAGGATAAAGACTGCTACTAGATGAGTTGTGCCTATAGGATCTATAACCTGTACTGAATTACCTGGTCTTTCAATAAATATTATTGACTCAAAAAGCTTTTTACTGGGGGTCTGTATTATGAGAGTGAAGCACTTGGACTGGTGGTTGACTTGTCTGGTATTAGTGTCAGTTGATTGGTGAAGTATAAATGGACTGACAAAAGTTTGTAACAGTTTGTTCAGGGCTATTAAGTATTAATTTGCAAAATGATTCTGTGATGCTTTATGACAGTAGTATGTCGTCTAATCTGAACCCTTGTGATCTTGGACCTGTCATTTCAATTTCTTTCAACACCCTAAAAAATATCTAATTTTTGTCTTTGGTTCAAATATTCCATTGAAGTCCAGAATTCTTTTCAGGCTTCATTATGCAATTGCATAAATTGTGTTCACAACTGCAAGGATCATTTTTCATTTGATTTCATTTCTGCAGTTCATATATCATTTATTTCATAGCCATCCTTCACATAATAATAATGGCAGGCTTCTTCCAGACTTTCCTTTTAACACTTGTTTGTGTATGGTTTAGCTTCTGTTTTCATGTGTTGGTTGTTCTCTATTCTTGTCTTCTCAACAGTTTTGCAACACTCCATCCTTTTGTTATTATACATGTACATCTCTTTGTCTCAATTTGTTTTCTATACATTACACCTATCCAAATGTAATGATTATACATGTAACTATACAGACTGGTCATGATGACACCAGTGCTTTATTAAGGCATAATTTCAAAACTTGAGTTAAATTAATTAAATTCAAGTGAGCATTATTCAAAATACTGGTACATGTAATTAAGAATTATTATTTTTCCCATACCTGTGGTTATTTTTTTCAGAACTAACCTACCCAAAGAGGTGATGGCATTTCCAGATTTTCCTTTTCCTTCAAAATGGCCATCTTTCTTAAGTCACCAACAAGTTCTCCAATATCTTGAAGATTACACCACTCATTTTGACCTGTACAAATACATTCAATTTAACTCTACTGTTAGTAGCGTCCGTCCACTGCTGATTGAAGACAGCTGCAAACCACAATGGGAAGTTGTGGTGACCGATAGAAATTCTAGCGAGTCTCAAGTTCTTGTGTTTGAAGCTGTTGTTGTATGTAATGGGTAAGTTTGTTTGAAATACATGTATTTCCAAAGAAATCCAGTATCTAGTATGCCAACAGGAAAGGAGATGATGGGAAAGTAGTATTGTTATCCAACTTTGGGAAAGGCCTTACTCTTGGTCAACTGACAAGAGGGTGTATGGGTGTGTTCAAACAGCCATGTATACTGTAAGAGCATGCTCACATCTTCAGGTGACACTGACTGAACTGTCGACTTCAGATGCAATGGACATACATCAGACTATTACATACAATCCTGTAAACTTTCCCCAAGATAATGGTGTCCAAAAAACCTTGTCTGTGGGAAACCAGTGTGATTAGACAGGTTTAGGTAATTAATAGCAAAATAACAGCTTAATGTGCATACACTGTGTATACATGTAGTATAGATAAATAATGAAGTAAGATGCACTTGCAGCACAGGCTACCCAGTTGCTGAGCAATTAAAGTGGCAAGGGGTATCACCACCCTCTTGTGGAGTCATGCACAGTTCTTGGTGAGGGGAACATTACCTTGAACCAATGTCGACTTTGAATCAAACTGATGATGTTTATAGTGCTTTCATGAATACATTATTAATTTTTTTTAATGTTTTATTTTGATTTATGCTGATGTTCTGGAACATCATAAAAGCCACTGAAGTGTACATTATGGTTCTTAGTCAAAATACATTTACTGTACCAGCATATAAAAAGTAAAATGAAGTAATAAATAAAATAAAATAAAATAATTATAAAATTATTGTGCAGGTAATACCACTTTCACGTGCTTCAAGGTAATTCAACTGCTTTGCATAATTATATACTACAAGTTAATTGACTGTAATAATCTCTATTAATTTGATGACCTTCCTCCTACTCACATTTAACTGACTGAAACATGGGGCCAGTCATAGGTTTTGCTCTTGCTGGACCAATGACAGAAATTTAAAGTGAGACAACTAAACAACATTCTCATTCAGGGCATGGAGACTGTGCAGGAGGTTTCTATCTGTTGATGTTAAATGTATAAATGTCATTATTGTATTCAAAAATCCTCATGCACCCAATGTAGTAATATGTTGTATAGGTAGGTCAAAATGAATTTCCTCTGTCTCCTAAGCCTAATTATTCATGGATGTTGAATAGTTTGGGTTAAGAGACAAAGGAAATTGAGCATCAAACTAGGTTGAAATCATTTTGACCAACAACATATACATATCTCTCTGTCATAATGAAAAGAGTCATGTGATCTATCAACTTGCACTATTAAACATGTCAATGTTAGATTGAGGACATTTAATTGTACAGCACATGACATGGGTTGTAGCCTTTCATAATATCCCTCCCCTCCCTAAAAAATATTTCTGGTGCTCCTCATAGCTGATAAAGCCTTTCTTAATCTAATGCGGGGATCTGGTACTTCAGCTGCAAATCTACATACATCTCAGCTAAGCTTATGAATTTCTTGATTAAGGGCTATTATCAAAGTGAAACAGTAGGTACACATAATGTTATGGTTCCTTGTCGTTGTAGCAGTGTGGCCTATAACAATCCTGTATCATCAATAGCTACTTGTAGGTGCTGTGGAAGTTTGATTTTCTGGACCCCAATTTTCCTGACTTCTTTCTTATCCAGACTATTTCCCTCTAATCCCAGTTTTCATGAATATTAATAAGGCATGATAAAACTATCATTACTGTAGATTTGTTTTCAATTTAAGCCCTGAAAAGTGCATTTGAAATAGGTCTGTTTTCCTTTGAAACAGCAAATGTACTATTGCTGGCCCACATCCATTAATATTGAGTAACTATACATATTTTGTTTGTAGACATTACTTTGTTCCCAATGAGCCAGTAATTCCTGGTCTGGAGTCTTTTCCTGGGCTCGTCATGCACAGTCATGATTATCGGCATCCTGAAATCTTTCAAGGGAAGCGTCTGGTTGTTCTTGGTGCTGGGTCATCTGGGCAAGACATCTCTCTTGATGTTGCAAGCTGTGCGGAAATGGTTCACCTTAGCCACAAGGGCTTTCTCTCCTGTAAACTTCCAGATAATTTGAAACAACACAGTCTGATAACGTCTGTATTGAGTGATGGAGCAGTCTGCTTCGAAGATGGAAAGGTTGAAAAAGTTGATGTTATCTTACTTTGCACTGGATACAATTTTGTTTTTCCATTCCTGGACAATGAATGTAACATTCAAGTCTTAAACAATCGAGTTACTCATCTCTACAAACACATTTTTAACACCAAGTACCCCACATTGTCATTCATTGGGCTTGGTCTTAAGATTTGTCCATTTCCACAGTTCAGTCTTCAAGCTCAGTATATTGCTGCTGTGTTAAGTGGAGAGAAAGGGTTGCCATCTGAAGAAGAAATGAATGCTGATGAAGACAAAGAATTCCAAAAGAAGCTTTCCTGTGGTCTGCAGGAGAAACATGCACACGTTTTAGGTAAATGGCAATGGGACTATGACAACACTGTTGCTCAGCTGGCTGGTGTAGACAGGCTGAGCCCAGTTTATGAGGATCTATACAAACATGTGCATTACAGGAGGACAAATTTTCTGATGGAATACAAAAGTGATGAGTTTAGGCTAACCTCTGAGGGAATTTGGACAGCATCAGCATAACATCTTGTGGTGTCAGTTACTGAATGCTGTGGCTTAATATGTACTTATCAATCATGGCCAGACTGTTTATTCAGGCCGTATAATTTTCAATGATCATTTAGAGACTGAATAAATTTTGAAAGTTCTTATGTGTGGAGGTACAGTGAATGTTCTGGTTGGTATGTTATAGGATAAAATTAATTTCATAGCAGTGTGAAATACTTGTGATTGAATATCCCAAATGATGATGTCAAACTTGTATCTACCTGCTTTCACCCTCCCCCCATCAGCCCATTCAGCCAGCCATTCAAGTAGCTTGCCCTTTCAGTATGTTTGAAGATTGTAATTCCATGTCCCAAGTATTATCTTGTGATGCAATGTAATGCATATTAAATATACTGCATAAATCACATAGTCTCACGGAGGTTTTCATTAGTCCTCCATATGAAGGGTGAGATAGGACGTTAGCATGTAAGGAAGTATGGAAGCATTAATTAATTTTATCAAGTTTAGGCTGTAATGGATGTAAATTATAACAGTTCTGATTCTTATGATTAGTTTTAACAGAAGTATTTTTGTTTATGTTATTGACAACTGGGTAATGACAAATTTGTCAAGAAAATGAAACAGTAATAATATCAAACTTACTACATTACAAATTCTAATTGTCATTGTAATTTATGGGAAGCCTGCTATTATGTTACAATATTATAAAACAAGGAAAAAATTGAAATCAAATGAAGATTAATCCTCGCAGTTGTGAACGCAATTTATGATTTATCTCATATACATTCACTCAAGAAAAAAATTTCAAAAAAATTTTAAATACACGCCCATGTACCCGAAAAGGGGCTAGGGTGTGTTATGGCTTTACTGATTCCAAATCATGAAGCAAGCAAGTTGTTATTTTTATTCCCGGCTAGCAGAGTCTCCTCCTCTCTCCTCTCTCTATGTCATAGGTGTGATAAACATTGAACATTCAATCAAAGAGAACTTGATTACGTGATTAAGCTTAGTTGTTTTTGATTTAGACAAGATACGTTTCTGTTCTGTTTCATTTATCGAGTTTTTACGCCCCTATTTTCATATACTATTGTTCACAGTTTGAATCTATTACGTAGCTAGCCGTTCCTGTTTTCTACCCGTTTTACAACTGTACACGTGAATTGGACCCTTATCAGAGAACACCCTTTAAGCTTTTGTTATTTGGAGTTAGGAGATCTACGGAGTAACGTTGGAGTTTTCGGAGTTACATAGCGTTGGAGTATCTCTAGCCCTTAAGACAGGATCAGACGTTAGTTTCAGCCTATTGTATTCAGTTTTCGTTTTCCTTTAATTTTTTTCTTCCTTTGTAATTAGTCTTAGTCCTTTTTTTGATCTTGTACATTGTAATTTCTCCTTTTAGTTTTCACCGCATGTGTACTATAATCCAGACGAGTTGGCGATCGTATTAAACACTGTTGAGTTAACTTGTGCTGTTGCATTCTACACTGTGGTTGACACTTCCCGATCTCCAGTGCACAACACCCCGTGTCCGCTGCACTGGGTACGCGACAATGGGTCATCTTTTTTTAAAAGGATATTTGGTGTGGGTTATGGTAGGTTTTGCCTCATTGAGGAGCTGGTTAAAGACATACAGTAGTTTAAAGACCTTTGTTGCTTCTTCACATGCCAGCAATAACCATTGGGAATTTTACCAAAGTAGCAAATTAATGTAAATCTCCTGTATAATACTGCGGGGCTAGAGGCAGACAAACAAACACCAGTTCCAGTGGCTTGCTAATTGATAGCTCAATCGATGAGCACTACACCGGTATTATAGAGGTCAAGCCTTACAATTTTTCATGGTCCCATGTTGTGGATATTGAACAGTTGTCTAACATAAATCAATGACAAATTTCAGTAAACAACTCATACTGTAGAATTATTTTTGTACAGACTCGGAGCAAGGTTTAGTTACTGAAGTACGTGGCCGACGCCTTAGAAGTTGCGATAACGTTTAATTATCTCGGTAACAAAACCTTGCTTTCAATCAATGTAAATTAGTTCTGTACTATGTTTTCAGGAAAAAGCACGTTTATTAGCTGATTAACGTTATACGTACTCTGCCCAGTAAAATTCTATATTTTCATAATTACAGTTGAGGGCCAGTTTCCGGGGAATGGGGGATTTCACTTCAGATTTTTCGAGGTGCAGGGGCCGACTTGGTCGTCGTCAGACATGTCCAATATCATTACACAAACTGATACAGTCCGTCAAACGATCCGCACGGACTGTACAGATTGTCAAAGCAAAAGCCGGTCCGTGTACGGTCCGTTTATTAGGTGCATCTCTGTCGGGGTCGGATCGTCGAGAGTCCACAACAGACCATCTCCCTCGTGTTTTCCTTAAGCTGGTTTGTGTGTGTGTGAGAACTTGTTTTGCTTCCTGTACCCGCGCTCTCGACTCACTCTGTCTTCTTGCAAGGAAAGAACCATTAGCAGCCTTTATTAGCCAACAGTTGACTGGAAACCGAAACCGAGGTCTGAAATACCATAATTACCAAAAAAAGAACCCTCCATGCAGTGCTTAAACGAGTCAGCAAAATAAAGAGGAGACAAAGCTTGCAGTGGACTTTATGTTCAAGCTTCACTGGAAGTACATCTGTAATATTAATGCGATAGAACCTTGGATCCTTGCAAGAAGGAAAATAACAAATCAAACTCACCACTAAAGGTAACTGAACTTTGATTCTAATCAATCGAGTTGATAAGATGAATCGATCGTTTAGTCAAAGAGTTTCAAAATCTGATGTTTTGATCATTGTGCCGAAAGTAATTAGAGTTTGCTTTGGTTTTGCGGTGATTAGCTCTGTGATTGGAACGTAAAACTCGTACCACTTTCTCATCCAATGGAAGCAAAACTTATCGTGACTTGCACGCACCCATTAATTGCTTAGAATTCTGATTGATTCACTAAGCTATTTATGTCGGTTATGATTGGTCAGAATAATTGCTTTGGTTTTGGTTTGAGAGCGGTTTTCGATTGAGTGTCGTAAAACCAAACCAAAGTCAGGGGCGGATCCAGGAATTTCTGAAAGGGGGGGGGGGGGTTGTATACTACCGAAGTAGCCTTGAACACCAATGGTGTGGAAGGCTAGTGAAAACTTCGTAAAAACAATTTTATTCTATTATTATTTTACGAAGAATCAAAAAAAAATTCTCAAAGGGGGGGGGGGTTGCAACCCCCTCAACCCCTCCCCTGGATCCGCCTCTGAAAGTATTGTTCTCTCCAATCCGACCACGGGCGCAAACATCGCAATGGGCCAATCAGAAAATTGCATGTGGCTGTCGCAAAGCGCGGGAAAATGCGCGCGTGGAAGCCGCGATTGCTTTTGGTTTTGCTTCCCATTGGTTGGAAACGTGGCGCGGGTTTTGCAGACCAATTACAGAGCTAAGCAACGTATAACCAAAGCAAAGGCAATTTGCTTTCAATAATCAATTGAAAAATGCCTTAACCGCAGCCAACACTTATCGACTCCAGTTATTATACCTCATGCTTTCTTACTTCCTAGCGATGCCACGGGGGGCCCACAAGAGTTAAGAAAAAATAAATTGATGAAAATTGAATTTTTGGCACACATTGATTGTTTCTTGTGGCTTTCTAGTCTACATGCGCATTCTGTTGTTTACGCGACAGCAATGTAGTCGTGTGAGGAACCAGTTTTGGGCGCGGGCGCCATGAGATTTATGCTAATGAGCTATGTATCCCTATGTTTATAAAATTTTATATATATACATAGGGATACATAGCATAAAGCTCATAGAGCTCATTCAATTTTATTAATTTATTTTTCCCCAACTCTTGTGGGCTTCCTGTGGCGATGCCGCGCCATAGTTCTTTAAAAACTAAACCCCCGTATGCTTTAAAGAAAGTGTTAAACTTGTGACCTCAAAGATTATCCCTTTAAAAGTTCTTTTAGATTTTCCACTTTCTGTTTGTAGATGCTTGTTTGTTTGACACTGAATATAGAAATAATCACACCAGAAGAATTTCTGATAGCTTGCACTGTTGTCTAAAACCCTGCTTCGCGGAACAATACTCAAAACACACACATGAGAATTACCATGGCTACGTTACCAGGTGCGCACGGTAATCACCTTATGATCTCAAGATCCTTCTTACCTTTATCATCCAAGGTAGCCGAACCCTGACCTGTACTTCAAGTCTTGTACCAAAATTGTTTCGTGAACTCGTCAAAAATCCATATCTGGAGCTCCACATGAAACCCTTCCCATTTCTGATTAAACTTTTCTTCATACTACAAAGCAGCTCGTTGTATTGCCTAAAGGCTTTTTGTATATCGCCTCCTCGCCGAGTGACGGAAAATGCAAAGATGCGACACTGCCTGTCAGTGGTAAACCAACTAAACCTCCCTATGGGCCAGTCACGTGACAGTTGTGGGGGAAAGGAGAGTGGATTTACGACATGTTTATCCAATAGCAGCCTATCGTGTTCGCATGGTAATGAGAAATAGCAGTGTTGGAATTTCTCTGCAGAGAAAGGAAAAAAAAACTAAGGCAATTTAGCTGACGTTTCTTTTTGTCAGTATTTTAAAATTCTTTAGTTTTTTGTTGCTCAACCTGTAGCACGATCTCAATCGTTGAAGAAAACAACAAAGGAAAGAAACCTGTGAATTAATACGTCGCAGTAAAAAGTTATGTACCGGCCACGCTTGATACTTTAAACATCTCAACATACGTATCCGCCTCTATTGTTCTTGCTCGATCTTATACTGAATCTGTATCTTGAAAATTGAGCAGCCACGTCTCTCTCTCAAAAGAAATTTGATTTGTGTCGTTTTACCTTAGTAACGTAGGACTGTCACTAAATTGATAAAAATCTAAGTTAAACTTAATTTGGTTTTGTAACTGTTGTTGCTTGAAAAAATCAATGGAGATGTTCCCATTGCAAACAAAAGAAGAAGAAGAAGAAGCTTTCTCACCATCAACAAAGTTCAAAGACTTAACTACCACGTGACCAACATCCAATAGCTCTCCCGATGAACATCCGGGAATCAAATCATAACCATGTATGTTTGTACTAGGGCTCAGTCTGCAGGATAGGACATTTGTCCCGTAAAGATTTCCTCCTTTGATTTCATCCCATCTCAAATTCACTACTGATTTTAAACCATTCACAGAGTCAATTTGATGAACCTCGTTTATCACAGGGTCTTTTAGCTCGCTTAATGTGTCGTAGCATTCTTCGTCGGTTGCAAACAAACCTGTTGAATTTAACCAAATCTCGCCTGCGTTCATTTTAAGTTGTTTCGTATTTTAACAAGATTGACTCGATGAGCTTGTCGATGTCATATCCCTTTCTTGTATGTTTGCCTTTCACTTTGGAAAATATTTTCGGCTTGGTAGTCCTTCCTACAATACTTCTGTTGTCTCTTAGGTTTGGATAGCTAGCCATGGACGTTTTTTCCGCCAGCAGTTTGAGCCATAAATTGTCGCTGTAGCTCCAATCACTGCACCACATCCTAAAATAACGTACCAACTGTCAGCAACATTTTTCATGCTTTGAAGAAATAATCGTATTCTGAAACGTCTTTCGAAACTGCGGTTTGCAACACAAGCGTTACTACGTCATAATCTTGCTTTTTGCGTAACTAGTGACGAAATAATTATATTGAGAACTAAAACAATGACATCCTTTTCCCTTTATTTAGATGCCGGCTTCATTAAAGTTTCCCATCTGACAACTTGCTGCCTTGATGTCGGAAAACACAAGCGAAAACCTTTGTAAGTTTGGTTGAAACTGTTTTTTAATTAGTTTTTCTCAAGTTTTTGTTCACATTTATACCCCCCCCCCTCCCCCCTTTCCTGCGCACGTGCGTCAAAATTTTGGCGCGTTTCTGCGCGCGCTTTTCCACGCAGTTTTGGGTGTAAACTGACGGTGGTCTGGGGGTGCTTAAGCCCGCCGCACACGTGAGGAAACGGCTGAGCTAACTGCCTCGCGAGGAATTTTGCTCAGCTCTTTCCTCAAGTGTGCGGCGGGCTTTACCATTTGTCCGAAAGAACCGGTTGGGATGACCTCTAAATAAAGGTAAGGGTTTTTCCAACTGGAACTAGAGGCGACCCTTACCATTTACAATTCGTTTTCCGGTTAATGTCAAGATGGCGAACGCGGATGTTTTGCTGATGTTTGCCGCGGACGATGACGAATTCGAAGAAGAATTGTTCGATGATGAAGATCTTAACATTTTGTTCGCCGCCGTAGGCCCCTTCACAAGACGGCAGTTAAACCGTGTTAAAGGTTATTTTGAGGTCACGGTGCCGACGTACGCTCCGTACGAATTTCAGTTGGCGGGAAACGTCGCAATCAAATGTTTGGGATTCGAACAGACCGATTTACTCGGGTATTTTTTCAAAGGTAACAAATCAATTAACCGAACACTTACTTGCATTAGTTGTCAGACATTTGTGGTTTAAGAGCATTTCAAGGCTTGTTGAAACCGTCTTACAAACACTGTATTGAAACATTTAAGCAGCTTCCATGTCGAAAACCGCTCAACTCTCCTGGACAGGAGACTGGAAGCAAGAAGTGTCAGGAAATGGTACGGTAATTTTCCGACTTCCCGTTCCGAACGGGAAGAAAGGGGTACCTCTGGAGGTACCCCGAAATTTCCGGATGGAATTTCCGGGAAATTGCTGTACCATTTGACTTTTTCCCGAGAATTCCGAAACTTCTCGCCAAATGGTAAGCACCCTGGGTCTCGATGAATGACAGAAAGTCAGTCATGTTTTTTTTGCTCAGGTGGCCGACAGTATTTTTGTCTGTGTCTTTCTCAAGAGGGAGGTATGGAGTTTTCAAAATTTGGAAAAGACTACGGAAGCAGTTCTGGGATTCGAGGGCGGTAAGTCGTTCAGCTTTTGAATATTTAATGTAGGCGATCTGATCACCAGCAGGTCGAGAGGTCATATTTTTGTGATCCTGTTGGGCCATCCCCATAAAATGTTTCGTTTCCCATCGCCCGACCGACCCATTTTATTGGAAAAGTAAAAAAAAAAAAAAAATTCAGAATCACTTGTAAAGAAGCAAGTACTTTAGTTTACAAGCACACGATCTTGTCTTATTAACATCAATTGTCTTAAATTATCATCGATACTTCGTTTTTGTAGCGTTTTTAGACATTTGGTGGTCCTGTTCCTGTTATACCATCTGATTCCGAACGGAAAGAACACGTAACCAAGCCTTCGTACTTAGCAGCCCGGCCTTCACTGGCACTCGGAACCCTTCATGTGTTCATTCCTTTCTTTTTTTTTTTTTTTGCCCGACCGACCGACCCACCTTCATGAGAGGGAGGGGAATGGCCTTGGAAACATCAGATTGTATCGAGGTCTTGTTCGATAACGAGAAATGACTTCCGCACAGCTCTACTAATAAATGATATGTGGATTACTCTCACAGTATTTATCATGGCAAGATATATGCACAGCCGCACAGGCCACACATGTGCTGTTCTTCCGTTGATAATTCACTGCTGGGTATTTTAATCCTGGGTGCTTTTTCTTCCGCACCAACCCCTTACTGAAGGTGCCCAATATGAGTGCCCCCCCCCCTGAAAATTCCTTCAGTTACGTCGCTGCCCCTTCCCCCACCCTGACCCCAAAAGAGACATATCCCTTGGGAAAAACTTGGGTCTACCTGTCAGGAACTTTATTTGGTTGAATGGTCATTCAATCAGACTCTCGCTTATATGGTAGTAAAAGAGGAAAGACAGTGGTATTAAATATCTTCTTTGTTGGCAACATAACAAATTGATGATCACCAAAGCAGGAAAGCATAAAAAGCCAGATGATTTGGATTGTTCCAGTTTAAAACTTAGGTTGTTTAGGGAACTAGTCCAATTTACTTTAATCTAGGAGATTTGGTAACTCATATGGAAGACTGCCAAATTTTCTGTATCTGGGAGATTCCTAGATAATCAGGGAGAGTTGGCATTTTGTGCCTCATGTACCTGTTTTTTGGAAAAGGATTAGTGTGACATTGACACATGTATAGCTAGGGTAATTAATGTATGGGGTTGTGTAGAAATCTTTCCCATACAAGGCTGTAGCTAGGAATTTTTGACTGGGGGAGAGGGGGGGGGGGGAATAAAAAAAAATGAGCAGAGATTAATGGTTAAATTGATCACCATGATTAGAAGTTTTTAACTGGCATCACTGCCCCAAAAAAACGAAAGTTATAAAGGTCAGTTATCTGAAATTTTGATTCCAGAAAAACGAATTAACAAAACAAAACAAAACATCCGATATTTGTTTTTTTTTTTTGGGGGGGGGGGATCTGCCCCCCTTGCCCCTATGCTAGCTATGGCCCTGTCATACAAATGTACACAAGCATGTGAGTCTGTGGGGAAGTGCTCTGTTTTGCAACTATATCAAGCTTGAAATTAATTGTTGTTTCCTTTAAGGTGGCTGTTACCAGTTTCATAGCATTATGAGTATGGCCACCGGCATGCAACACCTTTTATACATACAATATGTAAGAAGAACAAATTAATGGAAATGAAGAAAATGCACCTTTAATTTTTTTTCTAATTGGGACTTGAGTAGTTTTGTTATGAAGTGTCTGTTCTAGATGATTGAGCTTTTTTTAAAATGAGTGGCCTTGCACAAACCATTATTATAGTAACAGCTATTGCTTGGAAACTGATGAGAAAATATACTTTGGTTTGAAAATGTTATAAATAGTTATGGCAACTCACTAACAGCTCTTGAAATTTTCCCATGCTTTATTGCTCTGCCTTCAAACACTTTTTAACATAATTCAACAGATGGTACTGCTAATTCAATGCAAATGTTGTTTATTTAATTGTCTTCAGTGGAGCAGATCTATTGTGCCTGCAATAGTTTTAATGTTCTCTTCCAAAAGTTTTTAAATGCTTCTCAACTAAACCATTAATCAAAAAAGAGTTTGAGCTGCCATTGTCTGTCACTGAGTTGGATCAGAACGGCTTACATCATTGTTTTAAAATTGTGGTCACACATTATTGAGAACAAACATGTTAGTGGGTCTATTATGCTGTGTTCAAAGGTATACATGTAGCAAGGTCAATAAGTTGATTTGAAAAAGTGGCCTTTAAAGAACCCATATATACATTTAACAGGAACTATAACATTTTATTAATTCCGACCATGAAAAATGGTGATTGTCTAGATCCAGAGGTGATATTGAATAACCATGTTTTCATTGAGTACACATCACTTGTATGTGCAAAATATTCTATCAGTGGTTTGTTTCTTTGACTTTAAGATATACATCAATGGTAATTATAGCAGCACAATTACAGTGCACATTGCATGTTTATCATTTTGAACTTATGCTCTCCTGTAATTTCTGCAGGCGCTAATTAGTAATTCATTGAATTTTGGTGTAACCAATTGTTTTAGGTGGCAGAGATGATACAGTGGTGAGAACACTGTCCACCCACCAATGTGGCCTGGCTTTGACTCCTGGTCAAGGCGTCATATGTGGGTTGAGTTTGTGTTTGCTTCTCTTCTTTGCTCCAAGAGGTTTTTCTGTGGGTACTCCTGCCCAGTTTCCCCCTCCCCCCAATGGCCAACACTTCCAAATTCTAATTTGATCTGCAATTTGAGGACCTCAGGTTTGTCAGTCCCAACAACTGTTAAGTGCTACCCTCTTAAATAAATTATAATCAGTTTTTTTAATGGTAATGTCAACTCTATTTCTGAAACTCAAGTTCATAACCTGTGCTAAATTTTCAAAACAGGATGACCGTAATTTTTCCTTTTGTTTGGATCTTTGTAAATTAGAGTGGATTAAAAGGGTTTGAAAATTGCTGCAATCAAGATCAAACTGAAAGCATTTGACAGTCATCAACTAATTAATACGTACAAAAGTTGTGCAAAATGTAATTAAGAAATGCTTTTGCCACTATCAGTACTGTTGTTTCTTTTACCAGCGTAAAGCTCTCTCTAACCATCCTGACGCTTGGATAATTATAGTTAATTATTAAGCTTGACTGGTACCATGCCCCACATTTCAGGGTATGTGCAGGCTTTCGATATAAATATGTTCTTGTACAGTAAATAGTCCATTTTACAATTGGATGTTCAGTGACTGGCCCTGTGATTGGAAATGAGGCTGGGGGTGACCTTGATTTGATATTGACCACACTTCATTTGTCGTGTAAATCATGTTATGCTAGCTAGTGCACATTAACAGGACAAAGACAGAAAGCTTTGCAATGCGCAGTCTTGCAAGACTGGCTGAAATGCACTGTCCTGTTGGCTTTTTTTGTCATGACTGTTAACCAAAATGAATGTAAATGTGAGGAATAGATGAACAAGAACTTCTTTATGCATTGGTACCCTGGTTGGAGCATAAAATATGTTGGTAATGAACGTTTCTTCCTTCTTGCTCTCAGAGTTTTTTCCTCTTGACCTGCAGATCAACACAATGGAGACCACGTTAATAAGAACGAACAAACAAATACAAGACCATATAATTTTTCCTTAATTTCTGTACACAGTCAAACTCAGCCCTTTTTCATCTGTTGTGAGGAGGTATACTGCAGAAAACCTTCTGGTTCAAGCAGAGCTACCTTCGCTACTAAATCATAGACTACAATAGATATTGCTGTATTAAATGTACAAAGTAAAATATGGCCTTGTGCCGAGTGTTGTTGAAGAACTATTTAAGCAGGAAAACACTAGTTATTCACTCAGAAACAGTGATTTTCATATCCCCACTTTTGATACCATTAACTATGGAAAACATTCTTTAAGATATCAGGGACCTCGCATATGGTCGAAACTGGATAATAAATTGAAAGGTTCCCTGAATATCGAATCATGCAAAAAGAACATTAGAAGAAAAGACCTGACGTCATTTCTGCACAACAACAATAATAATTGTTGTAACCTCTGTAATTCTTAAAGACTACCTATAAAATGCCTACTGTTGTATGTCCTACTTATACATACATTTTGCTGTTTGATTGTATATACTGCACTGTTTTTTATTTATTTAATTGTAAATGATTTTAACTTTTTTTGTTGTGTCCCCAATTAGTAGTAAATACTAAATACACTGACTCTTCAATAAAGCTGTTATTCTTATTTTAGCCTAACATAGAGCCCTGTCAATAATCAATTAAGCCATTGAGAAAAAGAAAAGCATTATGGCCATGTCATAAAATTGATAATTACCGTATTTATGAGACACAAATTATACACTATAAACTAATACTTCATACACCCACTGTACATGTATATGAATTAAAGTTTAACTTTCTGGTATAACTAGAGCAACATTATTCAACTTGCATTGGGCGATTCCAGAAAATATCCATACCTATACCACGGACGGCTTTTAGGATTTCCGAAGGGGAGGGGGGGTTCTTTGAACTGGAATTCTGAAGGAATGGGGGGGGGGGTATTTACGATTAGAAATCCGAAGGCATGCGGGGGTTTCACAGGTGGGATTTCTAGAGTAAAAAGAGTAGAGTGAGTTCCTTGAAAACGCTATTGTTGTCGAGTTTTGCAGTTCGTAAATAAACCACGAACGTATGATCGCGGAAGCAGAAGACAAGCATCTACATGTATTGATCAGACACGTAGAAGTGAACAGTAAAACGTGGGTTTCACATTTACCTTGAGTCTGAAAATGTACCTTATTTACCGTTTGCAAATTTCTTGATACTTCCGTCTCCCGCCCGATAAACGGCAAAAAACTCGTACCTGTCCCTCGCTTCCAAGGAATGCCTGTCAGATAATTAAGCATTCAGACTGCCGGACGGCAATCGACCGAAAGATTTTAACAGTCTTTCGAGCTATTTTGCTTTGTGAACGTCAAAACAACACAAGAAAACAAAGCCAAATTTAGACTTTAAAAAAAAGTTGCACAGCCTGGCCACACGCTGTAGGTTTTTCTTGTCGCTGAAGAGTAAAGCTTTTCGCCTGGCGCCACTAGATCACAGCCTTGGGGAGGCATAAATTCATGTTCGTTTGTTCATATAAACGTTGCCAAGTCGAAAATGTACCTCCAAAAAAACTTCGGAAATTCCGAAGGGTAGGGGGGGGTTCACGATTATGGAATTCTGAGGGCATGGGGGGGGTAACGCATTCTGGAATTTCCGAAGGCAAGGGGGGGGGTTAAAACATGGAAGCTGTCCGTTGTTGGGTATGGATATTTTCTGGAAATGCCCATTCACTTACAGTAGGTGAAATGTCAATTGCCAGTAAACACGTGTTGTGATGAGCTTGGCCATGATAGTGTGTGCCAGCTTTGCTAAAGCTGTTTAAATTGCCCAAAGGTTTCCATAAAAAATCAATCCTTTCACAATGCATCTGTAATGAATTAATCATATGAAATGCAGACACCCACACATCCAATCTAGGATGACATAATCATTTGATTCCATTTCTAACCACTGGTACAAAATTAATATTAACATTGCCATGTTGGTGTAGATTAATATATGTACAGTGTAAGTGTGAGCATGGCTACAGCATAACACACATCATTTTATGGTAAAATTTAATACAGGTGACTTAACCTTCTTTTCTATGGAATCCATTCTTTCAACTCTTTGTGAAAACTGTGGTTTTCACAGTATAAGAAGGGAGTTCTGTCCTCTTTGCGTCCAGGCATAATATTGTACACATGGGAACGTCTGGAGCCTTGATCTGCTTTAGCTGAGAGTGACAGCATCAAGTAGTCATCTTGATGACCAGGACATGTGAGTGAAGGACAGGCTGGACCACAGTGAAATGAGACAAAAGGGAAATTTCTTGTGCAGATTCCATGAACCATAGAAAACACTTGGCACAGCACGTCGCATGGTTTCATTCCATTGTTGTCACTATGAAATGATGAAGTGCAATAGATATAATTTTGTTATATTATGTTATATGCTATGCTTAAATACAGCCTGTGCTATGCTATGCTATGCTATGTTATATGGTATGCTATTAATACTATATGGCTAGGCTTATGGTACTTTGCGAAACGAAACGAAACGAAACGAAATGGTACTTTGCGAAATGGTACTTTGCGAAACGGTACTTTGTGAAATGGTACTTTGCGAAACGCTACTTTACGAAACGCTACTTTGCGAATAATAACTTCTGCTAACCCGTTGGCGCGTTCTCTCATCCTTCACTCGTGTTGTCACCGGCAGCATGGCTTCGATCGATCGTCATGGTGCTCTCTCCTTCCAATTTCGATCGCAAAGGCCTCGGTCATTTCCGCGAAATTTGACCTCTCAGCGGTGGCCCGCTTCTCACAGGTAGGCTTATTCACCAGAAGCAACACTCTGCTCTCTGTTACCCTACGTTCAGAATGAGAGTGCGTTGGCCGCCATCTTGTTTTGCGTGGCTACTGGAAAAATAAACAGGCCTTCGGACCGGACTTCAGACACTATGGACCAAAACCATGGCTCAATTTTTGAGCTCCGCCGAAAACTACGAAGAAGCAGTTTTGATATCCGACCCAAGCAAAGCAAAACGAAGTGTGAACTCCGTTTCGAAACTGTAAATTCTGACGTTGCTACGTGGTTACGCAGCCATGTGTATTTCGGATACTGATTAACACCAGGGTAACACTGCTAATTTCGCCGCTCTGACAGACTGCAGTCATTTGCAAATAGAGGTACTAGAAATCTTTCGGGTGTTATAAAAGATCTTCTGCACTGTTTATTTGTGAAAAGTACTATTTCGCAAAGTACCATTTCATTTCGTTTCGTTTCGTAAAGTACCGTACAATGTGTGCAATGGACAAGAATCCAATCCCATCTGCCTGTTGTTAAGGATGCCAGAATAAGCTCTGGCCTGGAGAGCCAATTGGATCATATGCACACCAGTTGTCTTATCTGGGGTCCGATCCGTATTGTCCATAGTGTCTGAAGTCCAGTCCGAAGGCCTGTTCTATTTCTCCAGTGGCCACGCAAACAAGATGGCGGCCAACGCACTCTCATTCTGAACGTAGGGTAACAGAGAGCAGAGTGTTGCTTCTGGTGAATAAGCCTACCTGTGAGAAGCGGGCCACCGCTGAGAGGTCAAATTTCGCGGAAATGACCGAGGCCTTTGCGATCGAAATCGGAAGGAGAGAGCACCATGACGATCGATCGAAGCCATGCTGCCGGTGACAACACGAGTGAAGGATGAGAGAACGCGCCAACGGGTTAGCAGAAGTTATTATTCGCAAAGTAGCGTTTCGTAAAGTAGCGTTTCGTAAAGTACCATTTCACAAAGTACCGTTTCGCAAAGTACCATTTCGCAAAGTACCATTTCGCAAAGTACCATTTCGTTTCGTTTCGTTTCGCAAAGTACCATAAGCCATATGGCTATGTTCTGTTTTGTTCTGTTAGGCTAATTGCTACATTGTCATCGATATCATCAAAAAATTATCATTGTGAGCAAAACATTATCTGGGGATTTTATCATGACCATTGTTTTGGAGATATACAGTACAGAATGCCATTGCAATGTGTTACGAAAAATATATTATTGCGTGACTCGCGTTACTGTCTGGAAGTGTCTAGAATCTTCTGCATATTTAATTAGTGTTTTATCATCATGATTCAGTAATTCTATTTTAAGCCGTTTGCGTATGTCGCTGTAAATAGTTTCTTATTGTAATGTTACTTTATTTAGTCGAGTCGGAAAGTTCTAGAATGTTTTGTTGTAAAGTATATAAGCCCATCGGTGTAGCTTTGGAGTTTCTCTTAGAGAAGAGAAGTGTGTGTTTGTTGAAGTAAGTCTGAGAGCTGAGAGCTGAGAGTAGTTGGCGGAGGCCGTGTTTATTGAAGTTGACAGAGGTCGTTTATACAGTTGGCAGAGGCCGTGTTTATTGAAGTGTGACAGAGGTCGTGTACATTTGGCAGAGGCCGTGATTATTGAAGTTTGACGGAGGTCGAGTATAATTTTACAAGCCTAGAGTGAGCTTATTGTGAAGCCTTGTGCAGAGTTTACTACATTTCTTTGGAATAAATAACCTTGTTGCTGTTCCGACAACCTTGCGTTCTGTTTAGTCTACAAACAACCCACTTCTCTCACGTCACAACACAATCGAACTCGTAACACAATGGCAATGGCAATACTGTGATGTCAGTTGTCACGGAGATCTGTGCAGTTACGGGTAATTATATCCAACACTTCTGGCTCTGACAGGTTGAAATAAAACAGGTAGCATGTTTGATTCAGTGCTATAAATTGTAGAGGGATCCCATTAAGTACATGCAATGTCTGTCAACATGAGCTGTCACCTACAACACCATCTTTTCATACTAATTTTTTCTTATGAAAGCTATGACTAGTATTTGTAGGTGTGTTGTGGGGCAGCATGACATAAATTATTATAACAGACATGGAGACCTTTTACAGATGCACTAAACTGTGTTGTGAAGCTAACTATTTTGCACAGGTACATGTACAACATAGTATCCAATCAAGTGGCTACCCCTTTTCCTAGGTTTTGAAATGACACTCATATTGACTAACTGCTTGATTGGTCGAGTGATTGTGTAGTTAATTGACTGATTTGTTCATAGCATTACCTGCAGGTGAATGTCACTTCAATCATTTTCACTTCAATCATTTTCAACCATTAGATCTTAGAAGTCTAGAGACAATTAATTTATTCAAGAAACATTTAAAGACTGATCTTTTTAAAAAAGCATATAATGTTTAACTTTTTGATAATTTAGAATAGGATTTATTGTGATATTTTTATAAAGAAGACTGTAAATAGGTTTTTAATTTATTCATATTTCAATAATTATTATGAATTGTAAAGCGCTTTGGTCAATTAGTGGAGTCAGCGCTATATAAATTATGTTAAATAAATTAAATTTTCTGTTCCTTCATCAGTTTCAGCATGTAAGGTGTTGAAGCATTCATAAAGAACTTGCCAGCATCTTTATAAATGACAGTTTGGCCATTTTGAAACTCTAATTTACTGTTCTTGTGTGCACGCGACAGAAGTCGATGGAACAAGGGATCTGGAAGACATCTGTTGAAGAACACATAGAACTTCTCATCTGTGTCATCGTTATGCCACACTGGCACACTGCCATCAGCAGACATGGGTAGCAAGGAGGGAACAAAGTGTGATGGCTGTTGTTCATATCTGTCCTGGAAACAAACGGACACTTTATTGTTCACCAGGGGGCAGATAAGATCATATTCTTCAAGGAATGCAGTAATGGCTTCATCGTTTTCCTTTACTTTGGCGATGATACTCTGTAGAAGTGACTTGGTCAAGATTCCTTTGCTCTGCAACAGATTCCAGTGGCGCCTCAAACCTCTTTGTTGGGTCTCATCCATTGGTTGTGTGACAAGCTGGATGATTATTTTAACCAGTATTTCAGGTTTAAGGAGAATCCAATTCGATAGATCCAAATCCTGCTTTTTGTCCAGGTAAATTATCAGCCCTTGCTCATGAAAGTACTTCAAGGTTTCTTGGGTGCAGCTGGATGTACTTGAGACAAAGGTGTCAAGTCACCAACTCTCGAATGGTGGGCAGACATAGCCCGTACGTTTTATGTATCTTGCGGTACCATTGCCAACTTTCTGGCCAAGGGTACCCCTCGTCCAACCACACCACAAAGGCCGTGAACGTCCCCCAGTGCAACTCGTCGAGAAGGTATTCGAAGACGTCGAGGGGCGTGCCCTCGGCGGCCGCGTCCATGGCGAACACATCCTTACTTGGTGGCCCTATGATGGCCACGAGCGATCGACATACCGCGCGCAACATGACCCAACGGCATCGACTCCACACGTCTGCGCACGTCGTCATGGTTTTCGCACACTGACGAGTCAAGGTGGCAGACGGCCCGGTTTTATGACTTCCTGCGTCTGAAATGCAAGGTGACCGTCGTGTGCGTGCGACCCACTTGTGCCGTGGGCAACGCATGCCCCAACCCATCCCTCAAACTCACGCTGGCCACCTCCAGTCCGTAATAGCGCACGGACCGAAATCGTTCTGGCGAGGGTTCGTAATACACACCATCCTCCCCTCGCTGCAAGTGCGGCACCTCTTGCAAGAGATCGGTCGTCCGATCCCCCACCATGACGGCACGTCCCACGTTGGAATAGATGTGCTGACCCTGCGTGTGGTGCGTCTTGCCCACCACGCTGTCGAAAGCGTCATTCAGACGCACGAAGCGCCATTTCACTTTAGACGAAAACATGACCGTGTCACGCGTGGAATCGTATTTCAACAGCACGTCACCGTGAGCAATGATGGGGTCCACCGTGTGACCCCACCTTGGGGCCGGGCCCGTGACCACTTGACGCAATTCGGGAATGGCATTGTGGCCTAGAAGAAATGACAAATTTTGCGATGGGTCGGGCATCAACCAACCCATCTTGAAACACAAACTCTTGTTCAATTCAAAGGTCGTTTCGTCGAGTCCATCGACAATCATCTCCGTGGCGCCATTGGAGGTGTCCCAACTCACGCGGGGGCGGATCTGCAGGGTTCCGTCTTCGTAGTCAAACAGATTGACTTTCAACAACCATTGTTCGTTCAAGGCTTTCATGAACGCTTCGCCCGATGGCAAGGGATGTCGAGCATTCGAGGCCACCATGTCACTGACAAGGACTTGGTTCTTGATCGTCCAGGGAAAGTCCGAATCCCCCTCTTTCAGTAATCGGGTGGTCGTGACCAACAAGGCCTTGCTAGGTTGGTCGTGCAAGAGGGTGACGTCCATCCCACGATCGCGCATGACCAGACTGCTCAAGGCCACTTCCCACCCAGGTTCTCCAAACGTCAGGGGAGTGGCTAATCGCACTTGAAAGGACGCCGCCGTGTTGTGGGGAAATTCGGGCGTCGTGTCACTCGACAGGGTCACGTACATGTCCCTGAGTCCCCTCATCTCGACTGACCCCCGTGCCACGGCGTCCCGTCTTTTTATGCTATTTGTCTAGGGTCGTGGGTGAGGGGAAGGTCAACATGCATACACTGCAACAACCACACACCTCGAAAGGAGGTCTTTATTGGTTTAATCTTTAAAAATGAACCGCACGCGATTACAAGGCCAACTACAATTACAGGGTTTCCAGCACAAAACGTCTTCGGGGGTCCCACGTTGGTACACCTGGTTTTTCTCGTCCTCACAGTACTCACACAACACCAGGTCTAACAGGTCGTCACACCGTGCACGCCACAGATCGCGTTCTCGCAAGGCCTTTTCGTAAAGGGGCTCGAAGACCGAGGCGGGGGTGGCCACACCCTCCTCCACCTCTGCTTTGGGTTCGGGTTTCGGGGTGTAGTCTTCGCCCATCGTTCCCCTGACCCATCGCGTCACGTACTTCACAATGGATTTTTCCAAATGGTACTGGGTGCGGCCGATAGATTGCACGTTTTCCCACAATCCCTCTTTTTCTCGCAACTCTTTAATCGCTTGGCACTCGTCCATCTCTCTGACCTTGTCCTTCAACGTGTGAAGCAGATGAAACGACATGGGCTCGAACTGGGGAGGAGCCTCCTTTCGCGCAAGGGGTGCCAGGGCCGCCGGGTCTACCTTGGCCCACGCCTTCACGCGGTTCACAATCTCTTTCTCCAAGTCGTACCGAGCCTTATCGAAAGCATGCGCGACCTCCCATCGTCCTTTTCTCGCCCACCCTTCGTACGTTTCGTCTACACGAAGCATGTCCAAGACTTTGTCGTGCAACCCCCACTGCAGTGGGTCTGGCATCTCGGGATGTCCAACCATGGCGAAGAACAAACCAAAACTGATCAACAATGGCAAACAACGCGCTCTTTATAAGGTCCGTGGTGCCTGCAATGCGCGCAAAGCCACTCAATCGCAGCTAGGCCCGTGACCCAGGCGGTACGAGGGCTCTTTTCCTGGCCATGGATAAAAGGCGACAGGCCATGGAGGAAACGTCGAAAACACCCTTGGCAGTGAGACGGTTGAGAACCCAACCAGGGTGGGAAGATTGGGAGCGAGGGAAGCGCACGCGACGCCGACTCGATGAAGAGGACTACGATGAAGAGTAAGCGACGATGCCAGAAGCCGTCTCAGGGCGGCCGCGGGGTGGACGTGCAAAAATGGCTGGGCAAAACGGGCCTGGAATTTCACTGGCCGGGCTATCAGTACATGGGCCCCGGCACGCATTTGAAGAAACGTTTGAAACGCGGGGACCCGAGCATCAACCGGTTGGACAAGATTGCCAAACAACACGACATCGACTACGACAAGGCCAAGACTTTGAGGGACAAGCACGCCGCCGATCGTCGCATGATCAAGGCCATCGAGGGATTGCCGGGCAAGCGGACCCTCACGGAAAGGATCGTCAAGAAAATCATGCAAACCAAAGTCAAGTTGAACGTTTAAAAAAAAACCGGTTTTTTTAATTTCAAAACCAGGTTAAACACTAGTTGACCATAAGTGGTTCTATTTTGAAAATAGCCATTGACAATAAAAGGTTCTTTAAAAAAACGATTTGCAATGCGTGTGATTCACATATAGGTCGGGATACGACTGAGCCCAAGAGTTCTTACAGGCCCTTGTTTTTTTAGAGAGGGACACTTTGTGACGTCTTACATGATGCACCGGCACCACCCCCCTGGGTGGGGGTGGAATGCCACTGACTCCGAGTGGAAATAACCTCGCAGGCCCGTATTTCTCAGAGAGGGACCCTTCGTGACCTCCTACATGATGCATCGAAACCACCCCCCTGGGTGGGGGTGGGATACCACTGACTCCAAGTGGAAATAACCTTGCAGGCCCCTATTTCTTAGAGGGGAACCCTTCGTGACGTCTTACATGATGCACCGAAACCACCCCCTGGGTTGAGGTGGGATACGACTGACTGCAAGTGGAAATAACCTTGCAGGCCCTTGTTTTCCAGAGAGGGACACGTCGTGACGTCTTACATGATGCACCGAAACCACCCCCTGGGTTGAGGTGGGATACCACTGACCAGATACCACTGACCCTACTGGAAAACGCATTCTCGCTACGGAAAACAATAGGCCTTTTTTCAGAGGCCTATTTTCCATTTGTCGCCGTAATCTCTCCGTAATCTAGCCTTCGGGCCACCCACGTGGGCGAGATGCCAAAGCACATGTGGGCGAGATGCCCAATCAGGACAAAGGAGTCGACCGACTGCGTCACATCCACGCCATCGAAATATTACTTGCCAAGCACTTGGATGCGGGACGCATTTAGTCTTTGGGCGGCGTGAAAGTTTGCAGCTTGATTTGATCCTCAGCGTAAAAAAAAAGACTTTTCACAGCTTGATTTGATCCACCGGTAACGTGACAAGACCTTTTCTGCAAGCTCTGTTTTTGTGTACAATCGAAAGAGGATCTTTACAAACGATTTTCCCATTTCAAACGACCTTTGAAAAGAAACGCAAGCTCGAGGTAAGTTCTCTTTTTTTTCTTCGTTCCAACGTTTGTCGAACTCCAAACCAAAAAACCTTCCTTAAAATCACCATGACTCTTACCTAAGCGTTGCATAGGCTGGGTTTGAAGCGGTTTTCAAGCTAATAAATAATTTTTTGTGGTTTTCTTTGCAAAAACACTCGCTCGCAATGCGGGAAGCGTTGGCGGCCACAATTTCTTTTTTCCTTCAAAAGCTTACGTTTGGTCATCCGAGAAAACAACACCCATTCTTATTTTTGTTTGTTTGTTTTTTTTCCAGAAGATTCAAAGGAGTCGGTGGTGCGAACAAAGCACATTCAAAGACCGATACGTTTTCCGAGAAAACCCTGACCGCTCTCGTGGATGTTTCCAGGAAAACAAAACGCAGAAATTGCTGAGTGGTTCAAATCCTTTCATTACCACAACTTACTAAACCTCGATAAAAAAGAAAAGGCCTCCGAGCTCTGCCATATATATTTTTTTCCTTTGCAATAATCCTCAAAACTGACTCGCTCAAACGACAGTTGAAGATTTATGTTAGCTTTCTTTTGACGTACCGTTTGTTTTATTTGACCGTTCGCAGTGCTCACGTTTTCGTTTGTAGTTCAATGATGGATATCTCCGTCGACAACGAGCTTAAACCATCGTGATTATTATTATTTTCTTCTGTTATTTTTTTTTTTCGTTGTAAGTCGATGTCCATCTTATGTGTGTGCTCTTCAAAAAAAAATTCAGAGCGGTGTGCTCGCTCGACCAAATTGGTTCCGTTGCGAAAATAACATGTTTTGCTAGCCGAGAGAAGCGATTCCCTTTGTTTTCTCGTTTCGCTTTTTTTTTTTCGCTTGTTTGCTTTTCCTTTGTTTTTTTTCTTTTTTTCAGATCTCATGTTTTAACGCGTCCATTATTACCCTGAGTGGCGCCACCGAACCTGCATGGGCTCGTATGCGTAGGTCAGTCTCAAATCTGCATCATTCCCTCATATTTTTTTTTTCGCAGATCGATGGGTTCCCACATTATCCCAACACATTATGCTGCACCTGGCACAATCCGCACCGTTGGCGCCCCTTGTACGTATTTTTTTTCCACTTTTTTTTCAGATCCCCGGGTGGAGTCGGTCCTCAGGGGGGTGCTTTCTAGGGGAGGGTGTGGTGTGGCACATCAACGAATGTTTTTCAAGGTACCATTCTTTTCTCGACAGATCACCCGCTGGCGGAGTGTCGTTCATTGCACGTGCCCATCCATCCTAGCGCAGAAATACAAATGGGGCATCCAATCTCTAGATACCAATTTCTAGCCATTTTCCCATTACTTCGACAGATCGGTGCCTTTGAGGGATGCTGCAAAT
>OX419339.1:18552574-18560074 GCA_948470475.1 Galaxea fascicularis
GCATAATGCACTTCCAATTCAAGACTAGAGTGCACAAACCATACCTTATTTCAGACCAAAATGGCTAAAAAACCATACCCTTTGGCGCAGCACATACCTATATAGCCCATATAAGGGAGTAGCCCCCCCCCCCGGGTTTGAGAAGGGGAAAAGACTCTGTACAGCTCTTCTAATAACTGATATGTGGATTATGCTCACAGTATTTATCATACCAAGATTTTCACACAGTTCCATACATTAATAACTCTGTATTTTGATGCCAAATGTTGTTTTTTTTCTTTTCCATCACCACTTCCCCCCCCCCAATGCCACTGGTGTTGGTAAATAAAAGTCATCTACACTCCAAGGTATAGCCAGTGGGGGTTGCTCAGTAGGCATTAAAATAAGGGTTTAAACCATTTTCCGGCTTGTGCAAGGGTGTTAAATTTTCTTTGTCACAGGCTTTAAATTGTTACCCATAAGGGCATGCTCGGGCATCTTTCGTCACCTTCCCCTGTCTATCTTCACGGTTTAACTTAAATTATACTAGCATCTGGTACAGCTAAAGGTTGAAAATGGTATGCGGTTTTACCAAGCCATATAGGCTCTGAGTAATGTTTGAGCCAAGATAAATTTTTGTAACGTAACACATTTATTGGTAAAATATAACATAGAAAATTTGAACATGTAATTTGAATGATTAACAAGAATTTCAAATGCACACAGGTAAATGCTCAGATTTTTAGTGAAACACCTCGGCTTACACGTGATAGACTGATACACTGTATTTGCTGTGCTTACACTATGAAAGCTCTGTGTTTCAAGCTAGGCTTCTATCAATACAGTTAACTTGTTTCATGGTTAACAGAGTGGTTCAGTGGTATAATTGTGGCAAAACTGTGCCAGCATTTCATAAGCAAAGCCAAACTGGTTCTATATTTGACTGAAGGGGGTCTGGTTTGAAATTACTGCACACACCAATGAAATTTATAATTAATGAAAAGTTTGTATTGCATGTGAAAGACGTTCACATCATCAAAGGGCCAAGGAACATTTTCATTATTACTAAAATAGATTTAAACACCATACTAGTAGAAAATAATATGTTCATTAATAATATAGAAAACTGATGCCCTAAGGGGTTATATTGAGGTTTAGTGTGGTTCCTTGACTAAAAGTGATTTTGCTAAGTGTAGTTTTGTTTCCTTTCAGAGTAGCTTTGAAAGTGTCTATCTTCTCCAAGTCACTTGTAGATCTTGTAGAACCCCAGGGGTTTCAATAAGTTTTGAAATAGCCGTCTGAGCTTGCTAAAGTAAGTGGCGACCTGATTAATTATTTTTTAATCATTCTAGTGAAATCTAGACAAAGTAGGCGGCGGTGAGAGGTAAATTCGGACAAACTAGGCGGCGATTTTCGCCAGTTGCCGGCTTCTAATGAAAGCCCTGGAACCCCTTTATGAAAAGCTATTTCTCCCTTACTCTATTCTTCCATTCTATTTCTTTCGCTTATGCTTGGACTCAACAAAAGAAAAGAATGGTATTCGACCGCCGACCGGTTAGCTCAGTTGGTAGTTCCGGACTAATGGGCGGGAGGTCGTGGGTTCAAACCCCGGCTGGACCAACACTCAGGCTCTTTAAATAACTGAGGAGAATGTGCTTAATTTGCAATGACATCTGCAAATGGTTAGACTTTCTAGTCTTCTTGGATAAGGATGATAAACCGGAGGTCCTATCTCACCACTTTCTACAATTAATTCTGTGGGACGTTAAAGAACCACTAGGGATGTAACGAACCCTGGCTGTGACCACCCCTGGTGCTGACCTGTGTCCTGGGACCGCAGTAATAGGCGTAGCTGTTGCGGTGTCCCTGCCAGCTTGGCGAAGTCAAATAAAATAAATAAAAAAAAAGTATTAATCTTCCGTTAAAACCCTGTTTATAACCTTAAAAACCTCTGGCTTGCTAATATATATCAATGGTAATAATAGCAGCACATATTAAAATGAGGCGTACATTGTATGTTATTCATGTTCAACTTACCGGTATGCCCTCCTACATTTTCTACAGTTCGTATTTAGTGCATTTCAAATATAGTATAATATTGACACTTATTTTAAATGTTAAGTGCTTTGTTATAATAAGCTATGACATAGAGGGAGGGCAAAAGAAATTGTCATGCAGCACAATTTGTTGGGTGAATTGAAATTCACTGTTGGCTTTATCAAGTTAAACAAACTGAATGTAAATGTGATGAATATAAAACAAGAACTTCTTTATCACTGATACCCTCACTGGTTGCAGCATAAAAATAATAAGTTGATAATAAAAATGTTGTTTTCCTTCTTGCTTTTATAATTCTGTTCAGGTTTTTTTCCTCTTCATCTGCAGTTCATCAAAACAGAATCCATGTTAGTAAAAAAACATTACTACAAGACAGTATACAGGGTGGTAAAGGGGGGGGGGGAGGAGGAAGGGGGGTCCCAATCACGAATCCCATTTTCCCTCAAATCATGATTCATGTACATATTTTATGGCATTTCATGAATTACATGTTTTAAGTTTGACAACACAGGAAATGGTGATTGTGAATTACTTGACTTAAGTGGCATTAGTTAGTCCTACATTTCTTAGAAGTAAGTAACGTTTTCCTCAGGTGAGTGCATGCATGCATAGTGCACAAAGGCTGTCAAATACACAACGGTATAAATATTGTGATTAATTTTCAACAAAATGCTTTTCAGTTTATGGTTATTGCCTTACCTCATTTCATAATATCATGCTCTATTTGACAACGTGAACCTGTTAAAAGGATGTATTTTAGTTTAACGAAAAGCCATGATTACCAATTTTTAGAGCAGGGTCATTCAATATCAATCATATTATGCATCATTGAGGTGGACATTGGACAAAAAAAGACATATCTTATGTGATACAGTAATTTGTATTAGTGGCACAAATTATTGTACACTATAGTGATGCTTCCTATATGAATGAAAGACTAACTGATATAACTGGACCAAAGGGTGTGGAAGGGTGACTTACAGTACTGTGGGGATTATGTCAATTAAGTAGGAATGCTGATAAAGTCATTTGTTGACTGCTCAGCATGGCTGTTACAGTTGTACGTGCAAGCCTGCAAATAACAGTCGGTCATCGGACAAATGTCCGGTAAATTTTAGCTTTTGACCGACAAAAGCTTGGCCTGGTCGGACATTATGACCGTGCTTGTGATTGTCTGATTCAATATGACAAAATCAATTGCCTTGGAGTTTGTAGTTCAAATATCATTTTCCACACCCCGTCGAATCTCCACAATCAAACTTTAACGTAATCATGGACGCACCCAAAATGATTTGAAACGTCAAAATTAGAACCCGTCACATACCGTTTCGCTTCAGCGAACTCAAACGGAGAATAAATAAACTTCCGCCAAGCAGACCCGACAGCCAGACAGGGCGTCACCATGTTTGCGTTTTGTTTTTAACCTTGAATGGTAAACACTCCACTTCAACGAATGTATGGTACACACAATTTAAGCTATGTCATTAAAAATCGCTCATTTCATCGGTTTTGCGACCGTCACAGATTAACATTCAATCAGATAAAAATTCGAGGCCTAAATATTTCATTGCGTGCTGTTTGTTTAGTGACTGCGAGTTTTGTGATTTAATTACTAATCGAGAACCGAATCGAAACTAAAATGTTTCAGAAGTTTTTGCAAATGTTTTTCAATCAGAATGATTGCAGATTCGTTTCATAAACATCTTGGGCTCAAATAATTGTTTCCGACTGCGTTGACAGTCGACAGATTTTTCTTTTGTGAAAAGGGTGAAACGTGCCATTGGTCACGCTTTGTTGTCAATCGAAAATTGAATTTAAAGCATTTGAAAATTGTTTTCAGAAAGTGTTGAAGAACTAATTTCAATCGCCTGATACAATCTTTTTACAATTTGTTTGTCGCTAGCGCAGAATTTTTTTCCCTGGTTTGTCAGAAAACAAAAGGTAAAAGGTAACATTTTAAAAGAAACTTCATCTTGATTAGTCACCTGAGTGGAAGCGAGACTTCCGGTCTAAAAATGTCGCGCTTTTACCGCCCGTGTATTCTTTTTACACAAAAATGCTGTACTGTGCTGTGCTGTGTTTCGTTTCCACAGTCTAAATTAATTAAGACTAAAAGGAAATACAAAAACCACAAAAAAATCAGGCCATGAAGGGAATTGAAGAGACTGATAAAACCATCTACATCTGGTTCTCCAAAAAAACGGCTTTATTTAATTCAGTTTAAATTAATGTCATCTGAACTTCAATTAAAACATGTGTCCAAATGTCACATTGTGTCAATAGATCACTCTCTCTGAAATTTTATTACTTCGTACTATTTTGTATTTTTGTCCGATCAGACTGGCTTCTTGTCCGCTCAAAACTGGCCCCTGGCCAGTGACAAATGACCTGCCTATAGACAAAAATTATTTGCAGGATTGACGTGTGTCAGCTTTGCTAAAGATGCTTACCCAAATGTTCCATAAAAAATTCCAACCCTTTCACTGATGCATCTGCGAGGTAAATTATTCATCATAATAATGAAATGCAGGCACCACACAGTTTTTTAATCTACATGTACTGTAGGATGGTAAATGCTTAATACAACATAGTTTCCAATTGTACATGCATGTAAATATTATCATAATTTTTATGGTAGTGTTGTTGTAGTGTTATGCAACTGTGAGCATGGCTATAACACAATATTTTTATTGTAAAATGCACACATTAATTTTTTTGTGATGAAATAATGAAGAGTTGTAATCAAATAAATACAAGAATAAATCACTTGACATAATTAACCTACTATTCTATGGAATCCATTCATCCAACTCAATGTCGAAATTGTGGTTTTCACAGTATAAGAAGGCAATTCTGTCTCCTTGGCGTCCAGGCATAACATTGTACACATGGCAACGTCTGATGCCTTGATCCACTTCACCTGAGGGCAACACCAAATAGTCATCTTGATGACCAGGACATGTGAGTGAAGGACAGGCTGGACCACAGTGAAATGAGACAAATGGGAAATCTCTTGTGCAGATTCCATCAACCATGGAGAACACTTGGCACAGCATATCAGACGGTTTCATTCCATTGTAGTGACTGGAAATAAGGTGGTGCAAATTAGCAACTCATTACACTGTATCAAGGGGTCTTCACAATGCATCAATGTACCAGCAATGAACAGAATGTTGTTCTTATCAGTGATAGCTGAGCATCAATGAACAAGAGGAGATGTGACGGGAAATACAGCTTTTTGAACAGTACTACATGTAAGTATTAAGCAGACAAGCTATCCTCTACACATTATTTACTTTTTGCTCAATATAAATAAGATATGGAAACACCACTGTACTGAACACAATTTAAACCTCTTCATTGTGAGGTGAATATATATACAGTGTACAATTCAGTGTATGTCATTGAGTAGGTAGTCGTTCCTATTCTTGTTGTCATTCAAATTAGCCCTTGTTGTGTTGCTCAAGGTAAAATGTTCTTATGGCAACAAGGGCTGATTTAAATATAAACAAGAGAATATCAGAATGGGAGCTAGTTTGGAAGAAGGTGCATTTTTATGGTTTGGTTCAATTTTATCCTTGGTTTAAATTTTATTTTCCTTGTTTTAGTGTATGGTAATGTATGGTAATGAGTTGGAAACAAAGGAAAATAAAAATTGAAAACTAAGGCGAAATTGAGCAATGACATATATTCCTAGATTTCTAAAATAGATAAATACAATGTAACTACCTGAGAAGAACGGTTGGTAGAAATGACAATCTAATATTTAAAGATCAATGGTCAAAATGAAGGTTTGTTGATTAGCTGCACAATTGATTGATTGATGTGTTAATTGTTCAATTATCATTTTTGCAGGAGATGCACTCTCAATGGTTTTATGAGCATTACCTGTAGTTGAATGTCACTTCAATCATTTTCTGCTCTTTCATCAGTTTGAGTCTGTAAGGTGTCCAAGCATTCATAAAGAACTTGCCAGCATCTCTGTACAGAACAGTCTGGCCATTTGGAAACTCTACTTTGCTGTTCTTGTGTGCACGAGATAGCAGGCGATGAAACAAAGGATCTGGAAGAAATCTGTTGAAGAACACATAGAACTCTTTATCTGTGTCATTATCATGCCACACTGGTACATTACCGTCAGCAGACATTGGTAACAGGGAGGGAACAAAGTGTGTTGGTTCAGATGCTTTTGGGCAACTAATTGGCACTTCCTTGTTTACCAAGGGGCAGATGAGATCGTATTCTTCAAGGAATGCAGTCATAGCTTCGATGTGTATGTTTTCCTTTACGTTAGAGATGATCCTTGTCAAGAGTGATTCATTCAGCATTCCTTTGGTCTGTAAATGATTCCAGTCATGCCTCGTTCCTCTTTGTTGGGTGTTTTCAGGTGGTGGTGTCACTAGTTGGATGATGAAGTCAACCAGTTTTTCAGGCTTGAGCAGAACCCAGGACAGGTCTGGTTCTCCAGAGTTTTTCAGGTACATCACTAGCCCTTTTTCATGAAAATATTCCAGCATTTCATTTGGACATCTGTCGCAAACAAAATCATCAAATACCATTGGAAGTTCTTTAAGTGTAACGCAGAATATAGTTTCCTTCTTTTGTTTGAGGTTGATAATTGCATCTTGTACCCTTATCCATGTCAGAGGGATGTGACGCCCTAGTATACTCTTGTGTTGTTCAGCAACACTCTCAATTTTGTTTTGAAGACACTGAACTCCAATGTCGTTTTGTCCGTTAGAGTTCTCAACAGGAAAGAAGATCAAGTTTTCAAATTCATTCACAACTAGGTCATCACGGTGAGAAATCCAAACAGGGCTTCCCCTCAGGTGTCCATCCAAACTTTTCATGTACGTGTTGTTCATGGGTCCTCTGTGGCTCCCAACAAGGAAAATTGGCACTCCTCTTGAAATGTGGCTACATATGGACTCAAACCAGAACTGTAGTCTTCGAATGTTTGCAGTTATGTCACTAAAATCATTTTTTACAAAGTCTGCCATATTGAATACAATGATGTACATGGCATCCCGTCTAAGAAACATGTGATGATAGACATAATATTCTTTGTCTCCAGCAAAATCAAGAATGTTCAGTTTCAGAGGGGAAAATTTTGCACTTAAGTCACGTTTTAGCATCTTGTTATCAGTGATGTCTTCAATTCTTGTCACTAGCGTAATCAAGTTGTTGGGTCTTTTAAAGTTTTCAGGAATTTCTTCATGGGAATAGAAGAATTCTTTATACAAGGTATAACAAGCCAACGGAGGAAATAATAGTGCAAAATACAAACTAGGAGAACTCAATCCTAATCTCAAATGATAGTAAAAAACAGCAACGAGCACGGCATAAGGTCCCCAGTAATGGTCGTCTGGCGATGACAAAAGCAAAGAAATTGTTGGCCTCATACATTCAACTGGGAAATTCCACAGTGACAAGTGAGTAAGATGAAGGATCAAGGATTCATTC
>OX419339.1:18565074-18570074 GCA_948470475.1 Galaxea fascicularis
ACCTATCTTCCGACGTCGAGAACCAAACTCCCAAAGCGAAGACGTTCTCGTCAGCCCAAGTTATAGGTTTGCTTGAAGGGAAGATGGGATTCGAACTTTTAGAGGTACCAACCAGAGGGCTTCAGTTTTATCATAATTAACTTTCAAACCAGATATGGAAGCATAAGCATCGAGTAAGTACAGAGACCTCAAAAAAGAGGATTTGGAGCCATCCAAAATTAAAGTCGTCACGGTTATCTGCATATTGGGATAACTTACACTCGGTATGGAAAATTTTTATTCCCGTATCAAGAAAAGTGGCTCAGATTGGTGAACAAAAGCTATTGTTAACAGGCGCTGAAATGACCATAAAAGGTTATTTTTAAACAATTGCATGAGCGGTGGGACAATGGCAGGCGAAATGCCGCGTAGATTCAAAAATTTCCGATCGCTGTACTCGCGGGAATTTTGAATGTTCGGAGAAAGCGAAGCGTCAAAAAACTTTCCCGGGGGGAGGATAAGAGTACCATTAGGGAATGATGAGAATAGTTGCGCTGGGGTGGGTGGTCAGGACACTGCATGTCGCTTCGACTCCGAATTACATTTAATAGGCCTCCGTACGAAGAAACCTAGCCGTGTTAGCGAATATCGCCTCGCTCCGAATTACATTTCGATCTCTTAAAAAAACACTACCTTTAGTTAGTTTTCCAAGATACAGACTGGCGATTCCATGACATTCAGGCGCAATTTTCCGGCTGTAATTATAGGTTTGGTTCTCTTCTCTCGATATAAGTTTGACTCAGTGAAAGCATGCGGATTTCAAATCTCGCGCTGAATAAATTACTTTGGACTACATATTCCGTTTGGTTCATACAGATTCATATCTCGCTCTGCATAAATACCACAAGAACTGCCGCGTATGCTTTAATTGAATGGTTTCTTTGTACTGTTTCAAAGTGAATATTCAGTATTTACATATTAAGACATATTACGAAACTTTCACAAGAGTTTTCCCTTTGCGTATATGAATGACAATAAATGGCAAATGTCACACCTCCCTTTCAAATTACCGCCACATTCAGAAATCTATCTAATCGCAATGGCTTTTTTCGAGAAGGAGATGGACAGAAAAATGCCACAATATATGAAAACAACTGAATTGAAGCGTGCACTGCTAGTGACTTAAGAAACTTAGGAGCTTTTGTCGCTCGCCTTCAAGTTTAAACGCCTTCACTCAGTGAAAGCATGCGGATTTCAAATCAAATTACGCACTGCAAGAAATGCCGCGTGCGCTTAAATGGAATGGTTTCTCTTAATTGTTTCAAAGTGAATATTCAGAGTTCAAATCAAGAAACTTCTTTTACAAGAGCCTTCCCTTTGCGTATATGAATGACAATGGATGGCAAATTTCACACCTCCCTTTCCAAGATACCGCATTGCTCTTAATCGTAACCGATCCCTCTCTATGTGCCGTGGATTTCAAATTGAATATTCAGAGTTCAAATTAAGAAACTTCTTTTACAAGAGCCTTCCCTTTGCGTATATATAGCATTAAAAGTAGCGCTTCTTCGATAAGAGCCGCGCTAGCAACGAATGCTTTCATTGTTTTAAGACTAAATTTAGAACGACCACATTGATCCTTTTTTCAATCCAAGGGCTTAATCGAGCGATTTTTCCAGTCCAAAGTGCGAGTTTTCATACACGAAGCTTTTTCTCTTCTTTCTTTTTCTACGAGTAAGGCAAGTTAGTTTTAAAATTTTCAACTCTAGACCAAGTGAAACCATCGATAAACGCTTCATTGTTTTGCGGCCTTGTGCTGCGCGCTATTAAAGTATTATCAACTGATCCAAGTGTAGTGAAGGGCAATTTCTCCCTTGGGTACCCCTGTGTAAACAGGGCCCAAATGAGCGACTTTCCAAACCCCTCTCCCCTTGTGCCGCTAATTTGACACGCCGACAATTTTGCGATGATTTGAAAATCATCTTCGCCAAGTATCGGCACAATTCCCTTAGCGCAACAAACAACAAAAGGCTTTTGTTTGGACTTGTGAAGTCGAATTTAACCCACAACAATGGTCCATTTCTTGATACGCCACACTGCACGGACCTCCTTGTCTTTCCTTACTGTAAGTGAATAATGCACATGAATATGTGAACTGCGGATATGAAATGAAATGAAGAGTGATCGTCGCAGTTGTGATCGCAATTTTTATAATTGCGTAAAGAAGCCTGAAAAAAATTCAGGACTTCAACGGGGATTGAACCCGTGACCTCGCCATTCCGGTGCGATGCTCTACCAACTGAGCTATGAAGCCACTGACGTTGGGAGCTGGTCAATTTTGGGTTCATATGTTCCCGTGAAAGATATGTAAGCGAATAATACATATGAAAGAAAAATCATATGTGAACTTCCTTAAGTACTGTGTTACCTCGTATTTCAGCGCATAAAATAAATAAATATGGAGAGAGCGGGCATCCCTGTCTCACACCACGATCTACCTTGAAAAAGTCCGAAGACCAACCGTTGTTCAGAACACAGCTGCTGATATCGGTATAGAATACTTATACCCAAGAAACCAAAGAAGTTCCAAAGCTGTAGTGTTTCAGAGTTTTTTTCTATAAAGGACTATTCAATACTATCAAAGGCTTTCTCGAAGTCAACAAAAAGTAAGAGGCCCGGCATTTTTTCTATATTTTTGTAGTTAATGATACTATCAATAAGTCTGGGCCAAGTTGTTCAAAGGCTGGATAGCGCATCCACCGGATAAATATCTATCCAGTGGATAGTGCAATTAGCTTCTCCAATACTTATCGGCTGGATAGTGAGTTATCCGGTGGATAGCGCTATCCAACGTTCGAACAACCGGGGCCTGATGTTTTCTCCGATAAATCGGCCTTTTAGAAAACCAGTTTGATCGTTATTAATTATCTTTGGTAAGGCATTTCGCATTCTATTTGCGATAGATTTGGCTGCTATTTTGTAATCACAGTTAAGCAGAGTTTTTAAGGAGATTGGCGGGTTTGTTCTTTTTAGGTATGAGAGTAATCATCCTCTTCTTTGAGTAATCGACAAGAGACCTTTCGTATATGCACAATTTGAGGCGTTAAGTAGGTACTGATCGATGTCATTCCATAAGGTTTTATAGAATTCAGCTGGGAGGCCGTCGCTTCCAGGGCTCTTGTTTGGTTCCATCGATTTCAAACTTTTTAAACATTCGGAGGCGGTCAGAAGGCCTTCACACTGTTTTTGCTCTTGCTCAATTAGATTAAGAGTATTTCCTTCTGGAAAAAACAATTTTTCTTCCGTAGTATTGGTTTGTGTATTAGCCGAAGAGTAAAGATGCTGATAGAAGGATTTTGCTTCTTCCAGAATCTCCCTATCAGTATTGAGGACATTATCGTTTGCTAATTTCAGGTGATTGATGGTCTTTTTATTAAAATGTCGCTTTTCCAAGTTTAGAAGGTATTTTGCATTTTTTCTCCTTCATTGTACCATCGCGACTTAGATCTTAAGATTGCCTCTTGAGTTTTGTATTTTGAGATTTCTTCTTTTTGTGGAATCTTAACATCAACTTCACTACAGATCTGAACTTTCTCATTTTCAGAGAGGTTGTTTTCTTCTAACTTTTTTTGTAGAAATAATATTTCCGATTCGAGATTTGTCTCAAATGATTTCATTTTAGCTTTCTTTCTCCTTGCGTAGTTTAGGGGCCGACCATTTAACTTTTGAGGGGGGGGGGGGGGGTGGGTGATTTCTGGTCAGCAAGTTTTTTTTTTCGAGCAACCTGGTGGGCAGGATATTTTTTTCCCTCCTAAATGCTCTGCAGGATATTTTTTTTTCTCTCCTCATTTCTCTGCAGGATTTTTTTTTCCTCAAAAAGGTGTCGTGTTTACATTTACAGAATGTATTTACATTTAGATTGTGGTTATTGCAGTAATAGTTCTATTATGGAGCTGCAAAGCATTAAAATGTTGTAAGCTATACAAAATCATTCTCATAGCTACCTGCTATGTTTTCGGAATGTCATTCTTTAGAATCATTTAATATTACCTAAAACAATATTCTCATGTTATAAAGTGATGCTCCAGAGGTAGATTTGAAAATGTTTAGCTTCCTAATTAAAAAAAATAGCAAAAAGCAGTTCAGAAATGCTCGTAGCATCGTAATTACTGCTAGAATCATTACTTACAATTTAAAAGTGGACTGAAATCTCCAAAACAAATGTTTTATATATTGTCTTATATTATATGACATGGCAAAAACCTTATCGAGTTCAATAAAGTAATGACATGAAACTGCTTCAGTTGAAAATATTAAAAATGAACAAATTATTTTTCTTTGTCTAATAAAACTTGATTCTTCAAATAGAAAAATTTACCTTTATTACTGCTTGTGATAAGCTAACGAGTTTGGATACAGTGCGAGCCAGCAAGCCAGAAATCGCTGATCCCGATAACCACAAGCTACCTAAGGAACTGTAGGCTAACTGCAGTGCTAACTAGGCTAGCAAATTTGTAATTTAGGCTAACCGTAATGGCTTGCATGACTCCTATGACTTGGAGCCATGTGAACCGAGCAAGCGAGAAATCCCTTATCTCATTATAAGGGCAATTCGCAAGCTACCTAAGCTAACTGTAGGCCAACCAGTGTGACATTTAGGCTAACCAGAGTGTTATTTAGGCCAATCAATGTGCTATTTTAATAGGCTAACCAGAGTGGCTCGCTGGCTTGCAGATTATCCGGAATGGTTGCAGTTTTGCCGAGAATTGTAATTATAAAGCCCCCCAGGAATGATGAAATAGCTTTGCAACATTTTTTTTCTTGCTTGCAGCAGTGCAAGAATTTTTTTTCTATTTCATTTGTGCTGCATGCAATTTTTTTCTTCCACCAAGCGCTTGCAGGAAATTTTTTTTCAAAATCACCCACCCCCCCCCTCAAGAGTTAAATGGTCGGCCCCTTAGAGAGCTTGACCTAATTTGCATCTTCATGGTGTCCCATAATACAATGGCATCAATCTCGTT
>OX419339.1:18575074-18625074 GCA_948470475.1 Galaxea fascicularis
TTCTCGGACCAGTCGAGGAAATCGGGACTCGATTCACCACTCAGCGAACACGTCAGAAAGATAACAATGTGGCGAGTTTGGTAATACCAAAACCGCCCTGGCTGGTAAAGCGAGTTGAGAAGAAGCCTAGGGTTGTTATCGTATCTTAATCTTGTTGTGACTCTAGCAGGCGATACTGCAGTTTCTAATCAATAATAACTTAGTTTAAAAAACTTAATAACTTAATTTACTTAGTAGTCCTTATTCATGGGCTGAGGAAGAGTCTTATCAATTCACAAGCAAGGAGTTGGCATTATGTTTACTGCAAAAGCTTAAAAAAAACTGCATTAAATACGGTATACCGTATACGGAGTCTTACTTGGTGCGTTTACAGTCCGTATATATATTGGTATACGGTAAACATAAGGTCCCTATAAGGATCAGTATACGTCAGGGTATAAGTGGTAGAACAGAGAATTAACTCTGAAGTGTAAATTAAAGTGTTAAGAGAAACCCATGAAAAACCCTCTTATGACCTCGGTGGGAATAGAACCCACCGGAGTTGGTGATACCAAAACTCATGAGTTACTCTTAGCACTTTAATTTACACTTCAGAGTTAATTCTCTATTCCACCTCTTGTACGTGTTTATAGTGCTACGCGACACAACACATATATGTACCCTTACTTTCTCTTCGCCGCGATTCACCACCTGAATCGTCCCCGACTTTCTCTGTCCGACCTCGCAGCTTAGTCGGCAGAGCAACGGTAGACCTAATCCGGAGGTCGTGGGTTCTATTCCCACCGAGGTCATAAGAATTTTTTCTTTGCCTCGTGTGGTTCCCTGATACTCTTTACTAGTGGGTTTTTCATGGGCTTCTCTTAGCACTTTAATTTACACTTCAGAATTAATTCTCTGTTCAACCACTTGTACGTGTTTATAGTGCTACGCAGCACAACATATATATGTACCCTTACTTTCTCTTCGCCGCGATTCACCACCTGAATCGTCCCCGACTTTCTCTGTCCGACCTCGCAGCTTAGTCGGCAGAGCAACGGTAGATCTAATCCGGAGGTCGTGGGTTCTATTCCCACCGAGGTCATAAGAATTTTTTCTTTGCCTCGTGTGGTTCCCTGATACCCTTTACTAGGGCTAACGCCCAGTGGGTTTTTCATGGGTTTCTCTTAGCACTTTAATTTACACTTCAGAGTTAATTCTCTGTTCCACCACTTGTACGTGTTTATTGTGCTACGCGGCACAACATATATATGTACGTAAGGGTATGCTTAGAAAATAACAGGACAGTACACATGTAGCATGATTCCCAGTCTTCTACTTCAGTATTCAGGTCGGTCTAAACACAGGGAGCCCGAGCGCTTTATAGCTATTTAAAAGCTTCATTGGTTACTGATACGATTCCAATAAAAAGAAAAGATTTACCTACGTGTCTGGCTCTTTCTAGCTTTGGGCGGTTTGGAAGCTGCATCAGTGCGATTTCAAAACACAATTGCTTCAGGCACGTCGGAAACTGGAGACGACATTAACGGCTCCTGTTAACTATTAAGGAGGCTGGAAGGGGTTTTTAGCTGCACGCGCGCGCGCAATCAACACACGCCATAACCAAGATGCACGAGTCAGCTGAATGAATCAGAATCAAGCATACCGGAAGTTAAATACTGTGTGAAATCGCGAAAACCGGAAATAAAATCTGCGGAAAACATTTGTTTGGCTCGAAATTTTGCACGGTGACCTATCTTGATTTTTTGCATGCACGCACCATTCACGATGGCACTTCAAATATAACAGTTTCGAGGAGAATTATCTAGTACAATTTTCTGTAAGCCATAAAACGCGTTTTTTTAAAATGCGTTAAATTCTACTGGATAAATTTTTTTCATACTACCTGAAAAGTTAAAGAATTGTGGGAGCTTTCCAACAAAGAAATAAAAACGATAGGACACCGGATTAGTTTTTCAGATAATTTATGAAAACTGACATTTAGAGGACCTTTAAGTGGACCTGGGGCGTTGCCATGGTAACTGATAAGACGTCACAAGCGCCCTTAAAATATAGCCCAACAATAGAGTTCTAAGGAGACATATAGTTTGCCTACACTATTAGATGTTCTTCTTTGCAATCTTTCATCGTTTCGCAAACACTACATCAACGAAAAACCCTTTCGAGCCTCCTGTCACCGGAAGTGAGTTTCAGGTTACAAATTTAAAAAACGTTAAGAAGCAGAAACATTAAAGTTCTATAAAAATTGTAAATTTGTCTCAGAAACACATGAAACGTAGCATAAATATGATATAAACTTGGTTTCTGCTTAGCTTTAACTATTTTCGACCGTAAATGTGGTATTAATTACACTAGTGCGGTTACAGTTTTTTCGTCAGTTTTCTCTGTCAAATATAGTTTCCATGATTTTGTGACATTATACAGGTAGTATCCTTTTCAGATAGTATAACTCTAGAAAAGCGTTTACGTTTTTGACAAAACGTCTGGGTTTGGTATTGTACGGAAGTCAATATTGTTATATGTTTTACACAAGACGGCGTATTTGTGGTCCATGAGTTGCCCTCGGAGGACCGCCAAGTAAACACAAAATGAGATATCCCTGGGGCATGCCGGGGTGGGGAAGAGCATGGTAACACGCAAAATTGAACCATTCATAACTTGTGAAAGCTGGCTAAAAAGTCTCGATATAGTTTTCACGTAAGGCTTGGCCTGTGTGCTCGGAACTCGAACTCACACAAGTGTTTGCATGGAGTATGCATCTTGAGTGTCTTTTGCTGAACAATAGACAAGTACCAAGTTCATTGTTGGTCTGTTTTCTTCAAATGTGTTCGGTTTATTGTTTCGTTCTTGTTTATTGTGTCTCCACTGTTGTGTCCTTTGTGATGCCAGCTGTGACGCCTCATTTTCAGTTGCTCGCATCATACCTCTTCCCTGGGAAGAAAAGTGGAGACGTCCAGACCTTCAAGTTAGCCTGTGAAAATACTGAAGTTCAACCTAGCATCACAACGCGTCCCTCAACCCCTCGTGAAGTCGGTGGCTCTTGGAAACGTTAATTTTGCAGTCTAGCCTATAGGGTATTGTTACAATTTCTCCGGCAGAAAGGACTAAAGAACATTTTCTGGTTTTCACATCAAGCAATATATTTGTGCGGAGTGTGTGGTTTGCGGCAAGAAGGTCTTAAAAGGGGGAATGAAAAAATGCTTGCATTTGAATACTAAAAAGGTTATCGTCATCATCGTCATCATCATCATCGTCTTCATCATTATAGTCAGTCCTTTCCGCGTCCAGTGTCGCATAGGGCGCGATTATCGTTACAGCAATAGTTTGATTTTCTGGTTGTTTTAGAAATATAGTTCCTATTTGTGTTGTTATATTATGTTGGAGAATTGGGCAGGCACTGCTTGTAAGACAGCTCGGCCTAGCTCCGAGGCGCTCGAACTTTCTTCTGCCGCATATAACGAGGGAGATTATTTGCTCGACGCCTGAGTTGAAATGAGATTAATGCGCCTGAAGTTAAACGATTTATCTGGTAGTCGTCCAGTTAGAGATTACAGTAGAATGACCAATTGACCAGTCAGGATATGTGTATATATAGCAATCTTGTAACATTAAATATATAGCTGACTGTATCACGACAGTTTCATCTTGGCAATTAAAGTATATACAGCAAGCTCAGTTGTTGTCTATCTCAGAATATAAATATTTACACAATTGAGATTTCCGCGTTTTTGACTGGGTAGATTCCTTTGGAAATTGTTCAAAAGCTAAAAGCAATTAAGCAATAGGATAATGAATGCTAAGAAAATGAAATTCTTTTTAGCAGCGTTAAAGCCCGCGGCATTGTTTTCGTGTGGTTGTTGATCTTGAGCTCGAACGATGACTAGCATGTCCTTTTGCCTTGTTGGTCTTTTGGCGTCGTCTGTTAGAGCTGCTTGAGTTGTTGATGAGTATTGATCAGGGTTTGCAGAGGGGTTAGATGAACTCTTGTTACCACAAACTGGAGAAGAAAAACGAGCAAATGAAGTGAGTAAGCGAATGACAGGACGAGGAAAGTTAAGCCGTTGTCAAAATCATAGGCGTCTTTACTATGTGACATGGGTAACTGTACTTTTTTTTGTCATTCAGCGATAATAAAATTATACCATTTTGTTAATGATCAGTTCCGAGTGAATAGTGGGTAGATCCAGTTCTTTGAGGGGGTAAAGGGCCATCTAAAGACTTAATTTGAAATTCTAATTTTGATCGTTTGCTCCCACAATGGACTGAAACTACCCACAATTCACTTGGACCTGATCGTTAGCAAAATGTTGCATTCAGTTTGTCGTCACCATAGAATAGAAGACAGCACTCATAATAAACGTTTGCCAAAGTGATTTTATAAAGGTCTATTAACTGTAGGGCCGGTAACTCAGGCTGAGTTTAGAAAACTCAATTACCCAGACCATTAGGCGGGCTCGTCGTGTAGGTCTTACGTCCACGTTAATCGAAAAGCGGTATTTCGATGGCATAATCAGTTTTAAGTTGTGATTTGCCAAACGTCTAATACACAGAGCCAATGACTGACTGAGAGACTGACTTCAAATCTCAAGTGCACTTCTGATCAAAGAGGTTCACGGGAAGTGAAAACCGTTTAGGGATATGGGACATCCGACGTTTGTGACTGATGATGTGCGTGGGTTAAAGTCCTATTAGACTTGTAGTTATCAAGCATATTCCTTGTTGCTGTGCGTATGCGGTCCAGTGATAGGTGACAATTGACGTCAAAATGTGTTAAGAAGAACAGAATTGGCACAAGAGCTGCGGGCAGGTGTGTCACTGTTGTTCGCACCAACTTTGACTTCTTCCGTGATCTGTTACTGAGCAGAAGCACGGCAATATAAACTCTATTCTTACGCCGCTTGCACGTCAAGAAAAAAACGGTTAGTTTTAGCTTCCCTGCATTTTGGCACTCATTAATAACTTTAACTTTTTTTCTCCCAAAGTCTATCCACATCTGGCTTTAACTCCAAGATTTTCGCCATTTTGGAAGAGGATAAAATTCGATGCCATCAATAGTTGATAGACGATGACCAATAAAAGTGCATGGGGAGACCAGCATATTGTAAAATTAAAAATAGAAACTGGGCAGGTACCGGTAGTCATCTTTTAAATTTTACCGTTGGAGTGAGAGTACCCAACATTATTGAAACAGCAGTGTTTTTGTGCTCACCTTTATTATCCCTTTTACATCCATAAAGTTCGAGTCGAACACAAGCTTTTTCATTCTGATTAAAAACCAGCGGTCTGACTCGAACAAGACGAGCTATAACGGGGGCAGCTAACGTGTTTTGTTTGACGCGCCGGTTGTTTCTATAACTGTCAAAGATCTGAAAACAAATTACAAACGGTTTTTGAGTGTTGCGCGGTAAGAAGGTGGCTAATACAGGTCTCCCGCAATTTCCTCTCAACAGTTTGATGGAATATTACTACCACAGTTAACTCGTTGATACCATTTGCAGTGGTATCAATCAAATGCCTATTTATCGATTAATTTATTAAAGGTTCTTTCGACTTAAAAGGTTACCGTAACAAGATAATCCATTACCCCCCTTTACGTGATAACAATAAAAAAACTAACTCAAAGCTCCCACCCCCCCCACCCCGCTCAACTGGCTATTCCCCCTATTGTTATGATAACCTATTTTGAGGAAAAAAAAACCATAGCCTGTTTACCAATGATATGACATTTTCTTTACACCGCAATTGTAGTATCCCCTGATAAAGAGAGGTGGAATCGATACATAATATTATACGTGAATAAGTGAGTGACCATTCCAGTTATGAACACAGCATAATAGTATAAATGCTAGAAAATGCAGGAAACCAGCTTTAGCGAGCATACATTCATTTGCACTGTCCGTTATCTTTACCTTATGCCAAAATTTAAATTATTTATGAAAGAACTGCTACTCCGCTAGTAACATTCGTGTGTACATTTCGGTAGCAAGCTTTTTGCAAGAAGACCGATATCTTTTGATGGCATGAGTAAGTTGTACCCATGCAAAACAAAAAATAGCTTCTGATAGCTTTCTGGTACGCACATTGTCAACAACATTGTGGAATGCCCTGCCTGATGACATGAAAGACCTCCAGTTGGATCCTTTTAAACAAATTTGCAGAGCTTGCTTTGGGAGGATTTTTAAATTTTTAATTCTTATAGTTTGTAATTTTTTTAGATTGTATACATAGCTTTTAGAGTCAGGCCTTTGAATAATTATTGTGAATAGATACTGAAAAGCCCTGATGGGAGTATTTAATAAAGTTTACCGTTTACCAGTGTATGCGAAACGTTTATAATCTGGGCTCTGGCATATGCGCTTGCAACCATATCGGGAAACCTTAATAGACTAGACACAGTAAGTTGTAAAACGGTCCCCAAAAAGGTAACCCTGAAATTGTTGTGGCACTTAACAAAAAGAGGGTTGTAGTTTAACGAGGGGGGAGGAGGGGGGGGGGAAGTAATCAGACAAAAATCAAGTATTACCTTTCCTTGTTGGTATTCAAACCAGGTTTTACCATCACAGCTGAAATTAAGCTTGTACCTCAGGAGCATGTCTTCATCTCCAGGCAACCCCTGAGCGGCCACCGCGGTGACTATAGTTGTGTTTCCCAAGTCCACTTGGAGATATGGATTATTGTCCGAATCATCTGCACACCATCCACCGAAAGATCTCTTATGAACACTCCTGGAAATGAGAAGCACTCTTTGTCAGCAAGTCTTAATCCTTTTTAGCTTGATAGCGCTTCAACATGCGCGGGATTTGGGTTGTGCTAGCTTACATGAAACCGAAACAAGGGTCTCGTTTCTTTCTTGAATTTGAAATTTGAGAATTACTTCAGCAGGTCTCCACCGGTTGGTGATCTCGAAGGAACAATAACAGCCATCACAATAACAACAACAACAACAACTACAACAGGGTCACTTGAAAAAACTCAGTTCACTATTAAAAATAGTTGCCAAAGGCTTACTCTTCAGCTCTACTGTAGCACAGGACTCTTAGCTGTCTCTTATGACAATAATTTAATGCAACCTTTGGATTGGTACAGTTAAAGGATGCCACCTACCACTTATTGTGAAGTCTTCCCTCAGAAGGTCGCGTCCACATTGTTTTGATAGAAGAAGCTTTAATCTGAGAATCGTTGATCGCTCCAGACTGCATTCCCAAAGGATTTGAGCAGGCTGTGAAAGGAACGATGGGGCGGTCAGTTATTTGCTAAGGGTTTAAAGGACCCTATCAGAGGGGCGCCTAAAACGTCTTCAAGTCATCATGTGATCCCTCTGCTCATCTAAAAAGTTTTTCCACGAAATTAATGGGAGGGTAGCTTGGAAACCAACTGTAGCAGGGAAACAAAACCAGGATAGAAAATCCGCATGGTGATCTCTTCATACTCGAAAAAGAGTGGCGGCGTTTCATTCCGTTTCCATCTTTTCAGTGATGTAAACCATACTAGAAACATACTACAAACAAAACTAGCCTATTATTCAAATTTGAGTTCAGTTCCATTCATGCGAAGACCTATATTCGTTTTCTGAAGTGATTCTAAACTACTGACACTTTGAGAAACAAACAAGTGAAAGTACAGACCAAGGGAGAATAAACTTCATGCCCTTGGAGAGAACATCTTCTAAGAGGGCACACTGTACTGAGATACATATTTTAACCAACTCGTTGGAACCTCACATAAATCTCCAGACATAGACAAAGTTGATTACATTGTATAGACTCCTGTGTTAACTGCTCTTCTATCCTGTTATTGTACTTGTATACTTATTGTCTAGAGTACCTTTTCCAAGCTGTCGTAATTACATCACAGCAGGCCCACACAAAACTGTGTGCCCGTTTGTATCTCTTGTTTGAATATATAGAAAAGGTTCTTATTACCGAAATGTATGCGATGAACATTTACATATAATATCCAACACAAAAGCCATTGACATCTAGAGACATTTCAGGTAAAAATACTTTTATAACAAAATAAAACAAAACAAACTTTATTACATAAATCCAGCGGTTAGTCTAGCAACAATCGCTTTTTTAGAGGGATAAATCCAAAGTGCATGGATTTTTTTGTTAAAAGACTTTTTAGACAAGGAGCGCAAGGTACGTGGAAAATTATTCCAAGAAGAAACGAAGAAAGTTGTTGATTAAGCCTTGATTTACAAAATCTCGTATTGTATTCTTTACATGAACCGTTTCGACATTCCCATAAAATAAACAAACGGTCACACAGTTTGTGTGAACTGAATGTGAAGCTGTGGGATGTGGCTTGGAGTGACAAGAATACCTCACAAATCAATACGTCTAGGTGAGATAAAAAGCTACTCATTAGCTTACCACGACACATTAATTTGTGAGGTTTTGTTGTCACTCTAAGACACATCCAAGCTTCACATTCTCATTACTTCTTTTATTCACTTAGGTAGTTGAACCCGGGTATTAGATGTACCATGCTGATGGGGCCTAACAAGGCTGAAATGGCTGTGCATGGCTGCTACCACGTAGACACAGTTTGTCTGGGTGCCTGTGATTACATAGGTGATCCCATTATTTCCACTAATAACACCGTTTCTGATGGTAGATCGATTTGTAGTGTTAAATGGCAAATTCTGTAGAGACGCACTGTTTTGAATAACGTTTGGAACAGTGCCACAGAGTGTGTCTGGCCAACAGTAGCCGGAGTCAAGTCTACTTTATGACTGAATTGGTGAACTAACCTACAGGTGTGGCATTAGTGGTGCCAACTGTCCTATCTGTAAACTGTGCACCATCAGTTGGCCCGGGACTGAGCGTCAATAACTGAGACTTGCCTCTGATTCTTGTAATGGTAGAGAATGTTGTTGTAGCCTTGGTCGTTACCACTAATTTAGGATCTTGTGTAGGATGAGGACAAACTGAAAAGAGTAGCAAATCTCTTTTAGTTTCGTTGGCTGGTTTCAGCTTTGAAAGGTTCAGTGTGTTGTGATATTTTGGCAGATGTCAGACAGGCCCATAGCAAGGCTAAAATAACTGGGGAGGGAGGTTCAGCACATTGACCAAGCAAAGCTAATACCTCCCGCCCCGCCCCGTCGTAGAAATTGCGTAGTTGAAGGTCGCACGACGGCGACAGCAAGAAGTACATTAAAGCAATAGGTTTACTAAGCAAAACATCCTCCACTGCACATTCATCGCACTTTTTGGTACATTTAGTTTTACGTTTTATGGGTGCGAAAACACCCGCCGATTTGGAACCGGTCCCTAGATTTTGACTTTTGATTTTTTGTAGCGAACGACTATGTTTTCGCTACCGTCACTGTCGTGGTATCTTTTGGTTATTTTTATCAAAATTATTTTTTTAACTTCCAAAAATTTGGAGGGGGGGGGAGGTTGAGACCCCCTCCTTCCTGTCCCTCCTATGCACAGGCCTGCTGTGTCAGGGATTTAAATCAAACTGTTAACTAGATCAGACTGGCTGGAGGTCGGAATGACACACTGAAAGGCTGACTTGTTTGAAGGCTCTACATGATTGACTGGCTGCCTGACTTGTGTTTTGTACCTTGACTTGTCTGGTATCCGTACAATTCTAGCCTCAGACATATTTTTCCAAGGAGATTCCATGCCACTGGTCTCACACGAAGAAATCTTGCTAATATTGGAACTGGTAACGGGTTTATCACCACGCTATCAGAATCATTATTTCCGTTGAATACCTGAAAAACAGTTAACATTGTTCACTTTTGCCTTTGAGAATAAGGCAAAAAAAAAAAACAAGTAGGTATAATGACCCTTTTCTTTGTAGTGGAAAGGGGCATTTGATAGGAGAGAGAAGAGACGAATAAAGGCAAGAGACTTAATGGGACAGTTCCCATTATGGCTCTTGATGAAGGCTAAGAGATGGTGGAGAGCCAGGAAATTAGAAATTAGAATCTGAAACTACTGTTCCAATGATCTTGTGTTAATACTTTTATTTTCTTCTTACCATTGTTTTTCCTTTTTAGCACGAATCAGTCATTTAATTTTCCGTTCAATTTCTCAAAGCATGCACCACCACCATCATCGTCATCCTCATCCTCATCCTCATCCTCATCGTCCTCGTCATCGTCATCATCATCATCATCATCATCATCATCATCACCATTAACATTATCACTATCATCAATACCATCATGAGTGGATTTATCTACTTGGATTGGATAACTCTGGCCCTTTTACACACTTTCAACTCCTTCTCAAATGACGAAGTACTAGAGTTAACATCGCTTAGAGGTAGGCTACCAGGTGCAACGCGTCTCGCATTATCAGAATTTCATCAAAACATCGAAAATTTGGACTTACTATCTGTGTCCCTTGAAAGTTATGCGAGAACCACCTGACTCCATCGCAACTGTAGTTCAGGGAATACTGAGTAACCCAGTGTCCACCATCTCCCTTGATTTCCACTCCCTGTGAGGCCACTGCTGACACATTAGTCGTTGTTAACAGATCAATTTCAAACCACTGATTGGTGTCATCTTCGTCTGAGCACCAAGCCCCTAGGGAAGTTGAACTCCTAAAAAACAGATAGGGGTGCCTTTACGGGTCCATAGGTTGCAATGCGAGATTGAGGAGTGACTAAATACTAATTTCAATCTAAAACTACTGACGTGCCATTAGGTGTAAGACTCAGGGTGGGATTAGATGCTGCTCTGAGAAGCTGTAAGGTTTCTTTATCTTTATCTTTATTAAATTCGCCACAACATGAAATATTTCTAAATATACAAATAAATAAAAATGAAAATCAAAACTAATCTTCGTGACAGGAAGCAGTGACAGGACGGAGTCCCAATTGACAACTGCTCCCTTCTCCACATATTTTGAAACTTTTTTTCACAGCAGCATTCAGAGGTTAACCTAACTGAATCCAGTGTATGCAGCCGGTAATAGCAGTGGAATTTCCCCACTGAGTTAAGAAAGAACAAGTTAGGCTCCTAGGCTTTCAGTAACTATTTGAACTTCACTTTTCAAGAGTAAAGGGAATCCAGAAAGAGGTCGGAGACAATCAGAAACACGGACTGTTAGCATTGTGCCCTCGTGTTTGTCTAATCATCTACAAGTGTTCTATGAATTGAGAAGTAAGCAACAAAATGCTTCCTATTCCTAAATTCGTACCCAATGAAAATTAACCAACGGAAATAGGCTAACGCTATACCAACTCCATTTGATTTAAAAAAAGTGGTCCGTTTTGTTCAAAAGCTATTTGAAGCTTCTTAATTCCTTTTTTCGTAATGATTGTAAAGTTTTGCAATCAAAATTTAGTTATCTGAGAGTTGATTATTTAGGTCACCAGTATTGCAGCCACAAACGATTAAATTATGAACAATAATTTGACTAAACAATGCAAGGAATTGCTCTGCTACTTTATGAGTTAGGTTAGGGTAATCTTAGCACAAAGGATAGTCTGCAATCCCTCCATAACAAAGGAAGGCCCTAACACGTAGAATATTTTGTGTTTTCGTTTTGTTAAAAAAAATTCAAACCCTGTCTCTCTAGTTCTTTGGAAAGCATTTGGCTTTGAAATCTAATAACTTTTCTAGCACTTTGAAGAACAATTCCTAGCTTCCTGGAATAATCTTTGATGCAGGTATCACCTGCAGAGAACAGTTAATCTACATTCCATTCAGTCCTACGTTAGGAAAAGTAATCGAACAATAATTTTCGATTATGATTGTCTCACTAGTGGTTGGGATGTTAATGCCTTACACATCGAAAGATCGCTGAGTTGATGCATGCTGCAAGGTTTAGTCTCTGTAATGATGTACTCATTTTGTTCCCTGAAAAAGAAATTTTACTCTATATTTATCTGTCCACCCAGGTTTTTGGACATCATGATCAGTTCAGTTCTAGGGAAAGTTCTTTGTAAGATAGATCGAGATCCAACTACATACTTCCTACTAAGAAGAGATGAACTTGAAAATACTTACATTGTGTTATGGAGTCTTCCTGCAGATGGAAGCAGAAATGGACTTAGGAACGAGGAAGCAGAAATCTGTTCATCTTTTATTAATCCTGACGCCAAACCAAGGGGTGACAAGCGAGCTGAAAAAGTCAAGTTTCAGGGTGGTTAAAGTAAGGCAAATGTCTTGGGAAAAAGTGACTAAACTTAGAAAAAACTGGATAACAAAAGGGAAAAACAGGGAAGGTGACTTGAAGATAAGAAGAATTTGAAACAAAGTAATCACATTGATGCCATTTTTTGGGGGGAGGAGCAACCGTTCACATGTTTTGCATCTACGTTATGTTAGGAAGGATGTTCCAGTAAACATAACATACTGTCAGACTTCTCGTGCATACAATTACAGTCAACAAAACAAAAAGATAACTTTCTCAACGATAACTCGCTGCTCCTAAAGTAGAAAGGAAAATTCAGTATTGCGTGCATCTATAAAACAGACGACTTAATTGAGGACGTTGTCAGTTTCAGCCTTTCACTGTGCACACAATAAACTTGGTCACGATCAGGCAATAGAGCTGAGTAGAAAAAAATTCGTTCGTAAACCATTTTTCCTCCCTGGAAACTGATTTTCAGTTCTAAAGGAAATTTTTGAAATACTCTCAGGAGAATTTAAGCTGGGGAACAGGTTTTTGAGTAGGTGTTTTTATGAAGCATGAAAGCTCAAAGAACGTGACTGACTATTAATGTTCTACTTATTGACAACAACAACATCAACAACTGTACATCCTCGATTTGACAGGGGTTGGAGTTAACCCCTCAGATCCCCAGGCCTCTCTAAGGCTATCTCTACTTTTTAAAAAAGGCTCTTTAGAGTAAACTTCCTTTAGGGCATTGATTTACCAAAGTAACCATTATCCACGCCGAACGTTGTTAAGAGCTTAACATATTTACCCGGTCAAAAAACAGGACGAAATGACATGGCGAAAGGCAGAACAAACAAAGCTTTCAGTTCCTCTATTCATTATTGCTTTCCCTCTCCCCTTAGCTTGTGGGCGGAATGAAATGTCCTTCAAACTCTGGCTTTTTTGAGCCATCAGTGACTTCAGAATAAAATTTCGCTGTGATCTCGAGTAAGAAACCAGCCGAGATAAGACGGCGGTGAGAATTTGATCTGTCTTTATACGTTTTCTTTCCGTGATTGTTTCATTCACTCTCTCGTCTTCTCCAGCTTCTGACAGATTTTTTTCGTTTTCATTGGTATTCAGTGATATTCTTTTAGCATCTCGCGTAGTCCTAAACAAACACGGAGGCCAAACGCTTGCACAGTTTCGAGCTGAAGCAACGTGTTTACTCTTTACAACAATGGCGAGGTAAAGGAACTGTCAAAAGAAAATTAATTAACTGCTAATGAAAATAAATTATACGTCCAGGGCCATTCATCACTCTTGGCAGCCGGCAGTTTCACTGTTGATCGATTGTCAACAGAGTGTAGAAGTGTGTTTGCTAAAGTAATCTTTCTCGTTAAGAAAATGGAATAATTTACTCCTTTTCGCGGTGAGTCATTTAGAGACAATTTTAGGGAGGAACCACAGGATTAAGAAATGCTCGCGTTTGATGGTTTACGTGCGAACATCATTTGATAAAACCCAATGTACATGAAATATCGTGTGGCTTCTCGGGGTGAGCATTGCTCATCATATCCCAGTTCAATGCGCAATAGTTTCCAATTCTCTTTCAATGCTGAATACCGGAAAATGTTCCACATTATCTGAAAACGTAGCGCTGTACACAGATTTAAACCGGGTCTAATTTCATTACTTTATCACCAATAAGCCCTGAATTTCGAGAAGCCTGAATCGACTAAGCTCATAGCGATAAATTCATTATCTTTCAAAGCTGATAGTCACTCTGCGAGCGCAAAACCACATATTTTTAAATGACTTCAAAGTAACTTCTTAGCCTTTAGCGCAACATGCCGGTTTATAAGTCGTTAACCAATTAAGCGAACTCTAACAACACGAGTCCTCACAATTAATGGAATGATTCCAATAAAACTCGGCTGCCGAGGAATGATTACGAAAACACAATCGAGGACACTGGAAAAATACGACCTACTAATTCTTTATCATCTTAAATTTCAAATGCTTTGAGGCTTTATCTAATTAAACTATACATTTTGCCAAGTGAATCGAGAGTTCCACTAAACTAGACCGCGTTAATGTTCCTGCGAAGGAAAAACTTCGAGCAGATTAGCCATCAGCTCTGAACACGAACGGCCCAAGCGGCGAGGATTTGGTAGCGATATGCTTGCGCAGTTTGCACATGCAATGATGTTATTGCTATAAACCTGCCTGAAAACAGCAATCATAGTGTGAAATTCTTACTGTCTGCATCAGAGTTGTGAACTCTCATACCAAACCCATTTTCCATTGGCCAACAGTTCGGGCATATACACGGTATATGACCACATGACTACGGGAATACTTAGACAAAAATGACCGTGAATTATTGTGTTTACAAGCTGCACGATGTTTAGTGTAATTATGCGTCAGGATTAGGTATGTCTTTTTTTCTTTTTGGTTAAAACCAATACCCTAAACATTGAGGCACAATGTGCAACTCGCGAAATACATAAATGTCAAAGAAGTATCCATTACATGTCATTTAACAATAGCGGGTTTCTTTACGAAGCGTTTAGGAGTTTCAGTAAGATTTTCTTTGGTTGTCATTATACCAATCTAAAAAAGAGAAGAGTTTAATGAACATGAAGTGATTTCTAGAGGAAATGAAAGCACCTGTCCGCTAGATTTTTTCCCCAAGCCTAGCATGGCAAAGAGTTTCTGAATGAAGAGCCGCAAATATTTTTAACGACCGCACGCATCCCGTTCTCTAACATTAAACAAGCCGTTTCAAACTGTATCAAACCAAAAATTGAAGTCCATAAGAAGCATACTCCCTCTTAAAGAGTTGTTGGAAACTTGTTTATGAAAACACTTCTTGACAATGACTACACTGCGTGCAGGTTTCTGAGAATCACAGAGAAATGAACTGAAATTTCTTTGGTTTTCCGGCATCCAAAAATACCTCATGGCCACATTATTGTGAGCAATTGTTTGTTATAGCCCCGCGAAAACACAACTTCTTTTTTCGATCATTTGTTGACTCATGAGAGCAATCAAATAGAACTTTGACTTGTATAATGGGGGTATGATGAATACTACCAAGTATTAAACTACAACTTAATTGCTCCCCGCTGTACAAAAATAAGGAGTAATTTAAAGACCTTTAACACTGAGTACCCTTCTATACAAAATCGTCCTTACAACTGTGCTAATGCTATGATTCAAGCGCGCTCAGCAAGGCTATAAATTCACAGATTCTCCCTCTTAGAAACAAGACCAAACCCTTGAAAACGGATAGAGAAGTGTGAATAATCCCCACAGCACCGACTAACCTGCAATCGTTTCCTCTGTGGCTGTTAGATAGAGGATGAAGAACTGCAATGCAAGGAGACGCATCTTTGCAAAAGCGCGTTTTGTTTGTGTCTGGGCTCGAGAACTGGAAGCACTCGAAGTTTACTGTTCTTCACGGAGTTGGCGGCTTCTTAATCGGAGAATTTCATGCTCTAGTCGTGCACTTAGAACTCCACTTTGTAATATGATTACTGCATTAATCCGCAAATCCACTAATCTGTTGCCCTCGAGGGGTCAGAGTCACCAGGCCGGAAGGGAGTAGCATTGTTTACGGTGAAAAGTATGAGTCGGGTGTGGGGAATCCATGCATCATGATCCATCAATGTCTAGCGAGGGCAAATTGCAGTGCTCCAAAAGCGGGAACGGACTTGGCGCTTGTCAAAAAAGCACGACAAAAGCACCACGGTGGCGCGGATCATTGTTGTAATGCGTCGAGAACAACGATTTGAGGTTAAACATGATGAAAATATCCAAATGTGGGACGTGCTTTCCGCTGCAGCGGTCTTGTAACATGTGTAGAAATTGTAATGATCGATCATAGTCCCGCTCGTAACATGGCCGATGATGTGATTTACCAGGATCATTGCGCGCAAAGAACAGAAAGAAGGAATGAAACTCGAAAAGCAAACAACACGAAATTTGGAGGTCAAGATTAACTTCGCGATAAATTTCTTTGAACTTTCTGCGGGTGAACTGACTGACAACCAACTATTTGATCCTCACATCGAACTGTCCAATTAAAGAAGATTTATGATTTGTGAGAGAGGCTCTCTCACAAATCATAGATCTTCTTTAATTGGACAGTTTGACAGGGTTTTATCACTCCGAAAGAAAGATATTACGATATTTCCAGTAGTTATAAAATATATCTCCTACATTTAAATTTACATTTATTTAATCGCGTAAGTCCCACGAAAATATCTCTATTCAAATGAAACTGAAAAGTGCAAAAATGTTAGGAATGAAATGGATGACCATGATTTGCGGTGCATGTTTTTTTTTTCGTTCTGCAGTTTTTAAAGTTCGGAGATTATTAATTTTTCACCAACGCAACTATTTTTTAACTGACTAATGCGTTTCACATTAAAAGAACATTGAATTTTGCTACTTTTTTGCTCCTATTACAACAAAGATAGCTGAAAGCTCCTGAAATGACCCACATATCTATGCTTTGTCAATTACTTCGGACTTAACCTCTGCGGACGGAACTGGCGTCCTTAGTATTGGTTTTGCGTCTTATCATGAAGTGGTCGTTATCTGAGATTATAGAAATTTCTTGGTATCCTTTTTCGCTTCCGTTTCTGACGTTTTTTCTACTTGAAAAGCAAAAACTGTAAGATTGTCAGCAACACGGATGTATTTAATGAGAAGTAGTCAAATGCGCGCTTTTTCATTTTTTGGTAAGCTTTCGTGTTGCTATCCTTCTGAGAGTGTATCAGTGTTTGCTTGAAAACGTACGCAAATGCAACTTGTTATCCATTTCTTTTCCTGGACAAAACACATCGCAAATTTCTATGCGAAATTTGTCCTTTAAGCCATGTAACTGACGGCAAAAGCTTCAATAAAAGGCTACTCCATTAATAGGCTTTTTTCAGATTTCTGATCTTATATGCAGTTTTTCTTTAACTACGACTTACAAAATTCCAGTTTGAAGTTTTTTGCTCTGTTCAGGTCCGCCGTTGCAATTTTTTTGGCATATCGGCTTGTTTTTTTACTTTCACCTCTTAGGCCTCGTCGACAAGGTTTCCTGTTACGTTTCCTTGAGTCGTTTAGCAAACATTTCACAACCAACGGCGAACCATTAGTGAGTCTCACTTATCACAGTAAAACCAATATAGCGGCATATCACTTTTGCGGCAAGAACTAAACGGATTTATGCTTGCTCTCGAAAACAGCTGAATCCTCTGCATGATACACGTAATCCTCAGAGTCAATTTACATTTCACATTTGTTTAGATTGGCAGACCAATTTAGTTACCTGGTTTCAAATGAAGTTGATCGATATAGTGGATATACTACCCCTTATTTGTTTCGGTGGTTTGATATGGCAATTATTTTCGGGAGCGGACACTTCGATATGGAGTTTACCCCATTGCAATCATTCCACGATCCGTATCATAGCTGTGATATCAAATCGCACGGCTCAGCTGCAAATCTAGAGTGTGATCTTATTCTGCGTGAGTATGCGAGGGCCAAAAGGTTAGACGCCAATTAATAACTGTCTACAAAGAGATCGTCTTTCACAGACAGATTCGACGTTAATCATTTCATCTTGACTTAAGGACAAAGAAACCGTCACCAGGCCTCCAATTAACCTTTACCCAAAATGAAAAGAGAGAGAGAAATTCACAGACAATTTCCGCTGAGAAACAGCAAAAACCCCTGAAATTCACTTTCTCGTAATGACATTCATTTGGATAATGATTGCTAAAACCTTATTGATCACATTCAGTCTGTCAAACCAAAGAAATCTCCACCTTTCGTGTCCAGGCTGATTTCATTATTTTCATGAGAGGAAGCACTCTTTGGCTAATTGGTCGCAGCCTACTTTTACCATTTGATTTATTATTTACTCTTTCATTGTCAGTATTTTGGCGGCATACAGCCTTAACATTCTTCAGCCAAAACGCCCGCAAGAAAGGTCTAATTCAGGAGAGATATTTGTTTACCGGCTTCCTGAATACACACAACCCAACATTGTAGCACTGTGTCCACTCTCGCCTGTTAAATCAGTCACCATACACAACTGAGACGCCCTGCATTTGGGGCGGATTAACTTTATGATCAATACCCTTATAAAGTTCGTTTGGGAAAAAAAAAAATCCAGACCAGATTTAATGAGTTTTCCAATATAATTGGACAGGCCTTCCAAACTTTAAGCGGCCGCGGACTTGAGCTCAGTCTTCTATTTTGATAGCGCGTGATTAAGCTGATTGATTTTAAATTGATCTCGGAAGCCAAGATCGCGTGCGGCACTCACCGCTTGCTCTTTTCTTCTACACGAAAGAATAGACAGTAAAAGTTTATCAAGCTATGTTAAGGGGGCTATGTCATGGTGATTTTTATTTTATCAGATCGTTACTAATAAACTGAAATGCGCATAGGGGGAAAAAGGAAGGAAAAAGCTAGTTATTATTAGAAGCAGTCATGTGAACGAACAGGACTCGCGGGAGCTGTGGAAAACTTTAACTGAGATTCTACCAAACAAGAAACAACATGCAGCTACAAATGCCGTAGCCTTTGGAAATTTAACGGCTACTAGCTTCAATGAGTTTTTCACGTCCGTCGCTGAGAAACTATGTGGCAACTACAAGAGTAAACCGATGCCCAAACTTTGGACTCCCAGGGTTACTGAAAACCCGGGCTGAAAACCTCGTGCTTCAACAAGTTTCAATCAATTTTGTGTGGAAAGAACTGACAAAGCTCAAGCTGACTAAAGCCACAGGGCTTGAAGGCCTCACAGCAAGATTCCTTAAGGATGCAGCGTAGTTATAGCTAAACCAATCACGTATTTGGTTAACCTTAGGGAGTAATTCCCTCCGAATGGAAGGATGGGAGAGTGACACCCATTTTTAAATCAGGAGCGAGGAACGATGAAAATAATTATCGGCCTATCTCAGTCCTTCCCCTAGTTTCAAAGGTTATGAAGCGTGCCGTTCAAGTTCAATTTTTGGCTTTTTTGCCTGTGCATGACTTAGTTTCAGCCTACCAATCAGGTTTCCGCAAGAAACATTCCACAGAAACTGCAGTAGTTTATCTCACATGGATAGGCAAATGAGTACCGGGGCTGTGTTTATGAATGATTGGTTTATAACCTACAACCATTTTCAAAAATTGTTGAGGCATTTGCAATCAAAAACATCTTTTCTTTCTCTAAAACGCTGCTGCTAAGAAATCTGTGAGATATAACACACAACCCCTCCCTCTCCCCCTTTCAAAGTTGTTCCTCAAAGTTTCGAGCGTGGTGTTGCACTGTAAGAGGGGGAGAGGGAAGGAAAGCGGAAGATCATGAAAACATCATTGAAGGTCAAATGGCGTACAGTATCTCAAGTATTTCTGCAACTCGTTGTAGAACACTATGGAGTAAGAGGAAGCCGTTTGGATTGGTTCCGAAACTATCTCACGACACGAACCCAAAGAGTATTTTTTGGAAAGGACTTGTCTTCCTCCCGTTCCATCCAGTTTGGTGTTCCACAGCACTCATTTCTAGGGCCACTTCTTTTTGTTTTATACATAAATGACATGCCCAAGCGTTTAGAAAACTCACGGTTCTATTTATATGTATGCGGATGATACCATACTATACTTTATGAGCCTTTGTTCTTCGGAGATAAATAAGGTGCAGGGCGACTTAAATCGAGTTGCAAAATGTATGGAATGTAACAAGCTTATTCTAAATCAAAACTAAAGCAATGCTTTTTGGAAGTCGGCAAAATCTTGTCAAATCACCAAATTTTCACGGTATACAGCTACCTAGAAAGATCTTAAAAAAGGGTACCGAAATTTAGTTATTTAGGTGTTTTATTGGACGAGACACTCTCTTGGTACACGACATGACACGCTGAGTATGTTAGTAGTAAAGTTAGTAGTCGGCTTGAGCTGCTATCTCTTATACGAGCGTGCCTCACGTTGAAAGCCTCTAAACAGGTATACACTTCACTCGTGCAGCCGTTGTTTGATTAAGTGTTGATGTTGCCAGGCTGGTGAAATCTCACTGAGAAAGATGCTACAAAGAGCTCTTGCGTCTGCAGAACCGTGCAACTCGAATCATTCTTCCAATAAAAACTTCAATGAATGCTTTTAATTTCACTGGCTGAATTGGTTAAGTTTAGTCTATAGAAGGAAACTGCACAAATGTATTGTAATTTTTAAGTGTTGAAATTTTTACTTGGTACCGAAGTATTTAACTGAGTATTTCATAAGAAACAAGGCTTTCCTTATTAAGGAACTAGAATAAGTAACGACCTGCACGCATCAAAGCCAAAGAGCAATGTGGGAAAGAAAACTTTAATCCTTTAAGTATGCGGGAACTATTCATTTTCATTTTTTACCCGCTCATATTAAAACTGGCCCGTCTTTTGGTAATTTTTAAAAGTTTGCTAATTAAGCATTATTATTCGTAATTTTTACTTGAAGATCTTAGATTTTTCTTTTAGAATTTTTAAACTGTCTCTAATTAATTGTACTTTAGAGCGTAGGATTTTTTAGGAGTTTTTAAGATGTACATAATTTCAGACCACTTTAAATTGTACATTTCTTTATTTCCCAGAGCCCCTCTGAATACCAGCCTCGTAGGTGAATAGGCTACCCTGGCTAATAAAGTTTACTTACTTACTTACTTACTTACTAGGGGAAGGCAAACCATGTGCCTATCGATTCCAAAAAAGATGCAAAGGGAACTCGACAAAGTTGGCCCAATTTTTTCAAGTTGCGATCCATTTCAGTACCATCCTAAGTCAAAGATGATTAATTATTGTTTGGATAGGTTGGTAAACAATTTTAAACAAAGCCAGGAACGTGATTTTTCGGTCGTCTCTTTCAATATATTTTTCAGCTTTTCAAAGTAACATTTAAAACTCGTCACACAAGCTCCTTTCATCAGCCTCTGTGCTGAATCGTCCATCAGAAAAGAGATGCGATGTCCATTGTATGTATGTACATATTATGTAACCCCGGTGTACTAGTCAAGGATGCTGCCTGTTAGTTACAAATATTTGTGGTGTATAACTACATTGAGATGTCAAATCTCAACAAATGAAACGTCAGGAATCTTTTAGCAGGGGATTAGCCTTCCACGTTCTCAATCTTTGGAAATATTTTGTGGAAATAGTTGTTTGGACATGGTCCAATCGAGACCTCAATCAATTCGGTTTGTCAACTTGTCGACAAAATTCAGCAGTTATTAGCGCTCGTGCTGTAGAGCCCGCTTTCTTGACGTAATTAATTATGCAATGAAAAAAACAAACACAAGACCAGTGTAGTCAAGAAGTCATGGCGACTTTAATAGGTCTGAATTATGCAGGCGAAGAAAAAACATTACTGTTTAACTGAACGATTCCCAATGTGGCTTTTTCTGGAGAATTGGGTAATTTATCAAAACACAAATATTCGTGTGTCAGGGGTCAAAACTTATCAAATATATCTGTCGCCTGAAATGATAAGTCTTCGAGTTTGTTATCACTGTTTACACTTTCTGATGATTTATCATTTCTTAATTCGTTGATTGTCAGTATTTGATACTTCAGGAAACACAAAAATCTTTAAACAGCACGAAATCGAATTTGGTTAGAGAGACAATTGGTGTCTGTTTTTGAGTCTCAAAATGCTAAAGAATGAATTTAAACTAAAACTAAAAAGCTAAAACTGTATACAAGAAATGACAAGAACGTTTGAAGAAGTCACAGAACTGTCACTCCTTTCACCCTCCCCTCCCGCGGCTGAAATGTTTTCCCAATGTTCATTTCAAGCTCAGTGCGGAACTGCACACTATTTGGTGTTCGGCCATGAGGGAGAGGAAAATGTCGTTTTGGCGGTAAATTCGAGTCCATTTTGCTTCTCAGGGACTCAACAACTATCCTAATTGGTTAGAAAGACCATGTAGATGTTTTGGAGTGAGTTACATCCAAAATTTCACCTCTCTTGCAAACGTTTGTCGGCCGAAGCAAAGACTGCGATCCGATCCAGATTGAAGACCACAAACCACAATGTAACACCGTACAGGTAAGGGAAACGTAAAACATATGTTTCATTTTTGCTTAGCTTTGCAAATTTCATTAGTGTTGTAAAGGTAAGTTTGTAAAACGGTACATATAAAATTTAACTGAATTTGGTTTGATATCACCCTTAATAATGTACAGAACAATGTCTTCGGCTGACTCTGGAACTGGTACCAAGACCTCTTAAATGTCTAAAAGATCCTCATTAACGTTGGTTTGATGTCTAACGACTTTTACCGACGCATTTTAATGTACATGTAGATTGGCCCCTCTGAGCTACACTGTACATTTAGACAAGATCCTGGTTGTGTTTGGTGCAGGTGATGGTGGTGATGATGATGGTGATATCCATACTTAAACATGGTGTCTTATCTATTTGAAATTCATGGTTGTCCAGAGAACCCTGAGACCTAATTAAATAATGAGCTCACCTATATTTCTTACCTAGTTTTTTAAAAAGAAAATTAATTCCATACACTAATTAAAATAATTCTATAAATGCAGTAATTGCAACAATGTTAATACACTCTACCCCTAGAGCAAATCTTTGTTTACAGTAAATTGCTTATAATAGATTATAAATCAGAAAGAATTACAAAATGCAGGACAAAATTAGTTATGTACAATGTAAGGATAAGAAAACAAATCTGTACAAGTAAGGGAAAAATCTGTAAGCTTGAATACAGTGCCACTCGATAACACATTCTGCATTGTTTTATGTGCCAAAGCTTTTTGCCTTAGTTTTCCATACATGAATGCCTTTAAAAAGGTTTTCTTGCATGCCACACACTGTCTGCATAACAATGATATCCTATGCGTCATACCAGAGAAGTGCCAAATCCTGGAAGACTTGACCACTTGATCATGTAAAAAGATTCCTCTGAAAAGCAATTAACTGCTAACTAGACACTTGATCTGCCCAATTCAGGAGTGGTGCCAACCACATTATTTTGGAATTTTCTGTGCTTACACCGCACCAGCCTCGCACCGGAAGGTAAAAAAAAACCCATCAAATGTGCCAGAGGTTAGGCTTGGCTTCATGCCGAATATCTTTGGTTTCACATACATACAACTTGTACATACTGTTCATGTTTGCAAGTGTGGCTCCAAACTAGGCAGTTTGGAATTACTACACTTCAAACAAATGGATAGTGTTTTTGTACTAGAAATATAGAATGTGAAGGCTTAATAAATATCTAGTGGGTACTTCTTCTTGCGTCCATTGAGATAAACAAGAGCCAAACAAGGCATTCTGATCTCACAGAGTATCCACTGATTGGCTACTGAAATTTTGGATGGTAATTTTTAGTCACCTCTCATTATTTTTGGGTTTACCATAAAAAATAAATGACTTGTTTGTCCTGGCTACTGACCTGCCTGGAATATGATTGTAGATACTTTGACCATGTTTAAAGCTGTATTTACATGTATTCAGTCAGAAAACTGTGATATACAGCTGTATAGGAAGGTCAATACTTCACACCTTGGTGAATATACACGTACATTTACATGTATGTACATGTGCCACCGCACACCCTCACTTTGTAAGCATTTTGTTAATTATTGATGAGGCTAACAATATAATATGAACACAAGAACTTAAAATGTGCTATAATAGTATCTATTATTCCTGTGTATGTTTTTGGCTTGACCCAATTGGCTGTTTGAGTTCTTTTGATCTCCTACGGCTGTACAGAACTTGTATGGTGAGCCTCTAAATGTCTGTCGACCTGGCATTTGCCCATTACAAGAGACAAGTGTACAGAAATGCACATGTACTTACAAACTTTTGAATTTATAATGAAATGATACACTGTAGTCTGACCATATTTAGGTAAAGATACTGCTTATCCCAAGGGAGGGTGGGGATAGTTGTTGTTTTGATAGAATGGCTGTAAAGAACGATTGGCATTAACATGCACATAAGGTTTCCTTGTTGTATTCACATGTAGGAGTTGTGCATTGTTTGCATTTTTTCTTGTGACAGGTCTATTGTACTTTTCAGTGACAGAGAATGTGAGATCTATTAAAGCCATACTGCACTTTGGGGAAAGGTAATTGTAAGGTGAGTGTTTTTCATATTTCAAAGTATTTCCACAGCAACAACTTTTTAAGTCTTGCATGTGTGCCATTATCATTTCATGACTGTACATAACAGACATTGTGGCTTGTGTTCTAAAACAGTGTTTCCTCCCGTATCCATTGATATTAATTATTGTTCAGCTCTGTGTTCTGAATGGTCTGTCAAAATTAGTTGTTGAAAAGAGTCTAATAGGTGTTTCAGTGTTGTTTATGTAAAGTTAAAAATGGGTGCTTGTTATGAAATTTCTTTGTTAATTTTTGGTGAATGCCAGATGAGAAAGACAGATTTTGAGACTTGAAAAACATTAGCATGGTTTAATATCTGATACCCCTTCTTAAATGACTTGCAGTGAATGTTGGCCAGACCACAACGGAAGGCAGTCAGCCATATTCCGTCACTGTTTATCCTATCTCAAGTTTCAATTTCCTGACATGCTGACCCAAATTAGTAATCTGTCATTTCCATGAAAAACTAAAAAGGATGCCGTGATTGGGCAAAATCTTTTTACTGATCCGTCATTGTTAAAATAGTTTAAAACATACACAATTTTTTTTTCGGAAGGAAATGCCCTAGACAGTTGTAAAAAGGATTTCATTTTCATCCTCACAACAATGATCTGTAGAAAATTAAGTGAGGGGAAAATGTTTTTTAATTTATAAATTATTAATATATGCAAATGTGGCATAAATAAAAGGGGTGGCAAAGTGCTTATAAGAAAACCACTTTTCTTGCAGAACTCAAATTTGAAACTAAGGGAAATGCATTCTCATTTGTTACACTGATTATACTTATAGTCCTTTGTCTAGTAAACAGGAGTCTCACAGAAAAGTGCCTGTCTTACTGTTCAGCAAAGTCTCAATTAAAACAATTTTTGTACTCCTCACAGTCATGTTCAAACGCTTTGCTGAATAGATCATTGCTGTGTTGGCGTCATTTGGCTGCCAGAATTATTTCACATTTGCTTATGTTTGTGGATTGTGGTTAAAAAAGTCTTGACCTTGCAAAAAGATACTTCTCCTGCTTTTCCGCAAAAACTCAAATTAATCATTTGCCACACCTCTACATACAAGTTCAAATTGCTTGTCGGCACTACTTAGTGAGCCACTGTCGCTGTGGCATCATTTGGCTACAACTACCAGAATCCCTCATTTTTAGAATCATGGTTAGGAAGTCTTGAGCTTTCAGAAAAATCATGTAGTCTTGTTTTAAGAAAGTACAAATTTTTATTGACATTATTTGGTTACAACTGCCAGAGCTGTAGAAAAATTGCTAGTCTTCCTGTGCAGCAAAGGCTTGAATAATTAATTCAAGATCAAATTGTTAGCAGTACTGTGTTCAATGAGCCACAGTCAGGTTGATGTCATTTGGCCTTGACTTTCGTGATTAATTTCATTTGTTTTCCTTTTTGTGGTTAGGAAAGTCTTAAGTTGCCAGAAAAATTGATAGCCTTCTAATGCGGCAAAGTCTTAAAAAAGTTCATATCTGCCACTCCTCATGATCCAAGTTCAAATTGTTAGCCGCAGTAACTGCTCAATGGCCTGTTGTCACAGTGGTGCCATTTGGCTACCACTGCCAAGATTCATTTCCTTTTTTACTGTTATTTGACTTATTCTCCTTGTAGGGTGTACACTGAACACGAAAGTGGCAGTTGTTATAATAATTTTCTGAGAACGGTAAAACCAATACAAAGTATTCTGGCCACTTAGTGGTATGTTAAATGATGCAAGCATGGAAATTCTCAAACCTGTCGGCAACACCTGTGGGGGTACAATGCTAACAGAAGTGTAGAAAAATTGGTAGTCTTCCTGTGGGCAATTAATCATTTGCCACTCCTCACAATCCAGGATCAAATAATTGTTAGTTGTAGTACTGTGCTCAATGAGCTACTGTCAGGCCGTTGTTGCTTTCATTTTTGTGGTTAGGAAAGTCTTTACAGGTAGTTCACAGAAAAATTGCCAGCCTTCCTGTGCGGCAAGTTCTCATTAAAATCCATGTCTGCCACTCCTCACGATTCAAGTTCAAATTGTTAGCAGCAGTAATTGTTTAATGGCCTGTTGTCACAGTGGTGACATTTGGCTGCCACTGCCAAGATTCATTTCATTTTTGCCTGTGTTTTATTCTCCTATTGGTGTGTACACTGAACATGAAAAGGCAGCGGTTATGATTATTTATCTTAGCTGAGAACAGTAAAACCAATACAATCATTCTGGTCACTTTTGTCAAATGACGCGAGCATGAAAATGCCCTTTTCAAACCTGTCAGCAACACTTGTGGGGTATACAATACACTGTCTTTACTGAAATAGATAAACTGTGAATGACACATTAAATGTGGCATTCACAGTTTATCTACAATATGCTGTAGTGAAAGTCATCTAAGCAGTTGATGCAAAAATTATTGCAAAAAGAGAATGACCAGGTCTGAGTTGGCCTGGTAGCGGGGGTGCATGGTTGCATGGTTTTAGGGCCCTCATTGATCAACTGCTTAATTTGGGATGATGTTGCCCTCAAAAGAGCCTGGTTGGTTGCCTGACATCAGGAGGACAGTAGATAGGTCTGGGAGGGTGTGGGATAATGGCTTTTGTGTAGGTAAGTAACTTTACATAATATCAGTTGGATGTAAACTGTTGGTTAGACTTGATTAGCAATGTATGCACCAATTCATTTGCCTACATTGTAGAAAAAGAAAATAGTTGATAGCAACTTGCTTAAGCCATCTGGCATTCGGGTTCCCTGCAACCCATAAGTACATACATGGTAATTATTGTTTTTGAATAAAAGAATAGGCATTCATTTATTTATCAATACTGCATGGGCATGTACTGTAGATTGAAATTATTAGTACAAAGTTGCTTGAATCAATTTTGTACCAGGAATTGGGGTACAGAGTTTGTATCTTTTTACTTTTCATTTCTCCTGAGTAGCCCATATTTACTATCTCTGAATTCTTGCTCAGATGCAAAATACAGTCAACCTCCCTTTATTGTAGACTAGACACCTTGGGTCCATAACAACAGGAATTTATTTCAGTCAAACATCGCTGTAATTTTTGCCAAGATTTATCTGCAGGTTGTATCCTTGGTGGAGTCCCTATTAAGAAAGTATTCAGTTGGTTCCAATACACACCAAAATTAATGTAAAAAACTGTAATACTATCTAATAGTCTGTAAAAAGTATCAGCTGTTCCTTACTTGCTGTTACTTAATTAATAATAACTTTTTTATTATTGCTCTGAGCTAAAAATAATTATAATTATTGCTGATGTTGTTCATGATGTCTTGACTCAAAAGACATGTACCACAATTTCAAAGAAAAATAAATCACAAAGAGAAAGCAAAGGACTGAATAGGATGAACTAATTTTATTGCTTCTTTCTGGAGGAGTAATGCTGTAGTTATTGAAATGGAGAAAGCAAACCTCTGGGAAGTGTACAGCCCAACCTAATTAGAATTTAATGATGTGTGAATGTTGTCAGTGAAGTTTCAGCAACTGGCTGTAATTAACATGGAAATGAGGTCACATACCTTGGAATCTAACCCCCTACAGCCTGTTGTTGTCATGCCATCCTCTCCCTCTTAAGCGAGGAAACATGGATTATTGGTGCATATAGCCAGTATCGAAAGCTACAAATAAGTTTGAGAAAACTCAACATTGGGTCTACTGACCCTGACAACTGACACACATGCTAAAACAGTCTTTAAGAAACACACCAAGACACATGCTAGACTTGCATTTTCCATGTTATGGAAAGTCAATTTCAAAGTGCATGTAAACAAGTGATTTTCCTGTTGGAGTGAACAAACCCTTATAAAATCAGTTGCATTATTTAATGTTTCTGAAAATGGCCTGATTCCATCCACTGTGCTAATTCTGAATACCGTATGCAAAATTACACTGTACTGCAGTCTGTTCCAGTTTCCCAACTTGTGTTCAAAGAGCCACTTTCACAAGAATTCTTGTTTTTAATGGTCTGTTGAAATCGAGAGTAAATACTTCTTGTTTAATTACACAATTGACCTGTGTACCATGAGGACTGAAGTTAATTGTCACATTGTGTTTTTTCTCGATGGAAAAGAATTCCTCATCAGTCATTATTAATTTCTATATGTTTTAATTGAATTTAATGAATTCGTCACCAAGGTTACAATAAGACTGTGATGAAGGAAAGAAAAAGAACTACAAGCAGATAAAAACTGCTATGAGTACAATGCTACTACAATACAATTGGTATAAAAAAAAAAACTACACTACAACAATAGTAAAAAGATAGAGATACACCTGTACATGTAATATCACAAGCACCATGCAATTCTACCTCGGAGGACTATAGGATACACGCTTGATGAATAGATTCTACTTAAGCTGGGGTATTGAAATTATGTGGGGAGTAAGTTGATTGCTGTTATAGTGCTAGAGGGCAACAAGTTCCACAATTGAGCAGTAGTAATGAAAAATGATTTCCTATAATAATCCTGATTGTGTTCAAGTATTACCAGTAATACCGGTTATTATTGTTTCATTGACTTGTTTATCACTTTCTTGTTGATCCATATTCTTATATATGTGCAACCATTTAATCCTGTGGTGTTTTTGAAGTTTTCTCACCATTTCATCATTCTTTTGTATTACTGTGTTAATATTGCATGTAGTTTAGGTGTTTATAAAGTAAACACCTAAAAACATTTAGCAAATTAAATGTATGTCACAGCAATTGATGTACATTATGAACTGCAAATGTATGGTTGAAATAAGTCTTTATTTTGGCTCCTTCATTATTAATTTCTTAAAATTGTTTCTTTGATTTGTTTTTGTTGTTGATCCACATTCACATACATATTTGGAACTGTTAATTATTTTAATCATGTGGGTTTTTTTGAGTTTCCTCAATCATATTTCTTTTGCATTACTGTATTAATGATATTAGTGTGTGTAGTTTAGGTGTTTCTAAAGTACAGTAAGGCAAAATATTTAACAAAGTAAATGTGTATCGCAGCAATCTACATTATGAACTACAAAAGTATGGAAATGGAAGTCTTAATTTTGGCTTGATCCCCCAGGCACCCTCACACACTCTGACACTCAATTGTTTTTGCATGGGAGGGATAGCTGATGTACAAAAACTAAACAAAGACAAAGAGATGAAAGAAAATGTGTCCTAAAGTTAGCCATGATACTGTACAAGTTAAAAGCTTAGAAACAGGGGTTAACATGTATCTTGAAGGATATTTTTCCATATGAACAAACATCATGATGATGATTATTATTCCTCATTTGCTTAAGAATTACATGTAGAAAGGAAGCAAGGCTGGATTGAAAAGACAACACTGCAACAGTACTGAGAATGGGCAGTCATAGGTGATACACTGCATGTACGCATACTTGCATTAATTTGATACGCAAGTGGCTGTGTGTTCATGTTTTCTAGGTGTATTTAACCTTACCATTTTTTGTGTAGGTTGTAAAGTCATGGAAAAGAACCATAATGCATCAGGATGCCAGGTCACAAGTATTAACAGATAATTAGACCCAAGGTCAGTGGCCACAAGATGGATGTACAGGCAGGCAAAACTGTGCATGAAAGGGTCACAGGTACAAGCTTTTCAACTTATAGAATAATCAATACTACAGCTGTACACTGTGCAGTGCACATTATGTATGTAGTTACTCATTAAAAGGGTCTCTAATTGATTGCCTTCTTCCATGCCAGCCTTCCATGCCTCCAGAGGTGAATAATTAAAAAGAAGTGAAGATTAAACCGGGGAATGCAGGGACTTTCACTTCAGATCCACTCCATTTAGGTCCCCAAGTAGGTGGGGAATTTTCTGGAAGTTATGGTCTTTGCTTCCCCTACCAGACTCTACGGGGAACAGGGTTGGTGCAGTGGTGAGAGCACTCGCCTCCCACCAGTGTGGCCCAGATTCGATTCCCAGGCTCGAAGTCATATGTGGGTTGAGTTTGTTGTTGGCTTTCTACTCTGCTCCGAGAGGTTTTTCTCCGGGTACTCCGATTTTCCTCTCTCCCCAAAAACCAACACTTCCAAATTCCAGTTCGATCCAGATGCAGGACCTCCCTGAAAAACTCTTCGTGGTGAGTGGAGCTTCCTGCATGGGTAAGTATCATGATGTATGTGTCTGTGTACCAAAGGAATAAGTGGAGCAGTGACTCCTTGGTCAGCTGTTTTCAGTCTGATGCCTCATAATAATTTTGCACACTATTTTTGCTTTCTTGATCTTTGATTTCATGATGACTTTGTTTGACCTTTATCACACGTGAATTTGTAATATTATTGCGTAGTTTGTGTATAGGGTTCTGTGTCCTTTGATCAATTGAATCAGGTCATTAGCAAGATCACATCGTATGTAATCATCAAAATAAATTGTTAAAAACCATTTCAATTTCTGCAATTATTCACTTTGATTTTCAAATGACTGTTGCATAAGTTTTGGTACAGAAATCAATTTGTTTGTACATGGTACTGAACTCCATTGAATCTTGGTGTCAAGTTCAGTTGAATACACTATTTTATGAAAATACAGCGTTGTTATTCTTAAGAAAATACATGTACATGGTTTAATGACGATTGAAATAAAACACCTGGAAGATGCATTTGTAAAGATGAACATTGCCATCAATTGTACAATTAAAAAAAGTTAATAAGTCTTATACAGAAGGCTTTCATGACAAGACCAGTGTGTGGGAATGGAAGGCTGGTGCATATAATTTCTGAGCAGAAAAATGCTTGCACTTGTGCTTGTGTTACTAGTGAAAACCAGACTATAGTGATCAAGAATCATCACAGTACAGTGTACTTATAGTTTGGATTGTATTGCCACAAAACTCACTAAAAAATTAATGTGCATGCCCCTTTTACTAACTGAATTCCTGGATCAGGCTAACATTGACTAACAGTGTAATCAACCTCTTTGCCTTTTCTATTCCAGTTGCAGACTGGATCAGCTCACAGACAAGTTGAAGATACAGTGTTCAAACCATCAGCCATAAGGGTGGATTGAACACACGGTGGATGTCAGAAACAGGACACAAAGACACAAGGAAATAGTTGCAGGCAACCAGTAACCACAGTTCATTTTATCTCAGTTACCAGTTAGGAACGGAAACCGCTCATTGGGGGTGTGGAAGAGAGCTTGTTTTATGATTTAAGTGACCTTTTTGTTGATGTTTTTTCCCCTTTTTTAGTTGAGCTTTAGGTTATAGTTTGAAGTTGTTGCTGAGCTTTAGCTTTTTTCAGATAACAGAAAACAGGCAATTGCTGAAAGGTGATTAGTTCTATTTTCTCCAAACTATATTGGTCAAACTAACTCAAGTAAACTAACGTTTGCTTCTTTGGCAGAACCTTTTTCATTTCAAGTTGAATTTGTCACCACCCCAAGGAGAAGGGTTGGGGTGGGGTGGGGGAGAAGGTGTTGGTGTAGGTCCTAAGATACAAAATACAGAGTGATCGTTAATCAAGAGGAAAAGAAGGGTTGTCATGGGCATGGAAAAGTAAGGCAAAGTCGAAATTTTGAGCAGCTTGTTTTGTTTAACTCAAAACTTTAATGAAGGAATTTCTTTGGTGGTTCTAGTGGATTCTAAGGGATTTGTCTTGGGTGGGCAGTGTTTTTTTTACTATGAGTGGCAATCCTGTTGAAAAATAGTAATATCAATCTGCTTGCTAAAATAATGGTACCCATGGCCCTCAGTTGAACTTGTAACCTGTTACACCTGTCACTTTTGTTACTAGTAAGTGTTAAGGCTGTAATAGTGTCTCGCCTATAGGACCCAAGCTGCGATGTACATGTACTCCAGTGACAATGGCTAAAGGTATCACAGCAGTGGCTGTTCAAACTCTGTTGTAGCTCTTCCAGACCTCTATTTTCATTGGTCCCTAGGACCTGTAGGCTCTTTTGTTTTAAGGGTTTGGGAAATTGTATTGTATCATCAGTTCTATTCTTTTGTTTTCCAATCAGAGCGTGTCTGGAAAGTGAGATCCTCTGGGTGAGTGCAGCCTTGAGGAGTCTGTTATTGTTCAGTGGGCTGATCTTAATTCTGACCCTTAGTGTGTTCAACAACTCCACCCACTGAGATCTTACTTTACCAGCTGTTGTGCTGAGATCCAATGTTCATTATTATTAATTTACAGATACCGGTAATTTCTCCTATAGTTTATTTCGTATTCAGTAGGAATTCACTGCCAGGCTTCCTTAAATGGGTCATTTTCAGTGGAAGCGAGCTGTTTGTTGAGTTGTATCCGTCACGTTTATTTACATGTAGCTTGTTACAAGAATTTAGATATGATGGCACTAGATTTTGCAAGGGTAAGCCAAGTACACATTACGTTTATTAACACTGAAGTGTATTTCCAGTTTACACAAATTTTGTCGGGTTGGTTTAGCTACACTGGGAAGGCACCGCAGTTCTGTAATTTTCTTCCAATTTTGTCAGTTTTAACCGTGCTTTTTGAGAGTGCAAACATTAGACCAGTGAAATTTTTGTTTCTTCTCCCGTTTTAATCAGAAGCAAGTAATTACTCGTGGGCTAAAACTTTTTTGTACAGCATTGTTCGTTGGTTTTGTATTTGTTTCTCGACAAAAAAAGTCTTTTGGTGGGAGAACTTTTCGAACGAGAGAATTTTCCCTCCAAAAGCTCATTACCATGCGAAGCGCTCTTCAGTGGACGCGAAAACACTCATGCGCCGAACCTTTTTTTTTAAATATCATAAAATAGGTATTAAGGTACGCAGATTAACACAAATTATACAACTTGTAACAGCCTTTTATTGAATAATCAACATTAAAATGTTTTACTTATAAACCAGTTGTATTTTGCGACTGTTATTTACCAAAAAATCTCAAGCTTGCATTGAAATACCAACAGAACACCTTTAGCTGTAAAGATGGATTCCCACTGAAAGCAAACCTTTTTAAGCGTGAGTGGTTCATACGTCCTCTCTGATATAAAGTTCAAGTAAAATGAATTTACGAAGCGGTAGAAATGTGTTGACGGCAATAACTTGACTCCTGGTTTGTTTTCAGCTCAAACGACAACCGCGATTGCCAAACAAGTCCTTGAATTTACAGTGTAGAAATCGAAAGTGTTCACCTTTATCCCAAGTCAATGATGTAAAAACGGACTAGAGTGCACTGAAAAGGTTTACCATCAGTATCATCAAGAACAGCCTTTGTTTAGGGCCAAGACTTATCCCTAACCCTCCGAAAAATTCGCGAATTTAATATAAACAATTTTTTATATATCATGGCGGTCAACTTTACCTTGACAACAAACCAGTTTGCAAATGCCTAGTCACTCTGGCTTCGAATAAAATTAAATACAGTGCAACTATGTCATGGCATTCTAATGCACTCCAAAGTACTGCGGCCACGTGTTATTTACGAACACTTCCTTGCTTTTTTATGGCCAGTTCTGGTGAGATTATTCATACTTTGCTGAATTGCGCATGCGCTTACACGTATCTTGCAACTTATTCAAATTCATACGTTTTGCTGATTATCTGGTATTTCGGTCGGTACATCACAGTTGAACTATATTACTAGTGACTCATGATGATCAGAGTCTAGTTTCTCGTTCGTCTACAGTAAAGTGATTTTTATTAAAGTGAGGATTTTCAGACATTGTCGTAGTCTTCTTTTACTTTCAGCTTACTATGATTCTCAGTGTAAAGAATTCGTTCTCTTCAAGTCAGCCAGCCCTTTCACGGTTGATAGTTTTCCCGCAGGAAAACGAGGAAGGAAATATGTTATTGTTCTCGAGCTAAAAATTCGAACGCCCAGAAATTTCAACTTCATAAAATCAATGGAAAGTGTTCCTCTACTTCAAAAGACGAGAGAAGCAGTTTTGAGTTACACCTATACCATCAATCACTCTAATTGCAAAAAAAAAAAAAAAAAAAAATGGATCAATTGTCACACTGTTTTTTTCCGATGAAATTCTTGGTGTTATTTATTTCTTTGAACTAGTTGGTAAGGTGTTGAAATTATCTGCATTCAATTTGTTGTTTTCGCAATTGTTGTGAAACACTTGTTGTTTAAAATTTGCACACTAGGACGATCTTTGAATAAATTATCGACAACTCATCTCGTACCCTAAGAGGGTTTGGCTCTGAATCCCCTCAATCCAGCCATTTTTCTCTTCCTTTTAAGTTCTTTTGTTTGAACATTGTATATCCACAGGCAGACCAATCGTGGTGTGTGTCATCAAAAGTTGATGCATAAAAATTGACTGTTAGAATGGACAGTGACCTGGGATTTGAAAAAAGCGAGGATATTGCATTTAGACGTCCTAGAAAGGGAAAAGAAACAGTAGAGTGAAAGTAGGAAGGCTTTATTTGACTAGAATATAAATATTTCCACCGCTACTCGGTTCGTTGGAATTCTAGGTTTTTAACGGTCAATTTTTATGTATCAACTTTTGATGACACACACCACGATTGGTACCCCTGTGGTATATCTTACAGTAATTCTAAATACTTGAAATAAGCCAACTATCTGATTACCCTTTTCCATTTGTTCGGGAACAAATTCTTATCTGTACATGCACATTATTCAACCTGTACTGTCTAAACTCCCGTAAAGGATCGAAGACTATCAAACTTGGACATCTGTTGACATTCAGAGGTCGTGATTGTGATTAAAAAATGTCCAAAACCGGTGTATATATGTTAATCTACCATGGCCTATGATTATCACATAAAACGTTTCTTAAAAAACGAAGCAACGAAAACAGAACAAAACAAGAACTCGTCTCTGTAACAAAAGTATGTCAATGTCAACATGATTTTCAATAAGCCATTTCCGAGATCACTTGAGCCTCTATTTCAAAGCGAGGCTAAGTGCGAAGTCTTTGTAATGAAAATGAGTTTTCGCTCATATGGAACGCTGAACTTATGCACCTATCAATGTTTAGACGGAGAGGGGGGGGGGGGGGTACGGGCAAAGATGCGGCATTTGAACACTTCTGTTGTCCCCTCTCTGGGGAATTTGACCACTTGTACTAATTAAAGTTCAAATATTATAAAGGATTGTTAAACTATTTCCAGTCCCAAGGGTCGGGAATTTGACCAAAAAATTGCAAGAAAATTCAAATGACGCACCTTTGCCCGTACCCCCCCTCTCCGTCTAAACATTGATAGGTGCATTATTACCATCACGAAACTTTCGCACTTTGACTCGCTTTGAAATAGAGGCTCAAGCGAACTCGGAAATGGTCCATTGCAGTCATCTTCCGTCGTTTTCCTCTGGCCTCTATGGATAATTTTACCACGTTCTGATACAGAACTATCGTTGAGATCCAAAATTAGTCTGAAGGGAAACAGAGGCTGCTCCAGCTGGCTGAAGTGACGTCGTTTGTTCCGGAAAATGGAACAGAGCGGGTTCAAACAGTTTTTCAAAATCTGTACAACCTCGTTCCCAGGACCTTTCCCTCCGCATTGGGGGTGGGGCGAAAGGAAAGGTCCTGGGAACGACGTTGAAAGTCTACATTGTCATGATGCTGCACTGAGGATTTTCGCTATGATCTTACCGAAGGTAACTTTTCACTCTTTTAAATTTTAAGGCTTCTGAATATAACAACTTTTTTATTGTAGTCAATTTTTTGAAGATTGTTTTATGGCTCGATAAGTGTCTTGAAGTAAAGTACATTGATGAAAGCAAAAACAAAACAAAACCAATAATCAAAAACTGAAAAGATCCATAAGCAGGAAAATTACAGGAAAAAGGTTTTCTTTATATTGACAGTAAAGTTGCAATTTCCAATAAGTTCGCCAGTGTTAATCTCGTACCCAGATCTCCCACGGTCAGGTTTTCACACTTGCAGTGAGACTCCTGGTTACGAGATTAGCCAGTGCAAAATGGAAATGATCAATTTCGCCTAACATGAACCAAACTTGCCAGATTTTCCCACGCAAAGCTAGTTAGAGAATTTATTTTTAAAAACTATAATCATGAAATCCACGGCACCTTAGTCAAGATCCAGATTCGCTAATGCAGCGGCTCTGTTATATGAGGAATACTGGAAGAAGCAAGGAAAACGACTAAGCATGACTAGGCGACTAACTGGCGACTAAATTTTTAAAGGTGATCTATGAGAACTGATAACCCGTTAAACATTATTCGAAGTAATTTCCTTGGCTATGAGGTCCTTCTCTCCACCCTCTATGCCTCCAGCATTTACAATTTCATCGACGAAGTCCTCAGTCGCAAAGACGATTCTACAATCAATCCCCGCCCTCCACTCCCAAAAATAAATAAAATAAAAACAATAATATTATAAGGGAAGAGGTAAGAAAAGGAATGAGAACAAAGGAGAAGTCATTTTTCATATCTGCGTTATGGTATTTTCGGTCTTGTACTTTAGAGATATTTCAGTTATCGACGAAGTCCTGAAGTGAAATTGTTTTTTTGTGTATTTTGTTGGTGTAAATAAAGTATCTCATAAATATCATGGTGCAATTGAATTTCTTTATTATTCCCTTGTCGTTTGGGTCAGAGGTGATACCTAATAGCCTCTTTTCACGTGATGGATTAAACATGGTATTGTTTATAACATTAAACGAGTTAATAACCTCCTGTATAAAGATCGTAACAAAATGGCAATCCCTAAAAATGGCAATTCCTAAAAATCGAATCTCTTTCTCCGCAACATGTGCAATTATCGTCTATTTTGATTCCATATCGATAGAGTTCTCGATTGGTTATTATAACTCGATAAATTAATTTAAATCGGAATTCTTTTAGTTTAGTCTCCCTACAGACGTTTTTTCAAAGAGGTGAATATTCTTTTCCTGGAGTCTTCATTCAAGGAAAGGCCATTATTTCATTTCTTTGGCCCGGTTTGATCTGCTGTGTGGAGTTTTGTACATAACAATTTGTAATGCTACCACGTCGTTCCGTTGTAGGCTAAGATTACTCTCAGAATATAATTCTTTAATAATTGGCTCCATTGATTTTGCTTTAAGTACTAAATGCTTCGGAATAGCGCTGATAACTTGATAGCATTGGAGGAAATTTTTTTTGCAGGAGTGTTTCTTCGTAAATTCTTGGTAGGACACAAGTTGATCGGTATTATTCAAGATATCTTGTATTGACAAGATACCTTTTTTGAACTATTCAGTTTTACCTTCAACAAGAATTTCTTTGTTATTAAAGAAAATTATATCCTGTGCTTGGTCGAAGCTATATGACGTTTTTAGTTCGTTAAAATATCTTAATTTATTTATTTCTTTGATCGTGAGCGGGCGGTATCCTGAGAATCCTGCAATCTGATTGGTTCCGGAAGCGGGCAGTATTTTCCTATCTCCTGACCACGGTCATGGTAACCAACTACGCTAAGCGCAGAGTGAAGTTGCGAATTTAAAGAGCGAAGTTTCAATTTGTCTTAATTGGTTTTTGCAATAGAGCAGTGTTCTTGTTCAACTTTGTTGACTTTTGAAAGCGAAACTTCACACTGTGTAAATATTCCTGACCAATTCATTTTGTTGTACATTTGTTGACACGTTGATGAGACAATGTGTAAAATAAAAACATGACTTTTCCAGTTTTTCTTAATAGTTTCTCCTACCTTCTAAACTGATAGAATTTAGAAATAAATAAAAATGTTATTCACCGGCCTTGGTCAGTCCGTATTGGGAAAAACTGTGCCCTTTGTCTCGAGTACAGTTTTTCCCAATACGGACCTCCCGGTCGGTGAATAACATATATATATTTCGGTAGAACAATGCGATTGAATTGAGGTGTTTCGTATCGTAATCACACCTCAACAAGAAGTTTAGACCACCAGATTTTCTTAGATAATAGCCAGGAACCGTTTTCTAGTTATGCGTCCCTTTGTTTTAAAGGTTGTAAAGAACACCTGAGCGTACCTTGAGCTTCAAGACTCGCAATGAATCTTTTTTGTTACTTCAGTCTTGATTCTTGAAACTCCCACCCCCCACCTCCCCATAGCTTTTGGTTTGTCCCTCGCAAGAATCATAATGGTAATAGTGCGTATGTGTACCCGACAGTTGAAGACGTCATTGACCCTTTCTTCTGCAAATTGATTTATCAGCTGTTTCTTGTTCAATTACTCGATCTGGATCTTTGCCTTCATTTTTATCGTTTAGTCAGGATATTCCGACTAAATTTGACCAAGGAAAAAAGAAAATTGAAAAAAAAAATCTTAACTTACCTTCAATTAAATAAGTTGAAGTAAGTTTCTGGTAAAAGTTTCTTCGGCATGAATTTGACCACGTGATGGCTGTGAAGCCGCAGATCGCAAATCTGTTGTATTTTAGTTTTTTTTTCGCATTTGTTAAATTGTGGCGAATAAATTAAATTAAAGTAAAGTAAAGTAAAGTAAAGTAAAGTAAAGTAAAGTAAAGTAAAGTAAAGTAAAGTAAAGTAAAGTAAAGTAAAGTAAAGTAAAGTAAAGTAAAGTAAAGTAAAGTAAAGTAAAGTAAAGTAAAGTAAAGTAAAGTAAAGTAAAGTAAAGTAAAGCAAAGCAAAGTAAAGTAAAGTAAAGTAAAGTAAAGTAAAGTAAAGTAAAGTAAACTAAACTAAACTAAACTAGAATAGACTAGACTAGACTAGACTGGACTAAACTAACTAAACTAAACTAAACTAAATTGGGGCCGGTTGCATAAAAGACCCTCAACAGTTACGAACTCCCAACTTATGGGAGTCGCAGTAAGGGAAGGGCTTTCGACTTAGGGAATAAGTATCAGGATTTACGATTGTCTAAGTGTACACCTAAGGAAGTGTTGTTTGTGCAATGAAATTTACGAGAGTTGCGAGAACGTGTAAGAAGTGAATTCAAGGAAAATTTTGCGGGATCTATGGAGGTCCCGTACATTTACGGACGGCTTGGACGTCTTTTTCCTAGAAAAAACTGGGCCGCGACTTATACACATAAAAACTTCCTTTCATGCATGCAATAGTTAGCCCAAATGTTGACGTCTTTAGTAATGTAACCGTGATCTCGGCTTAGCTTAATACGCCTTTATACGGCCATATATAGAGAGCCACGAAGGAACAACGCAGAGCACTATGGTCCACTATCACGGAAAAAAGGCGGAACGTCAGTACGCAAGAATTTTGTTAGTGATTACCTCTCTTAAATGCTACCGATAAATTGAAAACGAAACGTTCCAACAAAACTTCAACAAACTATTTCCGCTATGAAAATATAGTGTCATTGAGAGTGTTTTGGTAGTTGCAGTAATAAAGGAAGAGTATGACTTTTCAACTTAGTAACCATGTCACAAGCGCCATAACTCCATCAATTACGGTTTTTACGAGAGCGTTAATTACGTGTTCATTGTACGACACTTTAATGTGCACCCCCATCTGTATCTTAAGTGAATTAAAAGTTTTAAATAAATCGTGTGCGCTGATATCAGTGAATGTCAGACGTTTCGGGACTGCTGTCCGTTCATCGGTGAGCTGCATCTTACATGCTCGACTTATAAATGGGCACTTAAACAGCCGGGCCCAGGAGGCATATTCTCAGTATTTGTATAGGTAATCACATGATTCTGAGTGCAATTTGAAATAAATAAGCACGAGGAAATTATTCTTTTCAAAGACCACAAATTGCACTCGCCCTACGAGCTCGTGCAATTTTGTTGGTCTTTGAAAAAATTACTTATTTATTCCAAGTTGCACGAGAAAAATCATGTGATTACTTATTAGTAATACACTTGAAAAAATAGACTGCTTGTAAAGCCTCAGCCCATGCATTGACTACTGAGGTACGCAGAAGACATTGCCCTCGATCTTCCGAAACTTGGAGAAGCTTCGAAAATATCCGGGAATCTTCGGAGATCTCCGGAACTGTTCGGTTGATCTTCGGACACCTTTGGAAGTGTTCGGTTGATCTTCAGGAATCTTCGGAAATATTCGGGCGATCTTCGGAACACTTCGGAAGGTTTCGTACAGTCTTCGGATTTCTTCGGAAGGTGTCGCACAATCTTCGCAGGTCTTCGAAATGCGTTGGATGGCCTCCGGCAGTCTCTTCGTTTTAACTTCGGAAATCTTCGTTCTAAATTTGCACTGTGGTAAACGTTTCTGCACTGTGTTAACTAAAAATGCACTCCGTTTTAGCCAATCAGACCTAAGAAATTTTTTCAAGTGTATTATTATTCGAGAAACAAGATGAATTGTTTAGGAAGTACTGAAACTAAAAAAAGAGATGGAGAGGCCAGGATGGGGAGGAGTTTTGTCTAGATAAGAATTACGTAGCAAAGAAAACGTCCAGAGAGTGAAAAATAACTGTGCTTTATTTATAGTGTTCCATAATGTTTCGGCTGTTTTGTTACCTGGTCGAGTCAAAACGCAAATTTCAAGCTACTTATACAAAATTTTCATTTAAAATTTGTGTTGCGTTGTACTAGTAACGACCTCAGTACGCGGATATGCTGTAAATGTTGCATAGTTTAGACCACAGTCTTTCCTGCTTTTGCATGACACTGTATTCTATGTGCAGCTAGTACGAGTTTACAACTGAATTATTTTCAAGCGTTTTACTGATGTTGAACATCATATATCGACAAGTGCATAAACGGCCGTCTTACACTTGGTCACTCGGAGTGGACATAGTTATGCGGCAGTGAAGTATGGCATCAACCAGGAAGGCCAAGAAAGACAAAAAACCAAGAAACTGTTGGGAAAAAGTAAAGTAATCAGTCAACTCAGGATTCAACGTTTCGGGTTTGGTTTAAACATCGTTGTCAGCTTTTTTTAAATTTGGCATACTACCATAAACGGATTTCAAGACAGTTTTGAAATCAGGCGTTTAAGACAAGTCCTTTCAATACCCAGCAGTTTGTATTATGTGTGGTTGGTAGGCCATGAAGTACATACGTCAAAGACAAACTAACATTGCACTAGTAACAGCAAAGCCTCCACCTCATTTGTTTGGTGGTGAATTGTTAATTGTCAATGATCTCTTAGACAAAAACAAACAAACAATCAAATAAACAAGACAAGCGGTCGTTTTGGTGTCGGGTATCCCACTTCGGTTTGATCAAATTGGCCCCAACAACACCATTGTTCAAATCCTAAGGTTGCCAGGATCTTATTACACAGCATTTCATACCACAGCTGCCAGTGCGTGTTGGTACCTCCACTGTAGACGTTTATCGTTTGACTGATCCCAGCTGTCCTCTTGCAGTTTTGTAACGACTTCACTGAACAGGGCTGAAGCATTGACACACAGTATAGCCCAAATAAGCGAAAACACCATTACCTGTTGTGCAAAAAGCCGTATATTTCATGAGATTACAACAAATACATTGTTGAAGGAATGAATGCAAATATTCCAAATTTGGATGAAAAGTGACGACGTATCTGCAGAAGAGTAATCATTTCAATCCTGTTTTTAGTGTTATTATCCGTACAAAGTTGAGTGTTTTGAAAGATTGTCACAAGTTGGCGATTGTTCATTTAGTGGGGGGCCCGGCGGAGCAATAAGGCGTGTTAGCAACTACGACGGCGATGGCAACGAAAACGTCATTTCAAAATAAAACTTCTCGTTTCTGTGACGCTTTCGCAATTATTGAAATTTGTTTAACTTGGAAAATGCTGACGAACTGTCAAGGAACTAAACTACTATGAAGGGTGTTAAAGCAAGGAAAAAGAAAGGAAACTTTGCCGCCATGCGCTCACGTACTCGACAAAACATAAAATTTGGTCATTTCAAGTTGTTGTTTTGCAGATAACGGCAAAGAAATGTACAAAACTGTAAAACGCACCCGCAAAGCGATTGTTTTTGCTCATTAAGCCTATTGTTTTGTGGCGTTCTCGTTGCCGTTCCCGTCCTAGTTGCTAAAACTCCCTAATGTTTTAAGTGCGGGGCCGCTTCAGCCTCTTCAACTGAGGGGAGCGGGCTGACCATCAAAATAGTTAAAACGCATCAAACTCAGTTTATTTCATAGGATTTATTCTGTCAGGTTGGATGTTTTCCCGCGAGGTCCACAGCTTTAGCCGATCACTATTATTCCGTGAAAGTACTTTTCATTTTTCGAAATGTATGTTACTTAATTTATCATTTTGTCCACAAAAGGTGGGGGGCCCCTCCCCCTGCCCAGTCCCTGTCATTTACTCTTTCCAGGGGCATTTTTTGAAAGAGGAAACGTTTTAGCTCATTCTTAGAAATGAAAAACGAAACATTTCGGTTAATTTTATTAATGAATTACGGGACCGCCACCTCCCTAGGCTTGGAAGGTGGGGGGAGGGGGGGGGGAGAGGAGAGGAAGGTAGGGGGTGTACGGAAGAGGGACATTGCGGGGTCATTTTGTGATATGGGAATAATAATTGATTGTAGTCCCATTACTAATTAGGCATAATATTTGTTCTTGTTAGTTACTTACAAACGCAGTCCACCCCCTCGGCAATCCACATCTCTTAGATGAATTCAAATCGCATAAAAAGCTAACAAAGAGGACAAACACGATCACAAGCCCGGTTACAAATACGGCATAAAACAGTAATATCCTGTCAAAGTCCTCGTCAGACATGTCTGACAGGTCGGTATCTTTGTGGTACTGGCTGATACAAGCAATGGATGCAGAAAGAAGCGCCTATGAACAACAACATCAACAAAAACAACATGATTGACTTTATTTATACATTACTAAGAAAAAGGCGTTTGTAGCTCGCAGTCCGGCAGAGCTATTCTAGGCGGGCTACCTAAACTGAGACTGTATAATAAGCTCACACACACAAAATAAATAAATGAATAAATAAAAATAAATAATAGTGATGATGATTATGTTGAAAGTTATAACAAAGCCAGTGTGATTCATATATAAAGATGTCTAAACTACATTAGCCTGAGGGGAAAAAATACAATTAATCATGACCTTGCAGAGTCAAGGATAGACCAATCTTCATTTGAGTATCGAGAGATCAATTTGCGTTTACTGTACTGTGGCAACGAGTGCTCTTTTGTTTACCAACGAGTGAGTCACACAAAAACAACTTTGACCTAGTTTACGGGTCCCATTTTCCCGCACCTGTCACTTGTTTTCTTCAGTTGAGTTCGGATTGGCTCGTTGCGCTGCCTACCGCGGTCTGTTGTGGTTACTCAGGGTAAAAACGTGACACAAGTGACCCTTAGATTACCCTGATGTTGCGACTAGTTGCTGAGGGGTGGGGTGGGGAGGGAGACGGGAGGAAGTAAATGGAGTTCGTTTCCTTCAGTCGCCATGTTCTTTACATTCCTTCAATTATTCTCTATATTTCAATTCAATCTGGACTTCTGAGACCTTAGAACCAATAGGAATGAGGGTCAGCTCTGGATTCTCAGAGTTAGGCATAAATGAGTACAGCAGATTTTAAAACAGTGATTTTGGTTTTGCTAGGTGTTCAAGATCAACTGTTACGTCTGATGCTATGCTCGTTACCATTAGTCTCTTGACATGTTATAAATTCTTACCAGTTCAAGAAGTTTTAACATTCCTCCAGGCTCCATAAGGTACATCACACCCATCTTGTATTGTCAAAATAGGGGTCTAGAATTTAACTTTGAAAAAATAATAGGAATTCATTAGTTTGAAAATTTTTAAGGCAAAAAAAAAAATTTTTTCATGAGAAGCAATACGTCAGAAACATCAATAAGAATGAGTGCTGATTAACGCAGAACTCTTAATTGACGCTCAGACGCAGCTCGTAACAGACTCGTGTTAGTTTAGCGTGGAGATTGAATTCGCTTTATTATTTTTGTCCAATCGAGCGGCAAGACCTGTGGCTTTGTTTTTATTCCCAAGGACAAGTCTAACATATTTGACATTGTGACGTCATAGACAACGATGCCTTGTGATACTGATATGCCTGATTTAGTCATAAGGAAAAACATGCGAAACTTATGGAACTATGAAGTTAATTTCACAGCTGCAAAAATGTCTACCTCCTTAAAATTCAAAACCATGCGTTAAGTTGTCTGAGGAGTGAGATCTCTCACAACACAGTTAACTGTCAGGTTTTAACTAGCGCTTTTAAAGAAATTGACCGCTGCGTAGTTAATAATGGGCGAGATCACAACAGCTCGTGGCGCAAGTGATAAGCACATAGTGCGGGCATTTGATCTGAGATCCCGAGGTCGCGAGATCAAATCACGATAAAGGCGGTAAAATCGGCGGCGGTAAATCTCGGTAAAATCTCTTGCAGCTCTGGCCGAACGGGACCCGGACCCTACGACGGACACGACAAATAATAATAATAAAAAAACAAGAATGGGTATATACTAGAAGCGGCTCGTCGCCTAGCTATCCGGTTTGTCACGCAAACAAAGACCCTTTGTGTTTACTCTAGAAAGGATCGATAAATTTGAGAAAATCGAAGAATTTATCTGGTCAAAACTACGATATCATCATTAGGATGTGTTAAATACATTTCCCCCACAAGTTCCTCCACTTCATGCTAGATCCAGTTCAATACCGAGAATAGAAACCTCCAAAGTGATCATTCAACTAGTTGTTTAAGTTGGCAATCATTCACGCGGTAAGTAGGGAAATTTCCCAGAGACCAGATATGAACTGGGCAGACACCGAACCGCAAAGCAATTCTTTCATAAATTATATCAAAGAAAAATCTATCGAACCGATCCATGGACTTAAAATAAATTGTATCAGGTCTTAGTGATTGTCATGTGGTTGATTTGTAAGACAGTGGCCAAATTCTCTTCAAAAATTACATCCGAAATGATGATGCAATCTTTATCTTGACTGAAATAATTTCTTCTAACGTAACATGTTAATCACGCATCGTGCATTACGCTACCAAAAGTCTCTTGGGCAGAAGTGTTTACTCAATTGCTCAAAATCTTGAATTACGATCGACTTGAACTACATTCTAAGCATAAACGGGGTCCAAATGGCCAAAACGGCCGCTTTCAAATTCGGCGAATATCTTGTTGAGTTAAACATCAGTTACGAGTTGCTGTTTGTCACTTCAACAGAAAAACGAATCAACTAACCCGGCTTTGCCCATTTTTGTTTTCGATATTTTTCGATAAAAATCGATCGTTAAATTACAGAAATCGATAATCACAAAGGTCGACTGATCGATTTTCGATATTAATCGATAAATTATAATCAATTTCATTCGATTACTACCGATTTTCAGCGAGTATCGACAATATCGATTAGTTAGGCCCTGACTAACAAAGTGGAGCCGAGGATATAAGCCCTACGGACTTTGCTTGGCTTTTCTTCAACAAATTTTGCGCCCAAAAACGAGCGACAGCAGTGAAAACGAAGAGTTTTAGACTTCAAAATGAAATGTTGGATAGAAAACTTTTGGAAAAAACACGGCGGGCATTTTTGAATCCAAACCAATTTCAGATGAAAGCGTGAAAATAACAAAACGTTGGAACACCGACAAAGAACGGTGCGAATGTCTCTTCGGCGTTTCTCGTAGAAATTGGAAAAATAGGACAAGTAACAAACATAACTCGTAGTAACCGAGACAAATTGTTCATCAATTTTCTTGGCATAAATGTCCGAATAAGAGACAAAACAGGAGTACTCACCTGCGGACAGTTTACAGGCAAATTCGATGTAACGCGCTGCGGATTTTACCGACTTCGAAAGGATTTTGGGGTTTCCTGTTCCGTCAATCATCTGAATGAAGGCGGGGTTATGCAAATCACATCGCCGCGAGGTCGTGAATCTTGCGATTCTTACGAGACGGGGGAAAACAAAGCTGGCAATGACTCGTGAATATCCAAGAGAATTGCGATCGATAGAGAGTGCTATTTATGTTGAGGGAAGGATGGAGGGCGGCAGACGTTGCTTTAGTCTTGAAAGTGGGGAAGAAATTCGTAAGAAAGGTGAGAGGAATCCTCGAATCGCCCAACGCAGGGAAAGTTGAAACGTCTCAGCAGTGAGTAGAGAGATGTTTTACTTTTAGTTTTGACCTTCTGCCTGAACTAAACGATGCCGAGCAAAATTTTTTGCTATTTTGTTTCCGCTGATAGATTATAACCGGTAATGAAAGGTGTATGCTCGTTTGCAAAGTGTTTTCAATATTTTTCATTGGTAAAACATCTCGAGCTGTCAATAATACGATATCAGATAACACACTTTAAAACACTTTCGAAACTACCATAAACGACAACAGGTAATAATTCTTATCGATATCGGAAAAAAAGCAAGTGTTTATGTTTGTACACCGTTAAGTTCAGACAGTAGATCAAAACTAAAAGTAAAACATTATAAATCAACTCACCGCTGAGGCGTTTAAGCGCAGCAATACTCAATCGTCTGGTTTTCTTTCGAAGGTTCTTCTGAACTTTCTCAGGAATGTGTCCCCCACTTTCAAGACTATAGCTTTGTCTGCTGCCTTCCTTCCCTCGACATAAATACCACTCTTAACTGCAATTCTTTTGGATATTCTTTAGTCATTTTCAGTGCTGTTCGCAAGCTGCTTTGTGATTTGCATAACCCCACTCCCTTCAGATGATTGACAGAACAGAAAAACCTTCAAAGTTTGCAAAACGCGCAGCGCGATACAACGAATTTCGCTGTAAGTCAGTAGGGGAGCAGGGTTGGCGCAGTGGCGAGAGCGCTCGCCTTCCACCAATGTGTCCTGGGTTCCATTCCCGGACTCGGCGTCATAAGTGGGCCGAGTTTGTTGGTTCTCTACGCTGCTCCGAGAGGTTTTTCTCCGGATACTCTGGTTTTCCCCACTACTCTAAAACCAACATTTGATTTGATTTGATTTAATTTGATTATTGGTAAGCTTAAATTTGATTTGAGATTTGTAAGAAACAGTAGGATTTAGAATTGTGAGAATTTACCGTTGTAAAGCGCTATGAGCAGTTGATGGAATAGCGCTATATAAAAGCGTTAAAGTAAATTAATTAAAATTAATTAATTAATTGATTAATGAATCAATTTAGTCAACAATCTCTCCGAATGCAGAGCTTAAGCAGAAGCCGTCATTTCACACAAAAGTATTACTTCTCATGCCTACCAAGGAAGCTTCTTTAATTAAGGATTTTTAGCGGCAAAACCGTCCAGTTTAAGACACAGCAACGTCCGAAGACAGCGACTGCTTGTTAAAACCTTGCCAAACCACACGATCGTTTCTCTCGAAGACCCATAAACTAAAATGTCAAACCTGTTGTCAAACCTGTTTTCGACTAAAACCGCCAAAAATTTCAGGAAAAGTTTTTTCCACACCGTTTGTAACCTAAACACGACAAGTATCTACAGTAAAGATGTTTACTTGACGAAGTCGAAGCCGCGTAGAGCCACATCTTAGCGCGCGAAAATTAAGCCTCGTTTTGGCCTGGCTTGAGCCTGTGATCCATTCGGAAACCAGTACCTGGTCAGCGGTCAACTTAAAAAAAACCCCAGCTGACTTCGATGAACTCTCAACGTGAGCCCGCAATATGGTCACGTGATCCTGGTCAGCGGATACCTTGTTTTGACAAGTGTCAATTGACCATAACATGTAAACCGGGTGGTCAGCAGGAGTGTGGCCACCATGTTGGGACCATGTTAGATTATTATTAGGAGAGTAATCGAGCGAGTAATTAGAGGGCGAGTAATGAGAGCTGATTAACGCAGGCAGATGGAATACTCTTAATTGACATTCAGACTGAACTCGTAACAGGCTCGTGTTGGTTAGCGTGGAGATTGAATTCGCTTTATTTTTTTTGTCCAATCGAGCGACAGGACCTCACGTCCTTGTTTCTGTTTGACAAATTGGCTTTGTTTTTACTCCCAAGGACAAGACTTTAACTTATTTCACATTGTGACATCATAGACAGAACGATGTCGCGTGACACTGATATGTCTGATTTAGACAGAAGGAAAACCATGCTAAACTTATGGAACTATGAAGTTAATTTCAAAGCTGCAAAATTCAGATGTGTAAAATGTCTACCTTTCTCACAATACAGTTAACTGCATGTCAGCTCACAGGGAACCCAGACAATCTGTTTGTGTGACCCTTTGTTATTTTATAGTAAATGTATGGGATTTACCGTATGTTTCATGCTCTAGCGACGAATCGCTAAATATATGTATTGAACAACGCTAAATAAAAGTGAAATTGTCTTACCTGTGCTGTACTGTCGTCCTTTTGCCTCAATACTGATATTTTAAGCGATTTTGTCGGGTTTTGTCTTCGCCGCCGACTGTGCCTCATAAGAAATGAAAAGGGTGGAAAGACCTTTGAACGGCTCCAGCACCGAGCCAGCGCCGAGGCGATTTTTCCCTTGAAAATCGCATCGCTCAGCTTCCAAACCACGCAACATAAAGGCCGAAACATTCACGCTTCTTCTCGTGCCTCCATATCAGTCTTTCCCCTTTGCGATGAACATCTGCTCAAGCTAGAATCCAGTGTCCCCCTTCCAAATTTCATCGTTCTACGCATGCGTGGTTTGATTAATTCAGAAATTTGACAACAAAATCACGCAACATGGCGGACTCGCGGGTGAAGAGAGAAGTGAAGCCTCCTAAGAGATTCGGGGAGGATTTTAGCTTTCAGCAATCTCAAGTTGAAGCCAAAAGAAAAGTGACTAAACCAGACAAAACTCTGTACGAAATCGAAGTTATTGATATCGACAAGGCCGAAGATAAAGTTAAAATTCATTACACTGGTTATGATTCGGAATTCAACGAGTGGAGGTCATGCGTTGAACTTGGACTACCAATTCGTTTAGTTAAATTACATGTACTGGGCGAGGATTCCCTCGAAGACCGATATAACTCATTTTACGATGGCCTATTTAGAGAGATAAAGAAACGATTGCATTCCACAATGACAGACGATCCGGACATAGAATAGAAATAGAAATGCCGATTGATTGCGATGTTTTCAACAATGGGTTGGCGTCAGTCGGAAAGTCATCAATAGAACGGAATAGGAAGGTTTTCAAAGTAGAATGCAACAAGGAATTAAACAGCTTATTAGGTGCAAGATGGGATGAACGAATTATGAATAAGCACGGCGACTTCGCTTTTGTCGAATACGGAACTGTCAAATTTTGGGTGCATTCAAGGGATCCCATTAAAGAATTCAAGTTCATCGGAGGGAAATATTTGGAAGCTGCCACTGAACAGACACCATGTATGATATTTACATTTGTTCGAGGTGATGGAAACAGTGCTGACTACATTGCTCGTAATAAGTCTGATAAGTAGATAATATATTTTTATTTCCTGTTGTTTGTTCGTTTATATACTTATAGATTCACAGAATTATAATATGAACATAATAATGGTCATCTTTTTACCTGAAATTATTGATATTAATAGAGTAGATCAGATAGGTAAGAAAAAAATCAATGTACAGACATTTACAAATATGTCAAAATTAAGAAAAAAATATATACAGATATTAGTCTCTGGCTTACTTGTTGATTTCCTTTATGGACGCTGGTGTATCGCCACGAGGACGTCCTTGAAAGCCTTCATTTTTCGCATCCTCATTGCCAGGAGCAGCTTCAACTACGCGGACGATTAACGCACATGAACGTAAACTTCCCTGCCATGAGGCCGACAGCTAGTTTTTGCATACCCCAACGAATTTGGTATCAAAACGCGCAGAATTTAACGAAGATTTCGAAAACGGCGGGGTTTTTTGCGTTACATCCTTACGTCACGAGAAGTCGAGCTTAGTCTTCCACACAGTCAGGAAATCGCTTGGATGTTACTTGTAAACAAACCCGAATGCGTAATGTTCGAGCCGAAAGGCCGACCCCAACTTTTTCACGATTGAGTCCAAACATGACTTGACTGGTGCTCTATATGTTAAAGTTTCCTACTCTGTTGGGGATTTCT
>OX419339.1:18632574-18645074 GCA_948470475.1 Galaxea fascicularis
AGTCATTGCTGTTCTTTATATATTTTTGCAAAGGAAGGGAGTAATTTACCAAATGCAAATCACTCAAATGCACGTGCAGCACGTGGTTTGTATGCTCATTAGGAAGACAAAATGGCAGCAACTTGAAGTAAGAACAGATTACACACCATGTCCCACAAAATTCTCGATATAAATTCAATTCAAAATTGATACCTGATTAACATCAGAAAAAAAAATTGTTTTTGTTATGCTGGGTGATGCCTATTCATCAGTTACCATGACAAAATGACTGACATGGCGCGCAGGAAATTTTTTTTTTTCCTGACCAACATTCTGGCCCAGCATTATAGCTTGAACTCAGCAAATTGGCTGTGTTTTTCCCGCAGCTTTGACAGGCGTGCATTAAAACTTGTGAGCTCTTCCTCGACGTCCTCAGTTACAGGTGTACCACGAGTCTCCTCTGACAGAGCAAAATAGGGCTTTTAAGTTGAGTCAAATAAATATTGGATCGATACGCATAATAGTTACATTGTTTCCATCACCAAAGTATCCAAGACCAAAAGAGGTATCTGCTGCCGGGAAAAGCCCTCCTCTGTATTTTTCCAACAAGTACTCTTAAGGCCTCTAACACTGTCAAAAGTGGCACTTCTCGAAGGAAATATGACTGTGAGCTGTTCTTGTTTTTCTCTTTTAAAACACGTAGACAAATGTTTACGGTGGAAGTTGAAGTCATGCTGGTTGTAGTAAATTTAACTTTAACTGCAGCAATGAAGACCAATTTGAAACTACCCACATTGCCTTGCGTTCTTGGCTTTGGGATGTTTGCTTTTCCTTTGACAACGTTTTTTGAAATAGCTGTATATTTCGCTCTACAGCAGGCAAAATAGAGCTTAATTCCTAAATGTCTGCAAACAAGAATACCTGTAAGCAACCTTCAGGCTCTAATTAAGGTTGCTGCGTTATCAAATACAAAGATTTTCGAAAAAAAGCCTAAGAAAATGGGATTTTCAGACTCACGTTTTCACAAGACGGCAAAATCCTTCTTCTCACGTTGCGACGTGACGGCAACGTCAAGACAGACATGCGCATTGGATGAATTGGGTTTTCCCAGTGGCCTCTCCCGTCGCCGTCGCCGTCGCCGTTCCCGTTGTCGGTGCTTAAAGTCTCTATTTTCTTCACAATTGACCGCAGTGCACTGATGGCTTTAGTCTTTTATAACGAAGTTATGTTAGAAAAGGTAACGATGCAAAGTACCCAGCAATTCTCGGATTTTTCTGAATCGAAAGAACCCAGTTAAATGCAGCGCATGCGCAGTTGCTCAAAAAATTGAGACCGATTGCTTTTGTACAAACTTGCCGATTTCTAACAATCCAGTCGTTAGAATTTCAAGAAATTTGGCAAGAAAATAGTTCATCAACCACGTGAAAGATCTATCAAGAAAAATAGGAATTTTGACATAGGGAATTTTTTTAATAATACAGAAAACGATTTACGGCGAATTACGAAAATCGCCTATGTCAAAATGTTATTAAAACAGTGTTGACAGACGGGATTTAATGTCAATTCGTAGTGGGCAAACGATGAAAACAATCAAACGACTGGATTTCTTTTAAATAAACAAAAACTATTTTTTAAGCCTTATTTTTAACCAGCCCTGTTGCCATGGCAACAGCATACACCCTCGCCAAAATGTGAGAATAAATACTTCCATAGTTAAACTTGGCTCTTGCAAAAAATGGGCGCCAAAGCATAAATAGTTTTAAAGTAATGGTGTGTTAGGCATAGGCACTTGAAAACTGTGTTCGGCCACCTTAAGGAATATTATACTTATACTGCGAAGGCTTCCAAAATATTACACACTTTTTTACTACTTTTATTACACTGTTTTTGCAAACTGTGATTTATGTCAACAAAGACGATCACCATGTAGAAAACCTATTTTATATACGAGGTATTTAGTTTCTATTCAATGCTTGGATACTCCCTCCACCAGAGTTTATTGTTATCTTGATATCATAACATATTGATATTTAGTTGCTGTGCTCGCTTCAGGGCTATTTCAAGTCCCAGCTCCAAGTCAAGACTACCTGCAGGGCATCCGAATACTTCGTTGAAAGTTTGACAAATGCCATCGACTAACTACATTTCGTAGCGCGTATCTCCTTCCTGCTTATTATGTATTGCTTCCGACTGTTCGTGTTAAAACCCGTGAATAAACCCAGTGAGGCTGTTAATCCAAATGGTTGTTGAACGGTTGCAGTTCACCTGCGATCAAAATTTTTTTTGCACATCGTGAAAACACTGCAAATAATTAAATAGCATGGCGTAGCTGTCTCGTTTGTGTGTAAAAAGAGTGTGTAAGGCGGAAAGGCTAGACGGAAAGGGTGCAGACACTTGCTGATCGCATTTAACAACAAACAGTCATTACCCATTTCGCGAATTACATAATAGGTTTTTCACGTTTCATCAAAAAATGTTTCCATTTCATGGTACGAGTTTGTATTATTTGTGTTACAGAATTAGAGCAATTTTCAACTGAGTGTCGTAAAACAAAAAAACCAAAGTGATTACTTCAACCAATCACAACACACCTAAACATTGCCTGGGGGCCGAGGCGGGCGTGTAGCCGTAAATTCAACTTTTCTAATTTCTCGAAAAACGAAAGAGCGGCGGAACGTTTAATTTTGTTTTTTCAAAATAGTTCACCCAAATGGACATTTAGGTGAAATAAAATGACATCTGAAATTTCCCGTCTGTCGTGGGATTTTTGATATTTACAGTCAGGAGCTCTTAATCACTTACTTGTCGCCACTTTAAGGAGGCTGGAAAGGGTTTTTAGCTGCACGCGCGTGCGCAATCTGCACACGCCATAACTTAATATGCGCGCGTCAGCTGAATGAATCAAAATCAAGCACACTGGAAGTTAAATACTGCGTGAAATCGCGAAAACCGGAAATAGAATCTGCGGAAAACATTTGCTTTTTGCTCTAAATTTTGCTCGGTGACCTATCTTGATTTTTTGCATACACGTACCACTCACGATGGCACTTCAAATATAAAAGTTTCGGGAAAAATTATCTCAGTAAAACGCTACTGAAAAAGTTAAAGAATTTAGGGAGCTTTCCAACAAAGAAATAAAAATAGTAGGTTACCGAATTGGTTTTTCAGATAATTTACAATAACTGCCATTTAGAGAACCTTTTTGTGGTCTACATAGTTTCTTTATAGGCGTACCTGTAGGCCACTTGATGTATTGCTGTCGCATAGAAATACAAGCATTTGTTACTCGCTGAATAATTCTAAACAGGCTACTTAGCGTCACATCAAATCTGTCCGAGACGGATCTCATGACTTCAGAATTGGACACAAACCAAACAAATGCCAACACGACGGTTTAATATCTTTGTTTCTACAGCTCCATAAATAGCTCTTTCCTAGAATTATTACATAATTGACTAGATCCATCCCCTCCTTCAGGATTCCTATGATAACGTCACGTAGTAAGAGACATCTGCAACTACTAATATTAATCAAAATGTTCGCAATGACATCCATCCAAAAAGAGTACGAAAAGCTACAAGTAAATAAAGCATGAGTTTCTAGTTTCTTTGGTATCTTGACCGAGAAGGAACAGTTAGGACTTAGTTGAAACACAGCCTATTTCATAAAGGATTTCATTGGTAAAAAGAATAGAGTTCGGTACGTTGCATAGGTAATCAAATGATTCCGAGTGCAATTTGGAATAAATAAGGACAAGTAATTTTTTCAAAGACCAACAAAATTGCACGAGTTGGTAGGGCGAGTGCAATTTGTGGTCTTTGAAAAACTGAAGGTTTCGTACAATCTTCGGATTTCTTCGGAAGGTGTCGCACAGTCTTTGCAAGTCTTCGAAATGCATTGGATGGCCTCCGGCAGTCTCTTCGTTTTAACTTTGGAAATCTTCGTTGTAAATTTGCACTGTGTTAAACTTTTCTGCACTGTGTTAACTAAAAATGCACTCCTTTTTAGCCTATCAGAACTGAGAAAGTGTATGATAAATATTGAAAAGATCTTAAGTATGGTTCACTGGAAATGCTTATGGGCAACAAAAAGGCTTCTGAGATACAATTATTTTCCAAATTAAATTCTTCCCCTATCTTGGCCCATTTCTCTGGCTATTCATACTTGAACTTCATTAAGAAGCCATAACAGTCACGATATTTGAAGTTTTCGCGATCAAGAACAACAGTAAAAGTGGGTGGATGTACATGTAACTTCAACAGCACTGCTTCTCTCAATCCAGTCAAAAAATTAGAATTTAAAAGCCTTTCTCCTTCGAAAGTGTCAAAGGAGTCAATATTTGTCTTATCATAAAGTAAACCTTTGGTATAAATATTGCCTGTATAACACACTTTTGCCCTCAATCTTAATTTCTCCGTTGTTCCAATAATATATTTATATTCGTCATCGCAATCAACGAAATCTCGCACTTCCGACCACCATAATAGCAGCCCATAATAGAAATCGGATAAAATATTTAAGTTATCGACAAGATAGTTACAATTAAAAATGAATAACCCCCCGTAACTACCTAGGAGATCATTAAGATAAAGTTCCCGAAAACTGCTGCATCCTTCGTCAGTTATTCTTTTTAACCAACTTAACCGTAGGGCTTTGACCATGTTTTCATAATCAACCATGTTGATACCATCAGAATCGTAGGGTGCATAGGTAGAGCGTCTAGTGACCTTATCTTTCCCATTCCATAGGAAGTGAAACACTAATCTATTAAATTCCTTTATAATCTCAGGTGGAGTAGTTAATACAGAGCTAAGGTAAATCATTTTTGAGAGCAAGAACGCCTTGATAATCGTTACTTTACCATAGATGAACAGCCCTCTGACTTTTCAAATCTTAATTAAGCCACACTTGTCTTTCGATTTTCTTTAGTCTTTGTTTAAAGTTCTTTTCGACTAAAAGCTTAATGTCATACGTTGTATGAATCCCTACTGAGAAATTTAACACAGGTTTGCCATTTGACTCCCAGTGGTTTATCTTCACAGCTCTTAAGAGAACCAATCCACATTGTTTCAGTCTTCTTAACATTCAGTTTTAAACCAGAGGCCTTCTCAAACTCTTCAAGAAAATTAAAAAGGGCATTAACGGAGTTCAAGTCCGATAAAATAATTGTCGTAGCCATGATCAGCAAACTGTAAGAGTTTTGTCTCCAAATTATTAATTTCTATTCCTTTGATGCTATCTTTATTTCTTATGGCAAAAGCCAAAATTTCAACTGACGTTACAAACAGGTGAGGAGAGAGAGGGTCTCCTTGTCTCACTACGCGCTTTATATTAAAGTAGTGGGAACACAATCCATTATTTATGACGCAGCTTTGAATATTGTTGTAGAAAATATTGACCCATCTTATAAAATCTGGTCCAAAGTTAAATAGTTCTAGACATTTATTAAGAAAGTCCCATTCTAAGCTATAGAAAGCTTTTTCAAAGTCAATAAAAAATAAGACACCACGTTTGTTCTTATCTTTTGTATATTCCATTATGTTAAGGATTGAGCGAATATATATCATTGCAAATACTTCGAGCTGGGATGTATCCTGACTGATTTTCATGTTAAATCCGGCAGCTAGCATGCACCACACGCTTCAATCTTCCAGCGATAACTTTAGAGGCTATATTTTCATCAACATTAAGGAGGGAAATTGGTCGCCAGTTTTTAAGACCAAAACGGTCTTGATCCTTCTTCTCAATGAAGGTAATTACGTCTGTCTCTGTGATGGACTCATTTCTCCTTTTATAAAAGACACATTCAAAGAGGGTCCCCTATACTTTTTTCGTGAAACGTGATTGGGACTATTTTTTTCTCGTGAAACGTAATTTAGGTTTATTTGTTCATTCGTGATTCGTGATTGCCGATATTTGCTTTATCGTGAACGTGAACGAATTTTGGGAATTATCCGTGACGCGTGAACAGTCTCAATATTTTCGCGTGGATGCATTTTCCGAAGTTGTATAGGGGACCCTCTTAAAAGATTCCACTAAAAGTTCTTCAACAGAGTTCCAGAAAGTTCGATAAAGTTCTACTGGCAATCCGGCATCATTCCCAGGAGCCTTATTTAAGCCAAGAAATCCAAGACATTTAAGCATTCACCTAGGGTAACAACTCCTTCACTAAACTGTCTACAATCTTTCGAAAGCTTTGGTATTAGAAGATTTTCATAATTAAAGGAAGTTTTCATTTGTTGTGCTAAATCCGGGTGAGATTTTCAGCATCTACGATTTCGAAAAAGTCAGAATTAACAACACCACTCAACCGAAGTTTCCGAACGTGTTTCTTAATATGGTTTCATTTCTCTAAGTTAAGAAAATACTTAGAGTTCTTTTCTCCATGTTCATGCCAGCGTGCTCTGGATCTTACAATTATACCTTCAACTTTTTCTTCATACATTTTTTCCATTCTTTCTTTCAGGGGTCATTCTGAAAGGCTAAATGCGCTTCCTGAAGTTGTTCGTTTAGTTGTTGCTCTTCTCCTCGTCTTTGTTTACATTTATTCATAGAGAATTTTCTATAATGCTTCTTAACTCATTTCTGGAGCACGTTTTTGGCCGGTTTTGGCATTTTTCGAGCGTAAGAAATCAACACGATCTCGTCATTCCTTATTTGGCGTCACCATAGAGATTTTTGCTGATCTAAGACACCGAGGGCTCTCTTTTTCTTGTCACGCTAGCTGTTGCCAGGAGCCCATGGGCTCCTGCTGTTGCTTTGTTTGTCAAGCGAACACTCGCGAAGGAACTTGGTACGTGTACCGCGCAGAGGGAGGGGCTGCACTTTTTTGCAAGAATAAAAATAAATTAAATCTAAAAAATAATTTAACAAAAGTAACAGAGTGAAAAATAGCAAAAAATCGTTAATTCGAAAGTGACCAGAGTTACTGGCAAAGACAAACGCGCAGATAAATAGACAGAATGAAGCACTAGTCGTTACAGTTGTAAATATATTATCGTTATAATAGCATTCTCCGTCGCTTTAAAGAAATTGAATAGAAATCCACAATCATACCCCCCCTCCCGCCCCCCCAAACAAAATTCCTTCATGCATTCTTCTTTAGCCCCCCCACTCGAAAACTTGCTGCGAGGTCCCTGTTTAGAAGTGTTTTCTCGAGCCATTTGCCACTCCAGAAGTGCCCAGCCTGGCATCCTTAAGCTGGGTTTGGGGTAGAGGCAATCCTCTTAAAGAAAACAGAGGTGGAAAACGATTTCACAGCGAATGAGCCGCCGAAATCTCACCGATAACCGACTGATCTCTCTGTTGCAAAATGTAGAAAAGCGTTGTTAATTGTTTGCATTCACTGCATTTCAGGCAATTTGAATCTACGGTTACAGTATAAATCACGTTCAAATAGGGTGTGAACAGCAAAAAACGTTCACACCCTCAGTATTTGAACGTGATTTACACTGTAACCGTTAAGTATAAAACTATTTCTTTTATCGATCTTGTTAAATCCCTGATGAAGTCTGTTTGATCCGACGAAACCGGTCGGATAATAAACAGAGTTGACAAGATCTGTTGCTGTGTGCTGCTCACTAGTTTTTATTAAAAAATTTTTTTTAAAGAAACTGAACATGTACAGAATGTCTGACTATCCGAAAGATAAAGTCTCGTTCAGCCCTAACGCAGAGCAGCAGTCTGTTACCTCTTCTACGGAAGCTATGCCTTGTCAAAGGTATCGAAGACGTTGAAGAGGGTCACGCAGTAGATGAGGCTGAAGTTGAAGAGGATGAGGAAGACTACGACACAGATTCAGACTCGGACTACCCTACAGCTGACAGTGACTAGGACAATTTAACGATTCTTCGGGCCGTTACTATACGTAGTGGACGAATGGTCAGAGTCGTTTGTCAGGAATGATAAAGGTCTGAAATTTTGCTGTTTTTTTCTAGACACTCCTTAGCAATTTTCTTTTCGTGATTCGGGAAAATGGAATTTTTCTATCTATGATTCGTTATTTTTTCGGCCCGTAACCGTTCCAGAGACCCTTCCTGTACGACCCTCTTATAAATGGGCACTTAAACAGCCGGGCCCTGGAGGTATATTCTCAGTATTGCTCGAGAAACAGGGTGAATTGTTTAGGAAGTACTGAAGCTAAAGCCGGGACGGGGAAGATTTTTGTCCAGATAGGAATTACGTAGCAAAGAAAACATCCAGAGAGTGAAAAGACACACAGTAAATTGGCTTAAAATAACCGCTGTGCTTTATTTATAGCGTTCTATAATGTTTAGCTGTTTTGTTACCTGTTCGAGTAAAATCGAAAATTTCAAGCTACAGATACAAAATTTTCATTTAAAATTTGCGAATCTATTTTCACTAACGACCTATGCTGATATGCTGTAAATGTTGCGTAGTTTAGACAGTCTTCCCTGCTTTTGCATGACACTGTATGTGTAGCTAGTTTACAAATGAATTATTTTCAAGCATTTTAGTGATGTTGAACATCATTTATCGACGAGTGCATAAACGGCCGCCTTACACTTGGTCACTCGGAGTGGACATAGTTATGCGGCAGTGAAGTATGGCATCAACCAGGAAGGCCAAGAAAGACAAAGAACCAAGAAACTGTTGGGAAAAAATTAAGTAATCAGTCAACTCAGGATTCAACGTTTCGGGTTTTTTTAGTTTTTAAAACATCGTTGTCAACTTTTTCAAATTTCATATTATCATGAACGAATTTCAAGAAATCAGGGGTTTAAGACAACTGAGTCGTTTTAATACCCAGTTTGTATTGTGTGTGGTTGGTGGGCCATGGAGTACACACGTCAAAGAAAAACTAATACCGCATAAGTAACAGCAAAAGCTCGCCGACCTCATTTGTCGGGTGGTGAATTGTTAATTGTCAAGGATCTCTTGGAGATAAACAAACAAACAAACAAACAAATAAATTAAACAAACAGAAAAACAAACAAATAAACGGTACAAACGAAACAAGCGGTCGTTTGCTGTCGGGTATCCCATTTAGGTTTGATCAAATTGTCCCCAACACCATCATTGATCCTAAGGTTGCCAGGATCTTATTACATAGCATTTCATACCACAGCTGCCAGTGCGTGTTGGTACCGCCACTGTAGACGTTTATCGTTTGACTGATCCCAGCTGTCCTCTTGCAGTTTTGTAACGACTTCACTGAACAGGGCTGAAGCATTGACACACAGTATAGCCCAAATAAGCGAAAACACCATTACCTGTTGTGCAAAAAGCCGTATATTTCATGAGATTACAACAAATACATTGTTGAAGAAATGAATGCAAATATCCCAAATTTGGACGAAAGTGACGACGTATCTGCAGAAGAGTAATCATTTCAATCCTGTTTTTAGTGTTGTTATACGTACAAAGTTAACAGTGTTTTGAAAGATTGTCACACGCTGGTGATTCTTCATTTAGTTGGGGGGGGGGGGGGGGCAAAGGAGCAATGTTTTAAGTGCGGGGCCGCTCCAACTGAGGGGAGGGGGCTGACCATAAAAATAGTTAAGACGCAACAAACTCAGTTTATTTCATAACATTTATTCGGTCAGGTTGGATGTTTTCCCGCGAGGTCAACAGCTTTAGCCGATCACTATTATTCCGTGAAAGTACTTTTCATTTTTCGAAATGTATGTTACTTAATTTATCATTTTGTGCACAAAAGGTGGGGGGCCCCTCCCCCTGCCCAGTCCCTGTCATTTACTCTTTCCAGGGGCATTTTTTGAATGAGGAAACGTTTTAGCTCATTCTTAGAAATGAAAAACGAAATATTTCCAGGTCGCTGTTGTTGAACTGATAGCAACTGATTGCTAGTCATTCTGCCTTTTCAAATTTCAGTTCTTTTTATTACAGGCAATGCATCTTTAACCCTTGAACTGCCAAGATCTGATTATGACTTCTCCTTTCTAGCTGTAGACAGTCCCTTGTGCATTAGTTAAGAGGATTTGGGGTTATATCAAGATAACACCCTGTGACTGACAAATTTGTCTATTTTCATCACCTGTCTGCTGGACAATGTATTCAGTAATATCATGAGGAGAGGTTACAGGCTAATTACTTCTGAGATTCACAGGGTTAATTTTATTAATGAATTACGGGACCGCCACCACCCTAGGCTTGGAAGGTGGGGGGAGGGGGAGGGGGGAGAGGAGAGGAGGGTATGGGGTGTACGGAAGAGGGACATTGCGGGTTCATTTTCTGATATGGGAATAATTAATTACTAATTAGGCATAATATTTGTTCTTGTTAGTTACTTACAAACGCAGTCCACCCCCTCGGCAATCCACATCTCTTAGATGAATTGAAATCGCATAAAAAGCTAACAAAGAGGACAAACACGATCACAAGCCCGGTTACAAATACGGCATAAAACAGTAATATTCTGTCAAAGTCCTCGTCAGACATGTCTGACAGGTCGGTATCTTTGTGGTACTGGCTGATACAAGCAATGGATGCAGAAAGAAGGGCCTATAAACAACAACATCAACAAAAACAATATGATTGAATTTATTTATACATTACTAAGAAAAAGGCGTTTGTAGCTTGCAGTCAGCAGAGCTATTCTAGACGGGCTACCTAAACTGAGGCTGTATAATAAGCTCTCTCACACACACACAAAATAAATAAATGAATAAATAAAAATAAACAATAGTGGTAATAATTATGTTGAAAGTTATAACAAAGCCAGTGTGATTCATATATAAAGATGTCTAAATTACATTAGCCTGAGGGGAAAAAATACAATTAATCATGACCTTGCAGAGTCAAGGATAGACAAATCTTCATTTGAGTATCGAGAGATAAATTTGCGTTTACTGTGGCAACGAGTGCTCTTTTGTTTGCCAACGAGAGAGTCACACAAAAACAACTTTGACCTAGTTCACGGGTCCTATTTTCCCGCACCTGTCACTTGTTTTCTTCAGTTGAGTTCGGATTGGCTCCTTGCGCTGCCTACCGCGGTCTGTTGTGGTTACCCAGGGTAAAAACGTGACACAAGTGACCTTTAGACTGCCCTGATGTTGCGACTAGTTGCTGAGGGGTGGGGTGAGGAGGGAGACGGGAGGAAGTAAATGGAGTTCGTTTCCTTCAGTCGCCATGTTCTTTACATTCCTTTCAAGTAATCTCTATATTTCAATTCAATCTGGACTTCTGAGGCCTTAGAACCAATAGGAATGAGGGTCAGCTCTAGATTCTCAGTGTTAGGCATAAATGATTACAGCAGATTTTAAAACAGTGATTTTGGTTTTGCTAAGTGTTCAAGATCAACAGTTACGTCTGATGCTATGCTCGTTACCATTAGTCTCTTGACATGTTATAAATTCTTACCAGTTCAAGAAGTTTTAACATTCCTCCAGGCTCCATAAGGTACATCACACCCATCTTGTATTGTCAAAATAGGGGTCTAGAATTTAACTTTGAAAAAATAATAGGAATTCATTAGTTTGAAAAGTTTTAAAGCAAAAAAAAGAAATTTTTTCATGACAAGCAATACATCAGAAACATCAATAAGAATGAGTGCTGATTAACGCAAAACTCTTCATTGACGTTCAGACGCAGCTCATAACAGACTCGTGTTAGTTTAACGTGGAGATTGAATTCGCTTTATTATTTTTGTCCAATCGAGCGACAAGACCTGTGGCTTTGTTTTTATTCCCAAGGACAAGTCTAACTTATTTCACATTGTGACGTCATAGACAACGATGTCTCGTGATGCTGATATGTCTGATTTAGTCATAAGGAAAAACATGCTAAACTTATCGAACTATGAAGTTAACTTCACAGCTGGAAAATACAAATGTGTAAAATGTATACCTCCTTAAAATTCAAAGCCATGCGTTAAGTTGTCTGAGGAGTGAGATCTCTCACAACACAGTTAACTGTCAGGTTTTCACTAACGCTTTTAAGGAAATTGACCGCTGCATAGTTAATACGGGGCGAGATCACAACAGCTCGTGGCAAATATCTCGGCGGAGATTCTTGAACGCAAGCCGATGTTCTATAATTGGGTGACTGTTTGAATTCTTGGCCATGATTTTATTTACTAGCGCAATAAGCATAAGCAAAAGTGCAAATGAAAACAGCAGCGACATAAGCATAAACATAAGCAGAAACATAAGAAGAACTAACTCACTTATTTGTCTTGTGCTGTTTTCACCAGTGCAGCTACGCGCTCGACATAAGCATAGACATAAGTACAAGAAGAACGGAACTGTTCGTTTTTCTTCTGCTACTGCTTATGCTTATGTCTGGTGAAAACCGAATAAGACAAATAAGTGAGTTTATTTAGTTCTTCTTATGTTTTTATGCGCGCGCTTGTATCAAAATGACCGGTAATATTAAGCTGAATGGTTTTGCTTAGTTCTAAAAGTTACGTCGTGAAGTTGCTACTTTAATATTCACATTGTTACTGATATCATGACTTCGATATTCGCCTGCTCAGCGAACTGATTACTTTGGAAGCTAGCAAAACATATAAACGTCGTCTTCACAAACGTTTTAAACAAACA
>OX419339.1:18650074-18695074 GCA_948470475.1 Galaxea fascicularis
CTTTTGTAAAACACGTTCATTTTCCACTCAAAATGGTTGATACTTACCACAAATCGCGGGTCCAGGGCCTTTAACTTCTCGTCCAGCACAAAGAGAAAGCATAGGTAGATAACTGGAGTGCATAGCCACAGAAAAATTGTGACGAAAAGGAAGAATCCAAAGCTTCCCCCAAACGAGTACCATGACGGAACTACGCAACAATCAGCCATGCACGCCCACGTAATTAACAAAAGCACCTGAAACGTTTTTAGAGACCAAAAATATTACAAAACAACATTTAGCCTGAACTGAACGCGCGTTTTGTTTTGAAATCAAGCCGCGTTTCCAATGCTCTATTGAATTTTTCGTCTGCTACGAAGTTTAAAAGCATTTGCGGAAGTTTGGGAGATGATGAGGATGATAAACCGTCAACTGATTCATTAAGCCGCAGATCGCGGAGCTGTGGAGATTGAAGGCGCTCACGCTGTGTTATCTGTACCGTCCGTTTTTGTACAGGATTTGTTACCGAGGCCAAAATTAGGTGGAGCTTTTGGTCAAAACAAGTCATTTATGAAATGTTAAATTTGTTGCGTTCTTAGCTGTTTCTGGCAGCTTAGATAAGCTCGAAGGGCTGTCGGAAGCAAGGATAGAATGAAACCGCTTGTACATAATAACTACAACTAAGTAATAGTAATTGGACCGAGTGGAGTACATTTCAGGGAGTAATCGAGCGAGTAATTTCAAAACCGGACGAGCGCGCAGCCCGAGTCCGATTTGAAATTACAAGCACGATTACTCTCTGAATTGTACGACACGAGGTTCAATTACTAATTAATCGTATCAACAACAAATTTCGAGATAAAGAAGATTTTGAGAACCTCCTTTGAGTCCGAAAGTCAGTGGTATGTTCCAACTGTCTTACAAACAGTAGAAAAATATTATGGAGGAAGCCATTAAGGCATCGTTTACACGGACGCGGTTTCCAATCGAAACGGTTTCATGACCTCGAAACCGCATTGAAAACGACACGGTTTCGAAGTGTTTGCACGGAACGTATCCGACCGTTTCAGGCCCTTACGCTTCGTCAATTGGATCTGTTAACGGAACTTTCTTGAGGCTGTGTTATTGCAATGTGTGTTCTGTCTACAAAACGCATTAAAATAAATTGGTCACGCAATCTCTTACCGCGTTCTCGGTCATGGGAAGTTTGATGTAATTTGGACCCAAGTGAACAGTCATTGCTCTCGTTACTCTTCATATAATTACAGAAACACATGCTCGAGAGAGACCAAAAGTGTTTGCTGTTTTCCTGATGTCGTCCTTCGTCTGACAAATACTGAATACAAAGTCAAAGCCACCTGTGTTTCTACCGAGACCGGAAGTCGCAGGTTCGTTACTTTCCTTTCGATCACAGGGAACCCAGACAATCTGTTTGTGTGACCCTTTGTTATTTTATAGTAAATGTATGGGATTTACCGTATGTTTCATGCTCTAGCGACGAATCGCTAAATATATGTATTGAACAACGCTAAATAAAAGTGAAATTGTCTTACCTGTGCTGTACTGTCGTCCTTTTGCCTCAATACTGATATTTTAAGCGATTTTGTCGGGTTTTGTCTTCGCCGCCGACTGTGCCTCATAAGAAATGAAAAGGGTGGAGAGACCTTTGAACGGCTCCAGCACCAAGCCAGCGCCGAGGCGATTTTTCCCCTGAAAATCGCATCGCTCAGCTTCCAAACCACGCAACATAAAGGCCGAAACATTCACGCTTCTTCTCGTGCCTCTCGATCGAAAATCCGCCCAAGCGGTCCCGAGCAAACCCTCGAAGAAAATCAAAATCAAGCGATCGAAATGCGTAGCAAGATCTTCACGTGCCAGCTAGAAACCGTCCTGCTGATTGCCTCTTTCTGATTGGACGCCGCCAAACAATAACCGATTCAAAATACGTACCGAGGGTGGGGAACCATAGGCATTTCAGTAACGTCGAACGATTTTAACTTGGCATAATAGTTTAAATTAACATACACTACTTTCTTGTATTTTTCGCAAACAATGATATTGTCAAAAAATCTTAATATTAAAACTGATAACTTATCTTTAACTTAGCACTGACCTATATATCTTTATAGATGTTTAATTTCCTGCGGTATTGAAGTCAGTATATTTGTAGAAGGTGTATCCTGTTGACAGTGTAAACAACGAGTGAAGACATATCGAGATACTAATAAACACAGAAAAACACCTGACGAGAGATTACTGGGATATGCCGGGATATTCGCGCCCGCTTTGCCTCTTATACGAAAACACAGGTCGAAATGGATGATAAAAAAACATGATTACAGCGTCGTTCAAAGAAATGCAGTGGAAAGTCATTGAATAGGGAAAATATACTGAAGTATGGCGGGATGCATTAAGGATCCGCTGACTGGATTGTCCCCTATCTCATGATCTCGTGAACAACCTTTTATGTGAAACAGGGTAACATTTCTGTAGCAAATTGTGTAACAAGATTATTACTGCCCTTTCACTGAGCCGCGTAGCCTACTCTTTCGTCTTTGACAATACGCCGATACGCTTGCTCTCTATATATGCAACGACTTTACTGGGGGGCACTTCAGCCTTAAAAAAATTCACCGAGAATAGAGACAAACACTTTTGACAGGTACAAGACCGAGTGTAAAATACCATGCGCGGTTAAGATAACCGTTTGGAGCCAACTTGTACTATTATCATGGAGTTTACGGCGGTTTCTTTGTTCCCGTCGTCTAACGTCTGCTTCGATTGCATTTTGCATAAACTTGTCCAAACAAACCCAGTCAAGTTCAAGTCGACAGGTATCATTGAATTGAGTGACATCATTTCCTCAACAGCCTGCTCACAAATGATAACAGCCTTGTTCCTTGCATACAATTAAAAGACGTCTGCGACTTTGAAAGTCAATGCAACATGATTATGGCCCAGTTTCAACGAAAATGTACATTGGCTTTGTGTTTTGCCACATTTTATAGATCAGTATTGCGTAATTATCTTCCCTGTATTGCTTGATCATGAGTGTTCTAGCAGAACAAGTTTCAGTGACAAATACGAAATTGCCCGACACCGTCAACCTATCCGTCAGTGACCACAAATTCTGCTCTTGTTTCCAATCAGTACAGATCACGATATTTTCTTTTTTGAAGAAAGTTTTTTATATTTCACCCTTTTCTGGCAATATTGGCAAATTTCTATACCATGCATGCTCCGAATCAGTCGGAAGATCACGTACTAGTTTGCGTAAAACGTCTAAAACGCTCGAGCAAGTTCTTGGTTCAATTCACACCTAGTTGCACATTGGACATTGAGTAGCTGGTGCACGGTAGGATCTATTTTCAAGAAAAATAAAATGATGCACTGTCGAAAGGGACTGGATTCACGGTTAACATGCTGTATATAAGTCATTCGAGGATCATTGAAATTTAAGCTATTTCGTTAAAAATGACATCTTAGTAGTTATTACATTCTGCAGCTGAAAGAGATTCTGCCATAATTTTTGAATTTCAAGTCGTAAAATAACGTTACATATCCACGAATGCAAATGCTTGAATCACATCATTTATCCGGGGAGACCCTGTTTCCCGTGATTACTGCGTTGACTCCAAGGAAAATAGAACGAAAACAAGAAAAAACGATCGAGCTGCGATAATGGATTTGCATAAAGTTGCACTGATGGTTTCTAAACCGAGGAAACAGTTTTTACTTACCCGCAACGCTCAAGAAACTCTTTTAATTTTGTTGTTTTCGCTGCATTTTTTATACGTCTTCGGCAGTAAAACCCAGAGGGTAATATTTTTTGAATTGAACAAAAGCTTATATTTGATTAAACTCGCTTTGGAGCACATTTTCATCCCTTAGTTCAGTTGCCATGGCGATATTCCTAAAATATTTCCCACATTGAAGGTTTGTTTGTAAATTCTATTTGAAATCATGGAAAGCTGGCATTTGTCGCTGATTTGATCAATATATACACCTAATATAGAATTCTCAAAAAAATCCTCGAATGGCTTGGTAGGTAATCCGAACTTCCGAGAAGCGAGCCGGATAATAAAATTTTTTCCGAAATGTAATAAAATAATTTTAAAATACAGATTTTGAAAGCTAGATTTAAAAGTCTTTACATACCATGAAGCCTATTTGGCAAACTGCTTGGTATGTGTGGTCAATTTACCTCCAATCGATAGAAGTCAGCGATTTAGAAAACATCTCGTAGGGACCGCTACGTTTTGGAATAATTTGCAACAAACAAGGGATTACGTTTCATTGGAAACATGTGGCTGAGGAACAAGGACGGGAGGAGATTGGAAACGACCCATGTAAAAGGCATTCAAAACTGAGATGTTGTCTGGAAATTTTAACAAGAATGAATTCCATCTTAAAAGGATATTCAGAAGACAGTCAGTCGGCATGCCTTCTTGAGGCCCCATTTGTATAGGCAAAGGCAAAAACAGATGACCTGGGGCGTTGTATGGTTTAATAACATTTATTCTTTACCATTACAATGGAAAATTATTAACAACAATAGACGATTAACAACTATTGAAAATAACCCTTTAAATTTAAAGATGATGTCAGGGTTAAGTGGGTGGGTGGGTGACAGTGGCTGCCATTAGCGCCTTTACATACCGACGTCCGATCTCACCCTGCAGAAGATTTGAAAATCAACATGAGACTATGTGATATGCGCGGTATTAATAAATTACATTACACAAAAATGCAAGACACATGTAATATTGAATAGTGTCATTGACCTGGTACAGTTGAACAGTTTTTGGACACGTCACTGAATGAAAGGCGATCTTCGCAATCTGCTTATCTTTGAAGACAACCCATATCAAAATTCTACCTCTTGATACAGGGACCAGTCGTGCGTTTCTCAAACCTCCAGAAAATATTTCAGGCCCGAGTACTTTTCAAATTCATTTTCTAACCATTAAAGCTAACTATTTAGATAATTTCTCAATTTTACAGACTGCTTTCTTCAAAGAGCATGAAAGATATTACAAATCGAATTTCTTGTTATGTCAGGCCCGAAACGTTTTCGGGAGTTAAGAGAAACGCAAGCCATGGTCCAGAATATCTCAACCAGTTTTAGTATGGTATTTTCCCGAGGTATGATATCTTGGCTGTTTGGCGTAAATGTACTGTGGTTTTACTGACTTTCAGGTTTTAATGAGGTTTGGTCAAGCGATGCGAAGTCAAAAGGGCTCAAATGCCCCCTTTTTTTTGTTTCCAGTGTTTTGATGTCCATTATTAAGATGTTCAAATTGAAGGTTATCCCATAAAGGCTACAAAACTGTTTGGTCTAAAATTGAAAAGCACATGGAACTACAGTTGACTCCCAAACACTCGAACCTTTTCGCTTGAAGGTTCGAGTGATCGGGAGTTGGGAACAAGTGACCGGAGATTATACCATGTTTCGTTGTATTTGATTGCTATTCAAACAAATTTTTTAGTACGAAGAAACCGTACGTAAAAACCGAAGGACATTTTGCCAGCAAAACAAAGTAACATATAAGGGAATACTGTTCAAATAGGTAATGCCTAGCAGAAGAACACTAATGTGGGATACTGCAGTTGTTCAAAGGATAAGGTAAATTCAATTTTTTTTGGGAGTGTTTTATACAATTGGAAAAGGGGTTTGAGTTATCGAGAGTAAAATTATAGAGAATATGACCTGAAGGGAAAACTAGAACATTTCGAGTTAATTAGGGGGAGGTTTGAGTTATTGAGGGTAAAATTCTAGTAAATGTAAGGAGCTAGCAAATCCTGGGGAAATCAATGTTGGTTCGAGTTATCGGGAGTCAGCTGTAGTAGTGTTCAATATAATATTCACGATCAGTAGCACGTTTTACTTATATGTCGCAGAACGCGTAATGCAACAAAATTTCTTGTTTCAAAGGTGTCAACATCAAACTCGGCGATGTGCACCTTTTAATATTACTGTACATTATAACTTAAGCTTTCTACACTTCTTTGGTAAACACGTTATCATACTTTTGTACCCTTAAATTAGGCACCAGTTCTAGTGACAAGGTTGAGGAAAGTGGCCCAGTGAAAATTCAAACGAAGCAAACACTTTGCACTTCCTGCACTGGCACATACAGTGCAAACGATGCAAAAATAATAATTATGTTTTGGCATGCAGTATCTTACTGTTCTTGGAGAGAAAATGACAGCTGTTAACCTTTAATACCCAGTATCAATATGCATAATCACCTTATAGTTCTCACATATTTCATGTTACATGTTGGGAGAATTTGTATAAACATTAACTCAACTGATCTCTGGTGATCATTTCCTGTATCATTGACAAACTAGTGATATGATAAGGAGAGGGTAGATGGTGATTAGTATTGGGACATAAAAGGTTAACTTGACAGAACTGAGGTCGAGAATGGCAGTAAATGTTCATACACTGTACATTGCTTTTTGTTTGCTATGGTTTGAAAAAGCAAGGCCATTTTCACAAATACATTGGCGAACCAAGGGCAACCCTTCAAGATCGATATTCTCCCTGAATCAGTGATACATATAATGTCCTTTGAATGTTTTCGTCGCGCAAAACTGAGAATGAGCACATTGGTTGTGTGTAGCGAAAGGACCATGTAAGATGCAGACCTCCCAGTGCATGGATTTGCGACACACCTATCGTATTATGCCTGTGCATATAACTTATATGCAGCTGGAATAAAATTGTGCTAGACACATTGTTTTCCTTTATACAGTAACCTGGTTGTAAACATGATGCTATCAATGAAAACACGGTAATGTACTGGACACGTCCTGATCAGTGTTCTAGACGAGAGAGGAGTCTCATAGTTAAAACACCAATAAATTCTACAGGAATGGAAGCACTGTGGAGCAAGCCAGATTCAAAACAAAGATTTGAAGAAATCTGTATCTAAAGGTCTCTAAGGCCGATTTACACGGTACGCGCGCGTCTTGACGTACATGTATACGCCACGTAGCTCAAGGCGCGCAGTGTGAAAGCTCCTACTTACGTTTCTACTTACGTTTCTACGTGCGCGGCCTAACATTTGTTGTAGGATTTGACAGTCTTACCAAAATGGCGTAAGCTAGGTACGCACCACGTAAATCAGCCTTTTACAACTTTTTCTTGAGTACCATTCAATCTGTATTTCTACGACTAGGATTTTAAATCAAAATTCAAAATCCTACGACAAATTTATATATCTTTAGTTAAGAAAGCGTGCTACATGTATGAAACTGAGAAATACATTGCGATAGTTTGTATATGAAATACGGTTTTGTTACAACTGCTAGAGAACCGAATTGAAGAATACTTCTCCGGCCCGAAATGTTTTGAGGAGTTTAATAAACGCACAACAAATGTAGCAAACGCATAACAAGTGTTGGGCCATGGTTTTTGCTCATTTTGATTTAAAGCTATGGTTTTGTTCCATTCCTGTTGCCACTAACTTGTACATGTGTCAACTTAGAATGTCCAGAACTCTTGAGTTCAAATGGTATAAAGTTAATACACAAAAAGAGAACAAAATGCCACGGACATGCTCATGTACATCAAAGATTGAATTGGAATTCTCCGAGGTAAACATAAATCATCCCAGTCCTTAAAACGTGGAAAACGCATCTGTCAGAGCACTCAATAATCTGTTATCTCAGATTGTGGAACATCATCACTATGTTCTCCTTCAAATGTCATGGGAGGTTCCGCAGACCCCGTGTTCCTGTTCTTCATACAGTAAAGGATAGAATCCACACTGAATAAAACCACACTGATGATTCCAAATGCCTAAAGGGGGAAATATTAAGCATCAACGTTACAATCATCATCATCATCGTCACCATCGCCATCGTCGTCATCAACATCATGGTCATCGTCATCGTCATCGTCGACGTCACCATCGTCGTCATCAGTGGTTTCCCTAACCAGCTGAAGCTCTGGGAATAGATGGTTACCCCATCGTGTAACCTCCACCCAACCCCGACATGTGTGACAGGACAGACTGCAGCAGAGGGAGTTACTCTCCCAACTGTGCTAGAGGTGCATCAGGGCTCAAAATAACTCTATAATTCTAGTACAGTTGCCAGTCATGTTGACCGGCCAAACAAAATTTTAGCTCGATCACGCCTTGTATCTGACCGGTCAAAATTCAAAATATCGAAAATAATATAAACTTTATGACTGATTATGCCAAAAATACCACTTCCCACATTCACTTAAAACCCATACACTACAGCACTGTAATTAGAACTGATCATAGAAACGTAGCATCAGTCTCCGCACAGTGAAATGCCAAGACTTACGTGTTAATGTGATGTACATGTACATGTAGGATGCAATTGTTAGCGTTAGTACAGCGGGAAACACGCAACGATAACGCACGAGAGGGTCTGACCGGAAAGTCGGAAAGTCGTAAAACATCCAATTTTTCAGGCAAGGTAAATTATTTCACGTGAAGTACACAGGAAGCAAAAGACTCATGCTACAAGTGTTTGACTGCTCTTTGCGATCAGTATGTGGGTTCGTCCCACAAAGTTATCATGAACAAGGGTTGTGAGACTGGACCTACGATTTCTCGTTCTTATCCAAAGAACATTTTTTGCAGATGTCATTACAAAGGTAGCAATTTCTCCTCAGTTACTTAAAGACGCCGAGTGTTGGTTCGGCCGAGGTTTAAGCCCGACTTCCCGCACGGGAGTCCGATGCTCTAATTAACAGCTGAGCCAACCGGTCGGTGATTAAAGTGAAAAATTATTGCCCTCTTAGTGCATGAGATATGTGATCTATTTGACACTTAATTCCTATTTACTGAAAAAAAAAAGTTTTTATTTTTCGTGTACAAAAGAAAAAAGGTTGCTCGGACTTGTAAATGACCATTTTGGCGGGACATTGTCCGTTAACCGGCCGTTATTTTGAGCGCTATGCATAAATGATAATTATGATTGCTTTTACAGTACATGTTCATCACCTTCTATTATTACATGTGGAGGTGCAGGACGTGAGGTCAACAGTCTTACATGACTGCCCAAGGATGCCATCACCTCTCAGGACTCTGAGACAGGTGTTGAGCACACAGATGGTTGAGTGTTCCTACATTGGGTTTGATTCTACGACCACTGAGTATCTTAGCAGCTGAGCTAACCAGTCGGTGGTTTAAGTTAAACAATCACTGATTGACTTTGATATCTCAAATTACACCCCCTCCGCCCTCCCATCAAAATACAAGAGTCTTAATTAAACCAAGAAAACGATTTGTCAGGTTCTTCTGAGAGGTAAACTTGCATGTAATAAGGCCCTAAATCACTTTTGATGTCAAATTCTCATTGATTAACAAGTAAATACAAGGTAATTTGGAGGGAGAATTGGGTAATTTATATAAAATAACTTGGGGCTTCAATTTGTAGGGCTCCCAGCAAAAGGGGTGCATATCACGTTTTTGCCTGAAATGCCCACAATCACGCAATAACCTTTGCAAACATTTGTTTTTTTTTTTGAAAAGGTCCTTTTGTTGAACCTGCAATCTGATTGGTTAGAAAAATAAAATAGCAGAGTTTTCATAATTATAAAGAAATTGCATACCCTGGCATGCAACGCATCTTGGGTGTGTGTGGGCCTATAAGATCCAAAAACCTTCTAAACTCACTCTATTTTGATGACAGTACATGTACAGACTGGAAATGGTGATCATAACAAGTGTGTCAAACATGACAAGTTGAGTGAATTGAGAGAGGTTTGGATTTTAAGGCCAAAAAGCAATCATATGACCCTTTTTTGGGAAACCCTTCAATTTATTTACCATGACTTTTGTTCTGAATTTCTCATAACCCATATTTGCATTATACATTCCTGCAAGAGATTGCCACTCATGTACCCTTATCTTGCTCGAAGAGACTTACTGTATTCCACTGAACATCTTCAGTATAAAAAGATAATTTTGAGCTTACCCCAGCAGCTTCAACATTTCCACAAGGTTCATGCTTGCAAATGTAATCCCAAACACCATCATATTTCTGCTCATTCCTTCTGAAATATATGGCAGTGTCCAGGACAAGTGCAGAGGAAATAAGCAACAGAAATGCAGTCACTGGTGAGTAAATGGCCATCTGAAGCAAATGAATTGCAATCAGTATTCTGTATTACAGTCTAATTTTCTGCATGAGAGGAAATCAGTAGGCAGGGAAAATAATAAGAAAACAATGGAAACCTGAATGGTAGATAATTACTTAAAATAGCAGAAGACAGCTACATGTAAAATTGATAGTGCATGCATGTGCTAATCAATATTAATGTACCTCACACTTGCTGATAAGCTACAGACGTTTTAATGCACATGTCAAATAATAATGCAGATGTGTGTCACACACATATTCTAAGTCACTTGCATTTCTGCTCAAGATGCACTGTAAAATCCCATGTAAAACTGTGCAATACATGTGGTTTTATACAAATTATATGTTGTTTTGTAAGGTCATACCGGTACTTCTAAAATGGGTACAAAAGAACTACAAATTACTAATTACTAATTCTTGCTCTCTCCCTGAAAATGAGCATAAAAAACTAGTATTCATGTACATGTATGTGTATGTTTCACAAACCCAACCACCCCTTTACTTCTGAAAACTAAAAATACTTCTGACAGAAAACCCTCCCTAATATGTAAGCATGCCTATGGACTGTTGGAGGTACCAAAACTTCGTAGTGAGATTGCTTGGTGGCTTATACATGTAACTAAGTTCAGGCATGTTGGCCACCTTGTGACAATATTTAGGGGGGAAATTAGGGATTTTTTCCCTGAGAAGTAGGGATTTTTAGGGATAAATGGTTAAAAAGTAGGGCTATCTGAGGGCTTTTATTTAGGAAAGAATGAAGAATTCAACTTACCTTATCCAAACAGAAAGATACATACTCAAATGAAATACTGGTTAATAGCATTAATGACTTAGACAGGAAAGGGATCATGCACATCGCGTCTTGAAAATGCTTAGCATGGATCCTCCCATGCTTCATAATTCCACACCAGACAACCCCAACACAAAGAAACTTGCAGTTTCACCAGGTAGGACAAATGTAGAGCCCACACCAAGCATTTTCAATGACATCAGTCATGCTCAACCATCATAGAAAGGAAAAAAGTAGGGATTTTTAGGGGAAAATAGCAAAAAAGCTGAAAAAGTAGGGTTTTTGAGGGCAAGTGAAAAGATTTAGGGATTTTTAGGACTTTTAGGGCCACCAACATGCCTGTAAGTTGGTTTTTAAATTAACTATTTAGAAGATTGAAAAAACAGTGTCCCCGGAAAACTAAAACACTTGAGCCCTATAAAGTTGTAGACTGGGGCAAATTGTCCCACTTGATAGAAATCCTAGATCAGACACTGAAAAAAGAAGCCATCTCGCAGTACTTACAACAAGGTTCCAGTTGATAGTTCCAAATCTCTCATAAAGCCTCAATGTAAACATGACAAAAATGATGATGACCAGTAACCACGAAGTAATGGTTGCAAAGTAGAAGAAATCAAATCTGCCGCCATATCGAGGATCAGTGTAGTGTAGTGTAAATCCAGAAAGGGAGGCAAAAGCAATGAGAAGACAGAGCTGAAAGATAACATTATCATGGAATGGAAACACTCTTCCACCAGTTATCCAACAACCAAAAGAAAGGTTATCCGAGATGTTTTTGAACAACCTTTAGGTATTCAGGGTTGTTGAAAAGCGCTTGCCAGCTACTTTCCTAGTTTCGCTGGCTACAATTTGCCAGTTAAAAGAGAAAAAGGTATGGGAAAAAGTGATGCTGTTACCCCCTGATTGCTGTTTACTTCAGCAAAAGTAATATTATTAACAACAGCGATTCTTTGGCATGTACTTGCTGGTGACTGAGCTGTTCACAAGCGGTGAAAATTGCTGGTTGTTGGCTGAAAAGAAAAACCCTGCATAACGTGTACACTGATAGAAATTCAAATAATTTTTCATTGAGTTTCTCATTTTCTTGGAGAAATTTAAAAAAAAAACTGCTTGCTGAATTTGAAATCCTGTACAACCTTCTGTCAGATACTGCAGCAATGCATGGATGCATAATGTGCATTGTAACTGAAATGATTGTTCAGATTGCCTGTCATACTGACCACTTTGTATGAGCATGCTACCCATCAGAGAATGGTATATTGTTGGAATACTTGCACCACAAAAGAATCAACATCTACATTCAATTTTAAAAGAACAAACATTCCAATATCATACGTACAATTTCAGTAATTTTAAGAAGTCCCGGTACACTTTTTAAGTATTCTATATCCAGTGTTCCAATGCCATGCCTCAACCTTAGATTAGGATCAGCCATGTGTATAGTCTTTGTTATTTTGCTGACTGCAATACCTAACCCTAGAAAACAAAACAAAAATTAAGATAATCATTATTTCTTGCAAGACAACTTTAAGACTCCACAAATGCTTTCAGCTGTGTCATGGTATAAACTTTGAAAAATGAGGTACAAGAATTAATCTACCAGTAGGGCTATCCAGTTTGTTTGTGCTGCTTGCCTTGTTAGAATGAAGAAGATAACTATTGGCAAATTATTTCCATGTTCCATAAAAATAATGTAAGTACATACTGGACACACTGCATGTACAAAAGCAATGACTTGTTTTCCAGCAGTTAGTTACTGCTTGAAGAGAACTTTTCAATGCAATGAAAAGATGGGGTCACTGTGCTTGTTTTTGCCCTGCATGCCCGCTACTCTAAGTGTTTTTGCTGAGTTGCATGAGAAATGTTTGAAACTTTATCAACCAGAAAAATTATTACAGTGCAAAAACTATCAATATTACCGAAACCTAGGGCCTATTCAAATTGCCCAATGCTGCAAATAATGTAAGGAAATTGGACTGCTATTTCATATTCTCATACTCCTCCCTGGCTCCAAATGCAGAGTTTTATGTCATTTATACACAAATTCTACAATTTCTACAATTTCTACAACCCAACTTTTTTTCGTCTTGAACTATGTTTTTCCTGTACCATTATGGGCAAATGACACCAATGAAAATGGGGGGTCGCCATGCTCATTTGGGAGAAAATTGCCATTTACCTATTTCTAGGAGATCAGTCCTTCAGAAGACCTGCAGTGTTTTGAATATGCATGTGCTCATGTGCACACTACTGACACAAGAAATTATGCACAGTAAAGATGCACAATGCAGTTCAAGGGAATCACCTTGGCAGATTTGGACTCAGTGATTATGCAACTTTAAATTGATATGATAACTAACAATTTTGCATGTTTGATGCTTTGTGTTATTCCTTTAAGGGTTGCAGAAAAATAACATTACAAATTTTGCCAGCTATGTTAATAAACATGTTATCCTGACATTACGTTTTCAACAAATTTAGAAGCATATAAATCCTCTACTTGTAAAAGAATGTTTTGGTCCACGCATACACTGTATATGGAAATAACAATTTGACTGTAAAATAAATCAATGCTCATGTATATTCTGTGAATCATCAAACCTAAATTTAGACCAAGGCTGAATTTATTGAAGGCGCCTTAATTAAGTTTGTGTATCGTAGCGTTTTTTCCAAAACTTAAATATGAAATGGTAAGTCATACACGAGTATACTTGCAAATTAATATTGAAGTTATATTGGAATCACTATTGCTCAAATTTCCATGGAAAAAAAAAAGCTTTACAATCGTACGCTTTTCAACGATAACACAAAAATAATACGTGTGAAACAGGTCTACCGGAAGCTAAGCAAATTGAAATTTACATTTGATTTTTTTCTGGGTATGCAGTTGCTCATAATTGTACCTTGTACGACTTTAATTACAATATTATTGAAGTGAAATGTTCCGGCAACTTCCTCATTAATTCATTTAAAATACAAGAAAACGAAACATGTGTTAGCGAAATAATTAAGAACATTCAAATACGCGTTAGAAATTTTGTAAAGAAAATTTTAAACAAATAGCTGTACGAACATAAGCTTATATGTATCACTGTATTATACGCTTCTGCAGAAGTAAGCTCATGTTCAACGCGTAAAATGTGTTTTTGTGGTCAGCACAGACGGCTTGTAACAGATGGAATACCACTGAAGGTCAACGAAGGTAATAGAAGTGTGTTTTCCTACCTTATACGACACGGAAATACCTCCCTCATAAATACTACAATGATCGATGTGCAGCCGGCTGAAAATAGATCATACACACAATTTAGAGTGATGAAAGAGGCCTTCTAATTGGCCAATACTGAATCTAGCCAATCATACTTCGTGTTAAAATGAGACTAAAGTAAAAATAAATCATTACAATGTACCTCACTTTGGTGCCAATTAAAATGGCGGCAAAAGCTGTAGTTTTTCAAGCGGGTATATATACCCTTGTATAACTAATTTCAAATTGATGAAATTACCTGTGGATACAGAATATTCAGCAGATCAGGATGATATCGGCTCAGGAAACTGCAGATAAATGTAAGTTAGAGCTTTACAGTGGTTGAAGTGTGTGTGGGTCTGTTGTCGTTGAGAGATGAAGAGGATGTTATTTGCCAGACTTGAACAAAGGGCCATTTCATTTAATATTTACACCCCCCCCCCCCCTATGGATGAGGTCACCAAGAATTTATCCCCTAAGAAAAGAAGATCAAAGTGCCGACACAATACCCCCCTCAGAAATAAGCCAAATTTTGTACTTCCCCTCTGAAAAAATCGCAAGATCAAAGGATGCCGACTGGCTCACCCCCCAGAAATGACTTTGCCCACCCCCTTCAGAAACTACATGTAATCTGTTAATGACATCATCAATCATGCGAAACCTACTCAGCAATAATGATTTTCGAGTAGGATTGACTCATTCTTAAAACAGCTTAGTTAAAGCCTGACCATATTCCATTTAAGCCCCGGCTTTGGCTGCTCTAATGTGTTACTCTGAGTGTGTAATAAAGAATAAAATTAAAGAATAAGGGATGCGCGACATAATTTAGTCACTGATTCCCCCTGGTATTACTCTATTTTTAAATCATGTTTGTCTGACAGAAAATGAGTGCCCAAAATAATATGTGGCTTCTTGAAAAGTATCCGTACTCTCTGCTTTGAAACTATAAGGATATTAGAAATTCCCTTACAGGTGTAGGGAGGAGTGGATAAATTATTCAAATTAATTCTCACTCATGTTTTTAAAACGTTTGGCCTGTGATGACTTTCTGCAATAATTAAGGATGGGTGCATGTTCAGAATCACAAACAAAGTTTGCTTGTGGTGATTAGAACTCTCAATTGTGTGAAATTCAGGTCAGATAATTTGCAGAACATGCAGTACTAAGGTGTTGCACTGACGACATTGAGTTGCAGTTCCAGCAATTTCTCCACGGAAACTCTATATTTATAACCTCCTGTAAGTAGATACCTCTTGTAAGCAGAAGCAGACACCTTTTGGAAGCTTCAACATGCTAAAATAACCAAGCTTAAGTTGACATTGCTCCTCAAATTTCCATTTCCATTATATTACTCTATGTTTCAGTTGCTTCAGTTGCTTGTGGAGACCTAACTGCATTGAAAAAAGTCTAGGTCCCAGGGCAAATGCAATCCGACAACTGAGACTTTTTAGGGCATTTTCATGTGTATGTTTAGTGAATGATTTTAGGTACTGTACATTTTTTATTAGATAATAAACATTAAATTGTTTGACTTATTAGACATACAACTGTACACTAAAACTAGAAGTTTGATTCAGTAGTCATCACTGGCACCATATACTTCCCAAGGTGCTTTTTTTAACCTTCCGTAAGTGCAGTGAACTCTGACGTAAGTGGACACCAAGTTGCGATCCTGCCGGTGTCTGTTTATGGGAGGATCAACTGTATTGGTTTTTGGTACAGGATGAGATTGATACTAATGTAATACCTTCTGTCCAAAAATGGAATTTTGTGTTGCAAACTGAAGCTGAATTACCAGGAATAAGCATTGTTGTTTGCAGCACCAACTTTCATTGCAAGGCACATTTCTAGTGTCACAGTATGAAAGGAGCACACAACAGCTACTGCTTGTTTAGCAGCACTGCTTCATTATAATGCTACAAGGAAAATTACTGTCTGTAGTACAACTAAGTGCCTTAACTGCAATTTACAAGGCCAATTTGAACCTTGCTGCAGTGAAACCTTCACCCAACATGTGGACGCTAGATGGTCTCTTGTGAGTTTGTGGTTATTACAACTGTACATTTGTATATAAGAGGTCAGATGGCAAGGAATCTACCTTTTGTAGTAAGAAGTTTTCAAACTAGTTCAAATGTGGTTTTTAGTCACTCAATATAATTATGTACAAGAGGTGGTTGCTTGTGAGAAGTTTTAGTTAATTGTTGACACATTATGACTGGGAAATTTTGGTATTTTGGGAAAGAGATTCCAATAGCACATGGCTGCTCGCAGGAAGTGGTTGCAAAGGAACGTTTGACTGTACCAGATTTCATTCTTGTTTGAACCATTCTCTTGTCTTGTTGTTTATGGTAACAACAGGTTTATCAACGTTTTGGAGTCTATAGTAGATGTGAGTCAAACGTTGGGACTGCATGGCTTGTAATTCTCTGTAAATGAAACCCTCTGATACAAAAACATCTCATATTATAGCTTGTTGACAGTACCTTGGTGTGATGCTCTTGAGTAATATAATTTGACTTGTTTTGGTATGTTTTTTTATTTCCTATTTCAGTAAACAGTAGTCTGCCAGTTTGTTTGACTTCTACAAATGTACAGCAGAACCCGGAGTTTACTAAATTGTTGACCTCCCTGACAAGGCATCTGACAGACAGTGGAATGTCACTTGCAGTTCACAAAGACATGAAACAGGTCAGTGATATTAAGAATTCTTGGTTTTCACATGACGTCATCAAAATTAAAAAATAAGGAATTATCAATCCTTTTGAGATTTTAGTTTAATTGGTTATCTTTTTACAAATTTTCAGTTTGATAGGGTTTTTCGTCTTTTGATAAAGCAAGGTTGAATGTCTAAGCTTTTGCGTGACATGATATCAAACTGGCGGCCGAGAATGCTGTCATGTAGATTAAAAAAAGTGACTTACCTGCTGAGATTTTGCTTTCTGAACAGTCCTTGAATGAGAATAAATACTCATATAGATATTTGATCCCTCAGAAGACGACTACAGGCTTTTTACAGCAAAATGCGATGACATATGTTTTTGTTAGCTTCTGGCCACCATATTTTTGTGCCCCTCAGAGGGACACAAACATGGCGTCTCCATACAAAGCCTTACAAATTTGAGTAAAACATGTCTTTGAACATCTCCCACATGAAACAACGCACAGACCTGAATCTTTGTGAGACAGTTTGAACATTCATCTTCTTTTACCTCTTTGATTCTGGACTTTATTTGTTGAATGGTTGGGATGATGGTGTGACAGTGAAAACCAGCAATAACAAACAGTAGCACTATTGAAAAATACTGTTGTACACTTGCTATTCTCTGCTTGCTCTTAAACTTAACTTTAATGTTTCTGATCTGGCTTGTCCACAGACTATTTCTTTAAACTTGTATCAATTAATTCTTTTGGTATAATAACATTATTGACCATGTTACAGCAACTATTTCTACCTTTTAATGTTTAGTCTGTATGCCCAGGGGTGGGGGGCTACTCTGGATTTCAAGGAATGGAGATAAAATGGAGGCAAAAATCAAAACCCCAAAAAATCCTTAGGGCTTCCAAAAAACCCAAGAAAACCCAAAAAAGTTAAGGCCCCAGAAAATCCTGTACCGGTACTAAATGTCTGAGCCTTAAAAATTCTCCAGAAAGGATTGCACTTTATTTGCAGAACAACACGGCCTGGAATATGTGAGTACCACTTCCGGGGCACTACCATGAATCTTCATATTGTTTTTGAATTACGCCCCCAAAAAACGCCTACTGAAATCAAGCCACACAAAAAAATAATTAGCAAAACTATTTTCCTGCCCAAAAATATCCTTTCATCATCCCTGGCAATTGGAATCTGGAGTACCCCCCTGGGTCTCTATGCAGGTTAAGGCTGTAAAACTGTTTTTTAGAGGCATACACGCTCCACTTTGGATGTTCTACAGAAAAAGTACATCAATTTGCATTGCTCCCCAATTTTCTTTTCCTTTCAAAATCCAAGGTAATGCCCGAGTTTTGCAATACCACTTGTTCACATGCCCTACTTTTCTTTCTTTTCTTTTCGTATTCTTTCTCACGAGTTCTGCAGCATTTCTGTGTTTTGGCTTGTTTTAATGTCAGGCCGAAGATGCCTTAAGGCAGCAGAAGCTCAAATACCTTCAGCTGCTGGCATTGTATTCGGAGTTAAAGGAGCTGGTGATTGAATATGATGTGAAGAAACAAGAGGTCAATCCTAGTTCAAACACTTCACAGGTATGAAGATATGTTCGTGTGTTTAAAATTATGTAAAAACGTAGTCTCCTGTTGGAAGCCGCTAGTTCAAGCAACCAATGTATGCTTATCAGCTCAAATTGTCTTTGTAATACGTGAAAGTCTCAATGTAAGGACACCTGAGATTCAGAAAACTACAGGTAGCTAACAAATTGCAAATTATGTAGATCATCTGGTACATTAAGCTCTCCACGTAAGTGTGAATTGCATTTGTATCTTAACAGCTGTATGAGGCCTTGAAGGTATCTCTTGCTCAAGCAGAGGCTCTGGACTACCTTGATTTCCACCCTGAGGGAGGTGAACAGTCTGCAACTTTACTTGGTTTAAAACCTGAGCATCTTGCAGGGGAACTTCAAAAGAAATCTGTCCATCAGGTATGTCCCTACTTTCTTGTCTTGCTTTGACAATCTGTCACCAGTTATATCTATAAGCTTTCCGCTGCAAAAACTTTAATGTTGAGAACAATGAAGGGGTTGGTGTAAAAAGGGTGTTAATGATGATGTGGCCTTCAAATCCAAATTTCCCTGAATTTTGCTCCCAAAAAGTGGTCATCATGTCAGAAATGCAAGTCTGTAATATTATTTCATTTCATGATGGAAAGGCAAAAATTCCATGATTTACTATTTTTATGACTTGTGAAAAACCCAAGAAACAGAAACGACAAGGGTCTGATACGTGGTCGATTTCTTTGGTTTTGGCTGCCAAAATACATGTAAATTATTCATGCATCACTTTAGTTGGTTCAGTTCCAGGCTAAAATCTTGCATTAATGTTCCAAACCCAGGCCTTTAAATCACAAGGTAACTTGAAGTCAAAGTTTCTGTCATGACGATGACAGTGAAATTTGCCAAAAGTTGGACTTTAAGGCCAAATTGTCGCTCACATCCTTCTAAAAGCAAACCCTTCACAGTTTTTGGAGAAAAGTTGTTGGTTATTGGTGTTGTCATTGTTGTTGTTTTTCTGGGTTATTGGTGGGTGTAGTCATTTCTTTAGCATTGTCCCAGTATTGTCATTATTTACATGTATATTCCACTGTTTTCTCGACAGTCCCTTCAGCAAAACATCATTCCTGAGCTGGAGGCAAGATTAAGAAGCAAGTGTGAGACGGTGGCTAATTTCCACAAACCAGCCAAACAAGTTGGTATGTGACATGGCATACAGTGTGCTGTGGATTGCATAATGTAGAAATGAATACAGATTAAAAATATGCGGTCACGGGTATGAAAATAGCCTTGGTGGGAAAATGTCTAAACCTCGAAAGGATTTTTCTCTGCGCGTGACTATAACCCATGCACGGCATAACTAAGATGTATCGTTAAACGTGGTTAGTTTCTAAAGAAACTGTGGTGTTGAGTTGGTGAGGCAGTGGCGGGACACGGAAATTTGGTTTTATCAGCCATCGTAAAGGGATCAAGAAAGCTACATGTCGAAGGGCTAATACACGATATACACTGCAACATAAGATATATCAAATACGTTTTTGTGATCCTGCCAGAAAAGTTGAAGAAATAACGGAACTGCCAAAAGTGCATTGAAAATGGTGGGTCACCGACTTCTTTTTTCAGATAACATACAAAAACTGTAAATCGCATGTCCTTTTCTGTGGGCTGCTCATGTTCTTGGGACGAATCTGACAAAAAGAGATTCAGATCATTTTGAAGTGTGTTGGTTAACCTGTGAGCTACATATATGGGGGTTAATTCCAGCTCTTTGTGCTTATCATCGTGTATGCTAGAGTAAATGATGTGAACATTTTCGGTTTCTCACGACCAGCGTATTGTAAGCAGCGAGTTGTGTAATAAAAAATGTTTCAATGGTGGAAAAAAAAAGGTCGTTTCTCACGTCGATCTGATGTAATGGCCTAAGCTCTCACAAGTCTCCCATTTCAGTTGCGATTCCGAACTAGTAATCGCAACTGAAGTCATAGGTTGAGAGAACTCGGATTTCCTTTCTTCCACGTCCTCCTGCGTCAATGAATGAGTATTACCTTTTTGTTTTCATTAAATTAGGGACCGGTCATTAATTATGGAAGGGAGGGGCGGTAAGTAAGAAATTCCCAGAAAACTGATATCTTTTCAGGACGCCCTAAAAGAAAAGCCACAGATTTTCAGGGCTTCATTGGCTTCATAATCCAGGATTTCAAGCCGCCCCTTCCCACTGTGAAAATGAAAAATTACGATTTGAAACTTGTGTCTTTATTCATTGCCCCAGATACTCACTGTAAGCCGGAGAGTTGCAATTTCTCCAGGGTCTTATTATTCTTCCGCCTCTTGCTGTGACCAGTTCTTCACACTGAATGTCCTCTTCATCTCCATCAGCGGACCATAATTCCTGCTGCTTATAAACCATATCTATCAAAATGTCGCTGTCAATGGAAGGCGATTCCTTCAAATCCGACTGTCCCTTCACAGTCGCTCTTTAGGCTTGTCAAAATGTGGCAGAAAATTGACTTGACTTTATCCATATTTTTCCTGTTTTGTTTAATACACTTGTGGAGCTAAATTCAATTATACACAATTTTAAGTGAAGCATACATGCAAACATTGAAATCAATTTCACACTGGTCCCTAAAATACATTTTCAGGTTTAAGACCCCCCATATTTTGGGACGCCCTCACCCCACCCCACTTTCTCACCAACCGCCCCCTCCTATAATTAATGACTGGTTCCTTATTCTTCAGAGAATGAACAGTTATCATTTGCCAAGGCCACCCAGCTGCCTGCGTTCCTTGAAAGTGAAAAACAATCATTGGAACAAGAGATCAAGCAGCTGCACCACAACCGAATGTTGAGGGATAAACAGTTCAGGCAGTTGTATGAGGTTTATATTTTATATATTTATAAAGGGAGTCGGCCTCGGCACCCTTATATTGTGCAGAAGGTAGAGTCCATAGCGCGGCATCACATTCATACTGGTTGAAAAATACATCTGAGTATTTTGGGGAATACAGATTCAACCTCGTAATACAGCAGGTTACCTTAAAAGCTATATAGACTCTTCGTTCCACGAAGAAATATCCGCAAACCCCGAAAATCAGTAACATTTGGAATGTAGTGAATAATGCATATGAAAGAAATCATATGTGAACTGCGGATATGAAATCATTTGGAATGGTTTACAATAATAAACACTTATTTGACGTTTCATGCCTTCGGTGTTTCGTCCGCTTTCTTATATCCGAGAATGTCTCTTTCGTTGGCAAGCTACGTATAAAAAATATGGGAAAAGTTGGAGAGAATAGAATTTACCGACATATACCATCATGATGTTAACCAACTTAATCAGCTTTTGTTGTTTTGTTTTGCGTAGTTTTTCGTTTCATTTTGTTTGTTTGAAACAATAACTTTTCAAGCGGCCTACCTTAGACCGTTTTAGAGTCACGAGCTTGTTCACTCATAATACTGTCTCTTGTTTTCAAATTCAGGTTCTGATGCAGTCGCTTCAAACTCTAGAGAAACTCATCGCAGACCACAGGTTACAATCTCAAGCTAAGCATGACCGTGTGACAGCAGAATGGCTGACGGCTAAATGTGATGCCATGTGTCTTAAAGTCAGGGTTCTTCAAAATCAGATGATAAGGGATACATACACTACAGAGGCTATTGAGGCGCTGAAAAGAATCAAGTATGTAATCCTACACTAACGTACATTTAGGCACCTTATGTTTTGAAAATTGTGCGAACGGTCTGAACACTCGTTTTAAATTTCAGAACGTACTTAAGAGATGCTGAAGAAGATAGCAGTGCGGAGCTTCTCCGACTGACTCAAACACTACAGGCTTATGAATCAGTGGGGATGGGGTTTGACTCACTTGTACAGCAATACACAACACTCATGGCGGAGATCGATAACAAGAAATGGGCACTGAGTGAATTGAGACAAACTCAAAACGACGACTTAGATGACTTGTGGAATCAGCGCTGATCAAGAAGTTATTCTTTATTCCGCTCAATGCATCCGTTTTTGATGGTTGACCGAAGAGCTAGATGGCTAATCCAAGAGAAGAACTTTGTTCCCAGTTCAAAGAAAAAAATAACTTACTTTCTTGAGGCCAGGTTAATTTTCGGGAACAACCCAGAAACTTAGCAGTGGTGCAGCTATTTGGCTTATAAATTTGGATTAATTGTGATGGAAAATTAACGTGAAATGGCTTTTTTTCTCGCAAGAATTAAAGTTGCGAGTTTCGGCAAAGCAACAATGGCTATTAAATTTGGGAGATGTAAGTGTAATTTGTTTATCTTTTGCGTGAGCAGTCTTTCCAGGTCAACTTACAGGCCAGAAAGTTTCCGATACTGAAGACACATACATCTATAAACTTTATTTGACCTCGCCGGACTGATTTTAGACTAGCTCAAAGGAGCTACTATCTTCGAGAGACAAGCAGCACTATGTATGTTGTGCCGCGTAGCACTATAAACACATACAAGTGATGGAACAGAGAATTAACTCTGAAGTGTAAATTCAAGTGCTAATAGAAGGGTATCAGGGAACCACACGAGGCGAAGAAAAAATTCTTATGACCTCGGTGGGAATCGAACCCACGACCTCCGGATTAGATCTACCGTTACTCTGCCGACTAAGCTACGAGGTCGGACAGAGAAAGTCGGGGACGATTAAGATGGTGTATGTGTTTATAGTGCTACGCGGCACAACATATATATGTACCCTTACTTTCTCTTCGCCGCGATTCACCATCTTAATCGTCCCCGACTTTCTCTGTCCGACCTCGTAGCTTAGTCGGCAGAGGAACGGTAGATCTAATCCGGAGGTCGTGGGTTCGATTCCCACCGAGGTCATAGTGGGTTTTTCATGGGTTTCTATTAGCACTTGAATTTACACTTCAGAGTTAATTCTCTGTTCCATCACTTGTAAGCAGCACTATGGTTTATTATACGTCCTTTTAGTGACAAGAATACCTCACAAATTAATGTGTCTAAGTAAGCTGAAAGCCACTCATTGGGCACTATTCCTGTCACTCGAAGCCTTATCCCACAAGCTTCACTGCTTGTTTTATTCGTGAAATGCTCACAGTTGTGAACGCAATTTCTGCAATTGCGCAAAGAAGCCTGAAATAAAAATTCAGGACTTCAACAGGGTTTTGAATCCGTGACCTCGCAACACCGGTGCGATGCTCTAACCAACTGAGATATGAAGCCACTGACGTTGGGAGCAGGTCTATTGTGGGTTCATATGTTCCCGTGAAAGAGCTGAGGGTGAATGAAGTATATGAAATAAATCATATATGAACCGCGGAAGTGAAATCAATAGGCCATTTTCGTATTCTCGGTATTGAACTGGATCTAGCATGAAGTGGAGGCTCTTGCGGGGGAATCTTTTCATATGTAAATGTATTCCCCCGCAAGAGCCTCCACTTCAATACCGAGAATACGAAAGTGGCCTATTGAAGAATGATCCTCGCATGCAGTTGTGAACGCAATTTATGCAATTGCGTAAAGAAGCCTGGAAAAAAATTAGGACTTCAACGGGATTTGAACCCATGACCTCGCGGTACCTACAATTGACCTGCTCCCAACGTCAGAGGCTTCTTAGCTCACAAGAATTTGGTTTTATCAGAGCTGACGAACGGCTAGCGCTCGAAACGTCCGCTTGTAGAATCCCCGTGCGTTGGTCAATTTACATTATATTTATCAACTCCGTTGATAAAACCAAATTCTTGTGTGGAGTGTACAATTCCCAAACCGACGCAGCACCACATTTTCTTTAAAAACTACCCCCTTGCTTCATAGCTCAGTTGGTTCGAGCGTTGCAGCGGTATCGCGAGCAGACATAACAGTACACCAGCCATTTATCCTTTCTCTTTGTAGCAGCTCTCGCTCCGTCAAAACAGAGCGATCTCGTTAACTCAGGGGCCGCGGAGCCGGGGGGGGGGGGGCTTCAGCCCCCCCCAATAATTTTGGAAAAAAGTTTTTTTCAATTGAAAAATTACTGTTTTACTGCTTCACAGATATGCGATAATTAATGAAGACTTTCGCCAGTGAGCGTTGTGGTTTGCGGGAAATTGATTTCTTCATTTAGGACATTGGTGTTTATTAGCCTGATAAATAATAACAGAATTCACCGTGTCTGCTATATTGGGATGTATTTTTAGCCATTCTAGAAGCATTTATTTTAAAAATTTGCCGGGGGAGCATGCCCCCGGACCCCCCTACGACGCTTGTGCCTGCGGCGCGCGATAAAAAATGCCTTCGCCATTTTATTTAGCCCCCCCAATCGCAAAAATGCTGCGCGGTCCCTGTAACATAGTCGCACTGGATCTTCGTCTAAATTTGGAGGCAGGATGACCGCTGGATTTCAATGCGGTGACCCGGGTTCAAATCCCGCTCTAAGCACTAGCTGCTGTTGTTCTGGGTTCTTGCCTGGTTTAACTCCCCGGTCATCCTTGTAAATAGCCAACTGGTCTGCCTCCTGCCAGTTGGGATTCTTAACTCTGTTGTGTTCGTTTGTATTATTTGTTTCGAAAAGTGATGCTTTACAACAGACTTACCGCAAATCGGCACCATGATCGTTGAAGGCTCGTCTTGCACGTACTGTTGTGGAATACTCTGGATCTCTGATTTTACAGTGCGAAACCAACTGAAACCCGTCAACACTTTGATGCGAGACGAAACCGCAAGAAAAACAGAAACGGCGTTTGACCACTCGCCAAAAATCGACTTCTCTCGATATTTTCTGACTTTGTTAACTAACTAACTAACTAACTATATATGTTGTGCCGCGTAGCACTATAAACACATACAAGTGATGGAACAGAGAATTAACTCTGAAGTGTAAATTCAAGTGCTAATAGAAACCCATGAAAAACCCACTGGGCGTTAGCCCTAGTAAAGGGTATCAGGGAACCACACGAGGCAAAGAAAAAATTCTTATGACCTCGGTGGGAATCGAACCCACGACCTCCGGATTAGATCTACCGTTGTTCTGCCGACTAAGCTACGAAGTCGGACAGAGAAAGTCGGGGACGATAAAAGTGGTGAATCGCGGCGAAGAGAAAGTAAGGGTACATATATATGTTGTGCCGCGTAGCACTATAAACACATACAAGTGGTGGAACAGAGAAGTCCCCGACTTTCTCTGTCCGACCTCGTAGCTTAAAAGTGAAAACTACGAGTAAAAACTTCAAATCAAATGCACGCTTAAAAAGATAAGTCTTAAGGTAAGCCTTAAAAACTGCCTCTGATAATGAAAGCCTGGTCTGGAGACGGAAAAAGCCCTTTCACCATACGTTTGAGGATTCGCTCTAGGCTCATCAAGCAACCTTTCGTTTGAAGATCTTAGTGTGCGACGAGAGTCATTATACTTCAATAGGGCTTTAATGTAATCAGGGGCCAGTCCATTCAGAGCTTTGTAAGTAAGCAACAATATTTTAAAGACTATCGTATAATGAACTGGCACTGAGCCAATGTAAGATCCGTGGTATTGGTGTGATATGTTCCTGCCTTCTGGTCAAGGTAACAAGGCGTGCTGCTGAGTTCTGTAAACGCTGAAGTCTGTTAATCAGATACTTTGGGAGACCATAAAATAGGGCATTACTGTAGTGCAAATGTTGGAGGCCGTGTGCAACCAATTTATTTGGTTGGCAGTGGATTCCGTTTTGCGAGATAAGTTACTTTTTTTTTGCAATATGTAGCTAAATTACTTGAAAAGGGGTGTCCCCTACGGCCTTCCGTAGTTATCACTAGTGCGAGGAAAGTGACGTTCAAGAAAAAAAAAACCGAAACAGGATCAACTGTCGATGCGTACTTGATTTCGCACAGATGGCCCAGACAAACTGTGCGACCTTTGTATCTTTTATGGCGGGAATATCGAAAACGTTCATATAAGGCCATCCCAATGAAATGTTTCGTTTCCATCGCCCGATCGACACATTTTTTTTCGAAAAGTAAAGAAGAATTCCAGATTCACTAGTCAAAGAACCAAGTACTTTAATTTACAAGCACATGATCTTGTTGTATTAACAACAATTGGTATGATGTGATGTCCTTGTCTTTAGCTAACATCGATACTACGTTTTTTCAAAGGCTGCTTAGGCATTTCACACTAAGTCGTGTTAATATACATCTTTTACCATCTGATTATATATTTTACAGATTAAACGTGAGATTTAATATGCAAAATAACGAACGAAAAGACCACGTTTTCAAGTTGACTTTGTAACCAGGCTTTCTTACTGAGCAGCCCAGCCTTCTCTGGTATCCAGACCCCTTCAAGTGTTCATTCTTTTTTCTTTTTTTCTACCCGAGCGACCGACGAAGAAGTTGTTATTGTTATTATTGTTATTGTTTTATTGAGTCCATGTGCACATCGAACATATTTGTATGAGCAAACATATCTCTCAAAAAAACTTTCCTTAAGCATTGTTTGCCAAAAAACGAATTTTTTCTCAAGCCTGTCAAGCACTGTCAAGCCCTTGTAGCCAGACGACAGAACAAAGAGAAGGTAAGAGCCACTGAATTGAACGAGCGGGCGTTTCATCTGCAAGTTACAAGAAAGGCAGAAGTTAGATACGAAACGACACTAAAAATTTCGAGTTATTCCAGTAATTTGAGTGGTTTATTTTGAAAACAGAATCCATGCGCATTTAACAAAATATTTATGCCCTTTATCTCACCCACGTCAATTAGATTCCTTTAGGTCATCAAAGCTTATGATTTAACTGCATGACATCAGACAACTGCGTCGATACGTTTTTCAACTTCAAACTGTAAAAATCAGTACTGTTGCCCCTTAGCTGTCGCTGTATGGTCTGACTGACCATACGTTTTCGAGCACAATTCGTGATTAATAGGCACAAGTGATTTTTAAAGTTCTCAAAATCTGAGCAAGACTGAGCTGGCCATTCAATAACGTTTAGTACAAATTTGGGTTATGCACATTGCTCCGCCTCAATTATCAATTGAGGTGGAGCTGTCATGGTTCAATTAAAAAACGCAGCAGTTTATCCATACAAACTTGAATATGAAGCGTGTAACAATGCAGAGAAAAGTTGGCCGTTTACGGTAGCTCAAAAATGGTAGCATATTTTTTGTTCGGTTTTGAACGACTTTGATTTACTTCGTGCATGTCTTTATTTTGCTATCAGCGGCGTTAGGACTGATGGTAAAAGAAATCGGCACCGCGGCCGGCAAGCATTGGCAAACAAAAAGTGTTATCATAGCACCTTTTTCCGTTTGAGTGATTTTCAGCGTTTTTTTCTTCGGTCAAGACTTTGATGAATCAGTGATCATCAAAGTTTGAGCGCCACGGCGGTAATAAGATTTTTTTCTGATAGTGAATTGAAAATTGAAAAAGATGGCAAGGCAAACTGTGTAAATCACAGATTAATGTTTTTTTTTTTCGATAAATAAACCGCCGAGGTGCGATTGTGATAGTGGTAATTATGCAAAAAAATTGTTTTTCGGCGTTCATTGCGCGGAAAATAAGTATTGTCAATGAAAGCAGTGGAATTTAAGGAGTTGGTTGTGGTTCTACTCAGGAAATTTATTAACAGTGGTATATATACACACATTGATGACAAAAAAAATTCCCTCTCTGTTTCTAAAACTAAGGCCTGGATTTTCACGCACCATTTCCTTTCTAGCGCAGATTTCATTTGGAATCGAAAATACGGCTAGGCTTTCGCGTACCGTTTGCTTTCTAGCGAAGATTTCGGTTGGAATCGAAGTTCTGCATCCATTTGCCGACTGTTGCTTATTTAGTGTACTGTCCAGACCTCTCTCATCTTGTTACCAATTTCCCGTCCCACCACCTGTTAGTTCATTAACAGCTTTACAACTACGTCTCACCCCTACTCCAAAAGAGTTGGTTTGTCACTCTAATCACTAACGAAGATATTTGAATTTCGCGGTCGGTAATCGAACTGCATGTCGGTTACTTGCATCCATTGTTTTGCAAACAATGAGGCCTAATCCCCTCAAGCAATAAAAAAGGCCATAAAAGGAGCGAAAAAAGTTCTATTGTCAACCAAAATCCTAACCCAAAGTTTGATACGCAACTACCACAATCACTTTTAAAAAAGATCTGACTTGTATTGCTCATTATGCTTCACGCGCCTCTGTAGACGGTGAGCAGTCTCTCTTTTGCTCTAAATCTGTGGAACGAACGCGATGTGCGAGCGTAGGCATGTGGTGTTTCACTGACAATTATAATGAGGTGTTCTGATAGGTGGAGCACTGCAACCTGGTCATACAAAACCTCTAAATATGATAATTGTCTGTAAAATCCCAAGTAGCTACCTGTGCGAGCGGCGACACTGCAAGTCGGTCGTTTCGTGGTCGCCGGTTTCGAGCGTTCTGTTCGCTCTTACTGGCGCCCACGAAACTACCGCCTCGCGGATTCGCCGCTCGCCCTGTTCGTTCCACGGATTTTAGAGCAAAAGAGAGACTGGTCCCAGTCTAGCGCCTCTGTTGCTGTTTTGGTTTACACGGGAGCGAGGCGTCTATTATTTTCGAGCACGCAGTGCATGTTAATGGGCAATTACCGGGCCTTTAACCTGCGCTCAGGCTCTGTTTTCGTTTCGAAGGAAAAGGAGTTTTAGCGAGAAGCAACTTGAGAGAACTGCAAGAGAGCGATGCTTATGTTTTGTCTGCTTGTCGCAGGTTATAACCGTGAAATTACAGTCATTTACATGTAAACGGCCAAATGAAAAAGCAAGTTTTATCAAGATATTACAACCGAAAGATATACAGAAGAGTAGTAACTTGCTTTTAATAAATTTGGTTAGGATAAATGGAACAAATTTGCTTCCAAACCGGGCTTTTAGACTGTAATACAAAGACTTCACAATGTGCAAAAGTAACACAATTGTCGCACTTCCCCAATTTGAAGGTTTCAGTTACGCTCCCTCACAGGGAAACCAAAATCATATACCCGCGAGTGGTTTATCATTTATTTTCCGTGTGCAGTGGTTCATGATAATTCTTTTTCCAGAAGCATTTGTTCCAGCAAACGAAACCGCCTCGATAGCCTAGATGTTCAAATCGGATTTTTCAGCTTTTCTCTCGAAAATCTTGAGAATCAACCGGAAAAGAAAGGCTGTGATGGGCATAAAAGAAATGTCATGGCAAGGAAAGGCAGCAGGTATTTTTTTTTCCTTCTTTCAATCTTACAAAACTGACAGACGAATTTTTAGTCGTGGTTTTGGACTTTTTAGACAATGAGATAGCCAACCATTTAAAGAGCCTCTCTTAAACTTTACTTATCCCATGCTCATAATTAAATTTACTCTTAAAACAATCCTTCTCGCTACCCGCCCACAGAAGCTTTAGCTATTTGCGGGTTAGCGCTGTTGTGTATCATGTTAATCAATTTTAATAAACTTGAACTTGAACTTGAACTAGAGCCCGAAAAGACACAATTAGGCGTACCTTGGATAGTTTATCAGTGTAGCGGGCTATCGAACCATACATTTTCAAGAAAAATTATCGGACAGTCGAATCATACAAGGGCATATAAATCATTATAAAAGATTTATCTCGTGTACGTCAATACGAAGATAGCTTATCAAAGCCTTCGCGTGATTTCAATTTTGACATCACAGTCGACTGCGCTAATGTGTTTTTCAACTTTCAAACTGTAAACTCAGAACTGTTGCCGTTATGCCCATGTGTAGTATGACTGACTTTGTCATGACGCAAAAGCGACGTAAGAGAGCAAACGGCTTCTGTTTGTTTTTGAAAAATCGCCACAATCGTTGAACTTTCTAACCTTGACCCCGCCAACACAATGTTCTACAGAATGAATTTCAGAAGAATTAGCCGGGTCTCACACGAATTTCAACGTGCAAGCCTAGCGTCCAATATGCCGGTAACATCACTATGCGGGGCTTGTTGTATGACAATGTTTCGAAATGTTGAAAGGTTTAGCTAGGGCTTTATATGGTAGAAAGTTCAGGGTTTACAGCCCGACTTTACACGCCCATTCAGTACTCGCTGCCGTGACAGGAGCCAGCCTTATCGTTTTTTTCCGGAGTGCTGAAACGGGAGTTCAAACTTCCAGAAGAAAAAAAACACAAACGCACGTCATGAGGTGGACTGATTTATGATCATTGAACCCATCACTAAGCCGATTGTTAACAGCCATAACACATCAATAGACTCCGGCAATACTTACATAATGATCAGATGCTATGCATGACTAACAGCACAACAGTTAATCTGCCGGTCACTTTTCTTTTTGTTCCTTTGAGGCTGAACCAAACCCAGACGCGCTTTAGCCTGCGAACGCAGACGTATTTCCGGGGGAGAGAAACGACAACCGGAAATACGTCTGCGTTCGCAGGCCAGACGCGCTTCAGATTAAAACTATTTCCGTTGAACAGTGCGATAGACAGCTCGGCCCGGGCGGAGCCTTGGTTTCATGTGCACCCACAGTCGTGATGGGACGTGGTTTTCTTAAAGAGTGCAAAAACGGTCCAAAATATTTTCTTTGGATTCTCGTCCGACAGTTAGCTTAAAAAAACCCTTTTTCTCAAAAGTTCGATCAAAATAGTCATGAACTGACGGCCACTGCACGGGAATTCAGTGAATCGTCGCTGTGGCGTGGGATTTCATCCACATATTAAACATTACTTTATTTTCGAGCCGCAACAAAGAAACAAGACTGAAGGGGGGTTCTTTTACCTTTTTATCACATGGTGGTAGGTAAATAAAACATGACTCGATTAACCCTCTTCGCATCAGTTATTTACACAATGCTAGCGCTATTCAAAATTATGTATTGATAACAGGGTCAGTATAAACCTCGCGTTTGATTGGTCTAGACGACTTTGACGCAGGAATCACGTCAAAGAAAGTACGGTAGAACCCCGTTTACACGACCACTGTCAGGCCATGAAAATTTGGTCGTATTAACGGGGTTTTAATTAAAAAAATTAATGGGCTTTTGCAGTTCGCGCCACAAAACGTGGTAGTAATAACGAGGTGGTCGTATGGCTGGGTCGTCTTCTGTAATAAAAATAATGTGTAAAACAAAAAGATTCCATTTGCCAGCGCGCGTTTACTCTGGTAAGTCACAACGTGGCAGCTTACTTCCTTGTTCTTCCCACGTTTCAGTTGATTTAATCCGGCCGAGCTATATCAGAGTACACACGACATTGCCAAATGGAATATTCCATGTTAAATAAATGAAACTGGTCGCCACGTAGGACGAGTTAGAATGTGATATCTTTTGAAGTATACGCCTGTATTATTCTACTTAATTTAACATTTCGCAATTTTAATTTTCGCCGATGGAATTCACTGAAATTGCCTCGCGTCCTCGTATTGGTGCCGTGTCTTATCAATCAACGTTGTTGCGGGTTATCTCGTAACTGATAAAAATAAACAAACAAAGTAAGTTGATATTGAAGCTTTTGTTCGTATTTCATGATTAAGTCTGATCAATGCAGGCGTTTTTTCAAACCTCCTCCGCAAATGAACGCAAATACTTCAAAATGGCACCACCGACGAAAATCGAAACAAAATAACTTTTGCAGATATGGAGACACAAAACAAACAGTTAGACTGTGTAGCGCCTGAAATTTAAATTTGAGGAGAAACAAAAAGACGTGTTTTCTAAGAAACTCTTCAATTTCCAACAGTTTCAGCTTGATTCTGTCAGATTGAGTTGCGTACTTTTTCGATTTTTATAAACACATCAAACGCAGCAGGTAGCCAAAGATGAAATGAAAATGTTGCATGCTTTAAAAGGCTCCTTGCTCTTTTTTACGCTGAAAAATTCTATACACTGACTCGCGTGACTTCCGCAATCACTTCCTGATGGAATTAAAAAAATCGTTCCGGTACTATTAGCTTTGATGCGGTTTAGCCCAAAAAGATAAAGAATAAACAAATCGCGTAGGCATTGAACCTCATGATCGCTATATCTGACTTTTTTCAAACCTTCACAAGTTCCGCAAATACCATACACAATAGTGGAACTCCGGCTAATATCGTCATGAAAATTTGCTCCGTCGAAAAGATGTGTTCACGATGGATGAAACTGTCAGGAAGTGAAATCTTGAGCGAGGGTTCTTCCTTGTGGAAGCCAAACCACCTGTCTAAGTTGAAGCGGTTTCGTTATGTTTGAGAAAATAAACTGATCCTATCTTGTCGAGGCTGATTCTTAGAATATTACAGAAAACCAGTCCAGTGTAACAGTTCTGCATGTGGCAAATTCTGTTGCACCAAAAAGGCAAAGCTGGAAACACAACGAGGTGTTGGGCCCAACCCAACCCAACCCAAAGTCAATCAAACCACCCGTTTCAGCTTAATTCCCAGAATCTGCGACGACTTATCGAGCAGGTCTTAATCATTTCCTTCGAAGGGTTTTTCTTTTGTTTGAAATCCTTATTTAGAATTTTCAATTTTCGTTTCAGCGAAGGTTGTTTGTGACGGAATGACTAAAAAATAGGTCAACCTACGTCATTTCCGGTGACTAAGGTCACGATGTGACATGTAAAAATATAACGAGAGTCAGACACAACTATAAAAGTCAGTCAGTTAGAACACGCAACCTGTAACCTACTGACGTGAGAAAGATGTCGGTTTTATCTGCTGCCGTTTTAGGCCTTGGCATTTGCTTTATGCTCATCACAGCTTCGCTTTTACTGTTTATTCTCAGGATTTTCAAGAGAAAAGCTGAAAAATCCGATTTGAACGTTAACCGATCCACTGCGGATCACAGCAGGCTATCGAGGCGGCTAGGTTTGCTGGAACAAGTGCTTCTGGAAAGAGAAAAGACAAACAATTGGGGAACTGTAACTTCAGTGTTACTGTTGGACTCCATGCAACAACTTAACCAGGATCACCTCAAGAAGGCGTTCCGTCTCCTTACTAAACGGTACCCTTTGTTACGAATGAGAATCAAGGACATTGACAGCAGCAAGGGAGCGTGCTTTGAAGAAATGGAAAACCCTGAGACGGTTGACTTTCAGCTGTTAGACAACATTAAGGCTGATGACTGGATGGAGGGTTTCGAGGAAGAAATAAACAGGTATTTATTCGATGTCGAAAACGGTCCTTTATGGCGCGTGAGGTTACTTAAAGAGACGTTTAGCAAAGGAAAATTCAGGAATGCATTAGTTTTCACATTCCAACATGTCATCTGTGACGCGCTATCTATCTTGGAGCTTCAAAAACACCTGCTTAAGTTATTGACGTCTCTCCACGGTGGAGAAGAAGAATTTGAGGTTGAAAGTCAGCCTTTGAGACCAGCTTTGGAATCATTAATAACGAAACTTGCTCGACCTAATTTACTTGAAAGACTGATGTTCACAAGTTTCTTCGCGCTTGAAAGAGCCAAAGCTTTCTTTTTCAAACCGAAAAATTTGTTTCTGTCAGTTTACCCCCCTGTGGCGAACGCAGAACCATCGTTGGCAAAGAAAACCTGTCTTTTGACGCGTAGCCTCTCGGAAGAAGAAACAAAGCTCCTGATTAAGAGCTGCAAGACCAACAAGTGTACAGTACACGGCGCCATTACTGCCTCCACGCATCTCGCGATCGCGCGAATTATGCAGAGAGAAAAACAGGATTTGAAAATCCCAGTGTCTGTAGAGTCGACTTATTCTGTCAGTATGAGAAACGACTGTGAACCGAAGTTAAGTAGCGATGAGTTTGGCGCCTATGTTAGTGGGAGTGCCTTATCTATTCCAGTACCTTTGATCAACCCACAGGATAAGCAAGGATTTTGGGAATTTGCACGCGCGTGCACTCGCGAGGTTCACACGCAGCTGGATTCTGGAAAGCATTGTAATCTTCTCAAGCTTTACCACTGCGTAGACATTCCTGCGTACTGCAAAATGTCCAATTATGAACAGAACCAGGGACGCAGAAGCCATATTTGTACTATCAATAATTATGGAGCCCAAAAGACAACTCTGGCCGAGGACAGCCCCTTCAAATTTGCAGGGGTATATTTTGGAGTGCAAGCCGCCAAAACTGGCCCCATTTTCGGAAACAATGTTGTCACTGTGGATGGCCGGCTTTACTGGGCTGTTGAGTATTTTCCGCACGTCACTACGAAGAAACAAGCTGAAGAATTTTTTGACTTATCTTTAGAAATACAAAAACAAATGTTCACTTTTAATTTCCTGACCACGAACACGCTCTGTTAGTTCATTGTTAACTCAATTTGATTTCTCTGAAGGATGTAAGCAAGTTTTAGATCATCATTTTCAAATGGCCAAATGTAAATTATTTATTTATTCCTTATTTATCTATTCATTCATTTATTTATTCACTTACTATTGCGGAAGAGTGCAATTCCAAGATCCTTGGAGATCAATGTATTTCGAGTTAGTATTTTACATACGATGTTTCTAAGCCTTTAAAGCTAGGAAAGAGGAAATGCAAGGCAACAAAGGTTTTAGTAGGATTTCTTTCATAAATGATATCAATTCGTGTCTCGCAATATCTTCATCTTAAAATAAAATAATAATAATAATAATAATAATAATAATAATATTGGTACTGCTGTGCTGAACAATAACACTGAACAATAAAATTCATTAGAAAAAGACCTTGATTTTGTTTTGAGCTTCAATTTGGTTGCAAACGGTTTAGAGACGTGATTTACTCACTGCTCGAGCCAAACACCATGATTCCTCATCCTGGCGTCACAAAAGACTGACAGTCACCAGGAAACATAACTGCGACGTCTAGACCTATCATGAATATTCACGTAGTCTTTTTTTCTTATCTCTCTGGCTTAGAGCACGGAGGACCACGTTTATTGTTACTTCCATCCTTAGACTTTGAGTCAGCAAATCAGTAAAATGGATTCGGATCCCTGTAGTCTACTACCTTGCACTCAATAATAACAAAACCAGCTTGGGCATTACTCACGATATTGCCCTGGCTTTCAATATGAGAAGATTGAGTGACATACACCAGCCTTCCCTTCAATATACCTTTACTCGAAGGCAGAAACAATCAACGAAAAGGAAGTTGCACCTGGCGCTAAATCCACCGTTTAGCGGTACTCAGTACATAAAGCGCCATAGTTCCCACAGAAGCAGTTAATGTCCACACGGCAAACTTCATATAAGCATTGCTTTGATTTGGGGACTGGAAGTGTGGCGGAACTTCTAGTTCCTTGTTGGTGTAAAGTGCGACTTGTTTCCTTCGTTGCCGTAAAACAGAGTCAGGTCTCTGATCCTCTAATTCTCTGAGGAACTGTTTGTGTTTGGCTACGGCCACGCTACAATAAAAACAGAACATCGTCTTAATTTTTTTGTTTTTCGTTTCCGTGTACTGTGAGACAGTGATAGTGATTTACATCAAGAGAACATAGTATGGTCACTTGAATTCCGAATAGAATAGCTAAAAAACCTTCAAAAGGAAAGTTATAAAACTCGCCCGACTGAGAGAAAGCAAAGTAGAACTACAAACGAATAAAAGAAATCGGCGTATCCTGCTTTCTGGGTCAGTGTACTGTGATACGTCTCTCAGTGTAAGATGACATAACTGCCTGTCAGACATGTGTGCACAGCTCAGAACCGACTCGACTGACCAGTTTTCGTGTTCTTTTTTCCCTTCCCCCCCCCCCCCCCTAGATGGCGTTACAATAACGTCGGAGGAAACAAAGCAGGCGAGGCGTGCTGTTCTCTTGAGCGAGACGTTTTCAACGCACGGTTTTCGGCAGAGGCCGAGTTCATTCTGGAAGTGAATTAATCGGGACGTGAACAGTTTGCGTCAGTGGTGATTGAGGTTTTAACTAGTACAATACAGTGGGCAATAGTTATTTTGATAGTCATTTAGAAGTCGTAATGTTATTAGGTATTGACAAATAACATAAACCACCGTTAAAACTCAAAATCAGATTAAAAGGAAAGAATGTAAAACATATGGATGCCTGATTGGAAGTGTCTCCATGGCAGCATTTAATGTTTTCAGCAACCTACCACACAGAAGGTGTCCCGTATCCTCACCTTTCTTTGAGGTAACGTTCTACGGCTCCGACGAGTTTTTCAGGTGGGAATTTACGAAACATCGCGTGCGCAGCCGTGATGAGTTCTTCCGCGTAATCGGGCAGATCTTCAGGTATCCGAGAAAGAAGATGATGAACATAACTCATTTCACATTCGCCGCTTAGAACTTCACTACGACGACGAATGACAAGCTACAGAGAGAAAGCAAAGGCTCCATGTAAGCATAAGCCTTTAGCACCCACAATGTGCGGTTACTGAGAACTTCTTTCTTTACTTTTTTTCACTTTTGCTGATAATTTACTTCATCCTTGAAGCCCTCACGTTTTGTCAGAGACAAAAAAAATATTGTAAGGAAAAATCTGACATTGGTCTCTATAAAACGTTCGAAGAGTTACGCGCGCTACGATTGGTAGAATCGAGTGCATCACACTCATTTTTTATAGTTTGTAAGAACGTTGAGGGCGAGATTAACCCAAATTTTAAGAACATGCTAATACCCAGGCTGAGAGAGGGGGGAGGAACAGGGGAGTTAAATCTCCCTTCTCCCTACTTTCTGAGCCAATTTCTCCCTCCTCCCTACTCATCCAGGTCCATCCAGTTCAATTCTCCCTACTCCCAACTTTTCTTTTTCTTCCTCCTCCCTACTTTTTTGGGCCATTTCTCCCTCCTCCCTATTCTGTTCCTCCCCCCTCCTGAGAGTCATTTACGAACATATTTATTTTCTTCATTTGTTTTTGTTGCGTTGTGAACTTCTGCTATTGTAAAGCAGTTGGCTGACGTGACATCTTAATTGTTTGCGGCATCAGAGCAAACCTCACAAGAATGTGAAAAGCAACTTGAGGTTTCTTGGTCAAGTCCACATTGATTGATTGAAATACTATACCATGTAACTTAACAATGTCTTAAGAACGTTTCCAGGCTCAAATCGCCACAAAAATAAGAACGTTGAGCCTCAGCTCCAAAATTAGACGTTCTTAAGGATATCTCCGATAACGCACGTTGTCACCCCACGGTAATCTTGAAAGGCAACTAACTTATAACCACATCAATGGAAATTTGAACAATGAACCAATGCAGGATGCACCAGCCTACTGGAATACACTGTAGCTTGGATAAGGTCTAGAGATTGAGGCATATGTGCACGAGAACCTCGTTGCCAATAACAAGAAACAGACTTACCGCAGCACCAAAGTAGACTGGCATGAGGGGATGGGTGGCCAGGAAAAAGTCATAAAGCCGAACAATGGTGGTGAAGTCCTTGAGCACGTGACCATACCATGTGATCAGCCAGCTGAGAGCAAACACCTGACCCACTTCGGATCTGTTGGTGAAAAGGTGCATAATCTTCATGACACCTGCAACGAGATCTTCGCCTATCTTCCGAAACAGTTACGAGTGTTAACTGGGGGTTTAAAATCAAAATAGGGACTTATAGACCAGTGTACATGTTTGTTAACCTGCTGTTACACGTTGAAACTTATGTGCAACCGAGGGGAGCAGGGATGGCACAGGTGAGAACACTCGCCTCCCACCAATGTGGTCCGAGTTCAATTCCCGGACTCGACGTCATATGTGGGTTGAGTTTGTTGTTGGTTTTCTACTCTGCTCCGAGAGCTTTTTCTCCGGGTACTCCGGTTTTCCCCTCTTCTCAAAAACCAATACTTATTCGATCCGGAATCCTTGAACGTTTAATACATGACCCCCAGGCTCGAGAGATTGGGCAACCACTCCTCACGCTATCGACCTTAAATAAATTACAAAATTACAACGGTGCTGCGAAACAAATTTGAGCAGGCGTTGCACCGTGTAATATGGTCGGTTTCCTGAAACTTTTTCGAACTTCCGTTGCGAGACAAGTTTCACAAAAAGTAGAACCGCTTTCTACTTCTGCAACGGTCGAAACGATCGCAATGGTGATAAAAACAAGAGTTTCACCGCGAAACACCACTTCGTGAAACTGGTCTCGCTCGGTCTTGTTACGTTCGCTGCGTACGCCAATCAGAAACCGGGACAACATTTTGAGACCAGTCTCAACGTTCCCGAAAAAGTGTCGACATTTTATGTTACACGTAGCAACGCCTGCCGAAACTTATTTCTCTGCGCCGTTACACACAAGTTTCAGCTGAAACTTTCAACGTGTCACTGCGGCTTTAGAAACTGAGTGTACTTCTAACGTTTTAGCTGATTTTGATTTGATTTGAGCCTGGCTCATGTTCAAGTAGCCTGTGAGCAGGTTTAAATTTTCGGTTTTTCATGTCTGAACGACTCATGCGAGCAGCGAAGTCCCGAGCTCGCAGGCTAATGTTCAAGCTGCAAGTTGCACATTTCTTCTCATAGCAGCAGAAATGCTGAATTGCATGCAACTTGCAATACCAGCATTACCAGCAATACCCGGAAAAAGTGTCTCAAAAGCTATAAGGTAGCTATAGACCTACCTTTGATTGTTCAAATAATGCAACATATTACAATCTAGAAAGTTCGGTTTAACCGCAGAATACCCTGCCACTCCAAAACATACTCTTGAAACAATGCATGACTACAGAGAAGGGAAACCAAAAATATCTCTTGAAACAATGGCTACGCGGCTACGTGGCTGACAAGTAAATTACTGTATAAATAATTATTTTCGTTTTCAAGTTATACAGCACGTACAGTGTACAGTAGCAGGGTATTCTACAGTTATACTCCGAAACTTGAGCTACTTGTCCCAATTTCCACTAATACCAACAGATACTGGAATAAACGAATCACCGAATATCTTTTTCTTAACAGATTGCCCAAATGGGAGAAGTGGAGCCGTAACTTTCATGACAAAACTTAAAAAAATCTCCTGTAAACAGCTGTATGCCAACTGCTGTCTTTACGTCAATTCGCTTCACACACCTGACAAGAAAATCTTCTAATTCTGGATCAGCTTCTTCAATAATGGGGTGTAGAAATGCCAGCATTTTAGTGGTCTTCTCCATGGTGCCTTCCATGAAATCCCTTTTTTCAGTTAAAAAAAATTACCAGTGAACCAATCAAAAGTACATGTAGAAGAATAAGCCATGAAATTCTATATTATTTCTGGAAAAGTACAATTAAATCTCCCACTGTGATAATAATTTTGCACGGAGACAATTAAACAAATAAAAGAGAATCCGAGGTTTTGCTCCAACAAAGGTCAGTTCACTTGACCATAAGGATCGTTTATAATATACTCTAGGTGCACAAAAGTGACAAGAAGCTGTTAGCTATGAAGAGCACAGATATTGTGATGCCCTGATTGCATTTTGATATCAGTGAACAAGGCAATGCATGAACAAAACATTTCACACAACTATAGGTACATAACCTGTGTAAACTTAATGTCAAAATTAATTCTGATTTCCAGCACACGAGAAAGTAAGCACCAAACTATTTTTTCCATACATGTAAGAATTCACCCCAATCACAGTTTAAGGAATAAGACAAACCACAAAGGGACATTGTAATAAAGTGAAATCAAGGCAAGTATAATGAGTCTGAACTATTTTGACAGAATCATCAGATCATTGATCAATCATCAAACATTGATAGAAAATTGAGAATAACTGGTTTACATGTAGAGCAGCATGTGAGCATTGTTTTACCTGAGCTGATGCAGAGACATTTGCTCAAGAAGAGCTGTGGCTAAGTCCTCTCCAGACACCAGCAACAAAGTGACAGCTACGTCATGATAGCCCTGAGATAAAAGGTGACTGGAAGGTGAGAATTGCAGGTTTAAATTTGTTGTAATACGGTTTAATGTTTTTCAACCACTCTGAAAAAAATGTATGAAAAAAAAATGTAGACAAGGAAGCAAAAATTGAAAGGCGCTGCATTGATGGGGGAGTGGTCCCGGAGGAGTGCCAAAAGAATTGTTAATGTAAATTGGCCGACTAGAGTGGAGAATTTTGGTCCAAGGGGATAAAAAGAGCAAATCTTCCAGCACAAAATAATGCCTTTGTGAGAGGGAAGATTAGTGGGGTGGAAAAGAAAAATTGCAGTCTTTAGTACATTCATACAGACGTGTATGAAATACTGCAGCTCCAGAATACCTTGTATATCCAGCATCTACCCTACAGTATAAAATAAATTTTATAGAGCATTTTCACATGACGTCACGATGGCCATGTTGGTTTACCAAAACAAAGGAACTTCTTCCATATTGGTGTACCAGGCTAAAGGCCTCCAGAAACGAGGAAACATTGCTGTGAAAGCATTGTTGCGGAAACATTGTTTTCCTTGTTTGTGTGCACATGCAACATTTGTCTGAATATTTTCAGAAACATTTTGCTCCCTTGGCAAATGTTTCCTTGTTTGCACAGCAAGGAAGCAAAACAGATTTTTTTGCTTCCTTCTGGTTTGTGCACCCAAGAAATATTTTGGAAAAATGTTTCTGCAACACTGTTTGCTTGTTTGTGTCTGGGATTTGAACTCTATTTTTGTGCAAATACTTTCTTTTGTCTTATTAGACTAATATGGCTGCTGGTCATGTGAGTGTTATGATTTTCACCTACTTATAAAACAAACAGGTCAGTCAATAATTATTTCAAGGACATTACCATCAATGTTATGCTAATTTCTGCTATTGTTTTACTTTAAAAACTATAGTAATTATTAATTTGCATATATTTTACCTGATAATAGTGAAGATCCTCATTCCTGGTCAAAACTCTCATGATAACACGGACCAGCTGTTGTTGAAGTGATCGTCTTTTTGATGCTCTCATTTCTAATTGAGCAAAATGGAATAACTAATGTACGTCAGAGTTTTTGGTGACAATTCAAACTACCGGATATTATAATTATTATTTCATGTGAACATTCGGACATTACTACTGGACTTTTCATGTCAAACATCCGGACGTTACGTCCGGCGTCCGGCCTCAAATGAAACCCCTGGTACATACAGTACCGCCCAAATGTAAGTTACCACTTCTTGTCTCGTTTCTCGTGATACGCGTCTCGTTTCTCTCGAGACAAGTCTCGTTTCTCTCGATGCGAGTCTCGTTTCTCACAAGAGTCACTGAATCGTTCAGTATGGTATATTTTACTCGCGAGAAGTCGTTGTACTATCTATTGTATCAGAGATTTCTGTTTGCATTGTGTTGTCAACTCCGTTAAGTCGAAATTACATTGTATTAACAGAAAGTTTGTTTGTCGTTAGCTTTAGCGTACTGAATTTGCAACGCCTCTAGGTTTGAAGTGACAGGAAGGTGTACAAGTGAAAACAGGATCAAAAAGCAGAACCCCCCCAAAAAATCCCCTGGATCAAAATTTCACCCTCTAATACCATGCTACATTTTGAAAATTTACCTAAAAGAGATTTCAATATTAAAAAATAATGATACATGCAACACTGTGACAAGTGTGCCTGTTGAATGCCTGCGTTGATGCAACATGTTGGATTAACACTGTAATAATATTGAATAATTTAAGGTAAAGGTACATTTTATGACTGTGATACACAATGAACATTATACTTCTATCAAATCCAGGTTGATGTTTGATGGAGTTGTGGTTGCAGGAATGATACAAGGTACCATGATCCTGTCATTGGATGTTGTATTTTTTTTTTAAACGATGTGCATACTACACTGTACATGTATTTGCACGTCCATAGCAGTACCAACCCAGGGCTACGATCTATGGAACTATTAACTGTACATCCATTCTTAAGTAAACATGTTTTGAGTGCAGAAAGCCCCATGAAAGTTTTTTCAAACTCTGAGTTTTGTATTGTGAGAAATGCAGATTTTAATATACCTTGCTATTCAACAATAAGAAATGGAAAACACTCTATTAGATACATGGGCCGATACCTCTGCTCCAAACTATCTTCAAGTGATCAACAGCAACCTTAATTTGCTGGACAATTTCAGACAGAATATCAGAAAGAAAGATTTGGCTTCTCTTATTGAGGGCATGTGTTGCAAATTATTTTAACTTATGCATCATTTTACCACGTTTATAATGGAATTATAAATTTGTGAACATTTTAAATATCGGATTTTCTTTAACCTAAGAGACATAAAATTGGTGAACAGTTAAGATTTGACATTTTTATGAACCTTGCAATACTTTTAAAATTGATTGTAAATTCTAGAATAGCTTTTTATTACTTGTAGTATTCCTATTTTAACTTTTATTTTGTACTTGAAACGTTCTTTTAGTGTCCACAATTAGCTTATACTTAGCTAATATTCTGACACTTACACTGTACATAAAGTTCATTATTATCACAGCTATTCTTACTCTGGTTAAGCAAATAATAATAGCAACTAGCAAAAGAAAATTTAAAAAATGCATCAGAGTAAAATGCTAAAAGAAATGATTTTTGGGAACAGTTACTAAACAGCTACACATGCCAAAATCCTGATAGGAATCTACAGTGTATGGTCATCTTAAGACATTTTTTCATCAGTAAGCTTCAGTCAGGATCCCAACTTGTTGCATATTTTGTTTCAAGCAACATGCAAACCAATTTCTGATCAGTGGTTTTAGTGTAATAATCTGACTGTTGCCCCATGTGGAATCACCTGTCCCATGAATAAATTCCACTGAGTTTGTCATCATGTATCCTTTTTAGGGGTTGCTTGTTTTGACTCTATTGTTTGGTTGTACAATGTATGACTACATTGACAACATTTTCAACGAGGTAAAAAAACTGTGCAAATTGTTTGAGGCAAAAATTCAGGACTTGTTTTTGCATACAATGTAGTTGTATTCCATACCCTGGAACAAATTAATAGAGTATCTAGATTTTATTGGTTATCAGTTCCTCACATGTTACAAAATTCTGGTTTCCCATTTTAAAATAATGGATTTTCTTAGCAATGATTTAAATTAATATTGAAACAGTCTAGTTTGGTAGTGCAAGAGTCACCTTGTGCACAACCTTGCCCAACAAAAAAATTGCCAAAGGTAGAGCTAAATGTACAATGTATTTTCAGATTCTACATAGTATACATGTACATCTTATTAGCTTTCAAGTGATTTTATATGGTTTTATAGGGTTCTTTAAAAGCAACATGCACAGAAGGTTTACAGTAACCTAATAAACACAAGCAACCACAAATGAACAAGGAAAGAAAATACTTGCCAAATGGTCTTACCAGAAAAGCACAAAATTAGGAATTTAAAACCACAATAAAGATCTTAATAATATTGCAACTCCCTGTCAATTTTAAATCTAGAGTATACAGCTGCTGTACCCTTGGGATTTTAGTAAATATTAACATTATGGAAGAAAAAAGGCTAGTTTTAAATTGTGCAAGAATAAAAGAACCCAGCTGAGGTTCAGGGGAATACTTTTTTTTTCATTTTGGCTTGTTGTAACAAAAGAAAAATGTAAATTCTTCCCCTGAACCTCAACTTGGTTCTTTTGTTCTTGCAGAATTCAAAACTTACATGTATCATTGGTAACAGGTCACATAAGCTTGGGCAAGGACTTTGCACATTATAAAATTAAGCACAACACATATTATGTGTTGTGCTTAATTTTATCCTTGGCTTAATATTTTACTTTCCTTTGTTTTGGGGTAATGAGTTGAAACAAAGGAGAATAAAATTTAAACCAACGATAATATTGAACCACAACATGCATGGGTTTACTTTAAAATCCAGAAAGTCATGGTTCAAAGCCTTAACATGTACTTCAGAAGACATTACTTACCAGGTGGAAATCTCCTGTATGACCGATCAACATCCAAGTTGACTTGTCGCCAATATTTGTGTTCATGGAACTGCCTCATCTCTGGATTGTCTGTGAATTAAAGTTAATATGTTACAGTGTACATGTCACACAGCTGCTGCAAAAATCTAGAAAATGATGTCTGGTATGATCCACCTAATAGTTGCTACAGCCCCATAAACAACTGTCACTGTTCTCAAGTATGGGCTCCTCAAACACCAATGCTGATGATGGGGGTTGGGAAAGTCCAAAGACATGCTTCGTGCTTTATTTGCAAGAACCCTGAATCATCTTATAAAGACTGACTTACAAGCTTTAAACTATTACCTATTAATTTATTTGCTTGAATATCTAGACCAGTTGTTCTTTTTTAAACGCAAACTAGGGCATATAAATATCTGCATCGACAATTACATTTCCTTTCACACAGGGAGCTCATGCCGAGGTGTCTCTGGGATTTTTCTTAATGATGTCAATGCTAAGACATCTCTCTTCAGAGATTAATTTTTTGAAATAATATCAAAATTTTTTATGGAATGCTTTACCTTCTGATCTGAAATCTGAACCTAATGTTTAATGTATTTAAGAATAAGTTGAAAACATTCTACTTCACTAGACTACATGTTGTTTTGATGCTGATGACACCTACAAACTTATCTGCTGTTTACAAATTTATGTTATAGGATTAAAAATTTTGCTAGATGTTCTTGTTGATTATAGTTATACACATTAAATATGTACTATGTTATTTTTGTATTTTTTGCTAGTTACATTTTTATAGTCATGGTGTTAGTTGGGTTGAGTGATACACCTTGTAGGGGACTTTAATGTTATATGGTGTTGTCACCTGCCTTTGTTGGCATTAATTGATTACAAATAAATAGTACTACTATACAGTTGTACTACCATATTACATACTACTGGACATGTACCAGTTACACATGGGAAATTTAATTTGAAGAAGGACAGA
>OX419339.1:18700074-18705074 GCA_948470475.1 Galaxea fascicularis
AATTAAAGTTTTGCCAGGCCAAAATTTGAATTTCCAGCACCAGATAAACTGCTATTATTGACAATATAGAAAAAGGTGGACCACACTGATTCTTATTATGTGTAAACATAATATTGGAGACAAAGATACAAGACTATATGCCAGATAGCAAGAATAGATCAAGGAAAATAAATATATTTGTGGCATACCATTTTTGATTCTAATTTAATTTAACTCACAATAAGATCGGTTTTCAAGAGAACAAGATTGACAACAAGGAGACCATTGCATTGTTGCTCCATGATAAAAAAGATGAACTGAGAGAGTACCTTGCTCAGAGATGACCATGTCAGTGTCTTTTGACTCCAGTTGTAAAGAATTAAAACGAGGCATAATTATGCTGAACTTCATTGTGTTGACTTATTAATTGCTCGCTTTAGAGGTAGGGGAATTTCCTTCTGAATCTGTCCCTGGGGCCTGGGGGAAGTTTCTAAAACTACAGAGCTGCTCGTGTGAATTCCCCCGCTATTCCCCGGGGGCTTAGGGGTTGGGGTTACAATTGACTAGTGCATTACAATTAACTTACAGCAAAGTCAGCGATTAAAAATTGCGATTTCAAGTAAGAACTTAAGCTTACAATACAACATCCCACACATTCTCTTAAACAAATAACACAATTCAAAAGTTGTTACTTACAGAAGTACATCATTTGTGCCATGATCCCCTGATTTTGATCCCCTTGTTTTTTCATTTTGCAAACGTAAACCTTTCGTTTGCCGGCATGCACATGTCGTGTTTGCGCCATGTTGTTACGCTTGGCGATATTTCGGAAACGTAGGCTATTCAAAACAAGACTTTCGTCACATCAGAACTCATATCTACGATATTATCTTGCTTTTCTGGAGAGAATCATTTAAGTTTCATCGTGAAATTGGCGAAAAATCACTCATTAATTAAAACGACAACATCGGCCTCCATTTTTGCTTCCTCCTCGCATAACCGCTGGTTAGCATGAACACAGGCTCGTGTTTGAAAGGGCCAATCGAGTTATTTCTTCTTCTTTTAAGTGTGCTTCTAAGAACCCTAATGAGTGGCTTTGTTCGATCAAACGGCCAAACAGAAACTAATATTAATTTCCATGTGAAGAAGTGGTAGGGTGGGGTAGGGCTGATGTAAACTCAAATTGTTTTGTCACCATTTTTTGTCTTCAATATTTCCAGATGGCACGATATCTTACATAATGGCTACCGAGGCGACAACTCTAACTAATATTGTATCAAATGAATTTCAGTCCTCCCGGAAATTTGGACGATCCTCCCGATTTTTTCAGTGACATTCTTGTAATCTCAAGCTACGCTTTGTTTTTCCTCAATATCCCAGTCTACGGGTATGGACGTATACAAAACGTGGACCCCCGGTCCATGGACCACCTCTGTGGACCCGGTCAATGGACCACCCCCGATTTTTATTTAGCTGAATTTTACTAAAATTTGGAATTGGGTGCTGCTAACAGCCGAATTTACTCTTCCGGTTCCGAGCTTATGATAAAATCCAGTTTTAAATCAGTGGAGCTGGAGACAACATCCATATGCTTTGAATTCCATACAAGAGAATGTTTCATCGCGTTACCACTGAACATCAATATCGGGGAGTAGAAAAATACTGGGGGGGGTGGGGAGAGGGGGTACATGATGTCTCTCCCCAGGCTTCCTTCGGTCTCTCTTCTTCTTACCCTGGGAACGAGCTTGCTTAATATGCAAGATGGCGGCCTTTCAAATGACACCTTTCTCTAAATTGGCCGCCTCCGAAATTCAAAAGGGAACTGGGGTGAGTTTCAAATTTTGAAGTAATCGATAAATTGACACCATCACACGAAAGATAATATTGAGATTGGTCGTTTGACCAAGTTTGATTCTTTTAGGTTGAACAGAGACCAAGTTATGGACCTTGAAACATAGCCCAAAATCCATACAAACGTCTCTAATTTTGAGGCTGCGTTCCCAAAACCACAGTTTTGGGGGACACTGTCAAATGACCAGAATGAAATAGACCTCCTTTAACTTATGGCCTTTCAGTGTATGGTGCATATGAACGTGATCTAAACACAGTACAGAACTTTTTAAACAGATGTTATAAACGGCGTTACATTTCAGTTCCATTGAATGTCAAGGATACCATGCATACACTTGACTGCAAAACAGTCGTTTTCGGTTGTTTCGGAAGGCGCGAAGTGTCGTAAGCGTGATCCTCGAGTGTCGCGCGAGCCTCACACGCCCGCAGGGCGTGTGCCGTTTTTACACTCGCTCCAGACCTTTCGTTCAAGATAGACAGACACCGTCGCTCGCGTTCGCAAAAATACGACTGTTTTGCAGTCTATGCATACACAGGACAAGAAGATATTTAGTAAAGCTAGGGCTCTAATAATAATATAAGACCTTTATTTACCCTTGGCAGTTCATTCAGCACAAAGGCTAGTGGGGCCGAGCAAACACATGAAACAAATAATTCAAATAAACATAACATGATAAGAATCCCAACTGGCGGGAGACAGACCAGGCCCCGGTTGTTCAAAAGCTGGATAGCGCTATCCACCGGCTAAATATCTATCCAGTGGATAGTGCAATTAGCTTTACCAATACTTATCCGCTGGATAGTGATTTATCCGGTGGGCGCTATCCAACTTTTGAACAACCGGGGCAAGTTGGCTATTTACAAGGATAACCGAGGCGTTGAACCAGGCACTTACCCAGAACAACACCAGCTAGTGGCCACAGCGGGATTTGAACCCGGGTCACGACATTGAAATCCAGCGCCCATCCTGCCATATGTAACAAGGATATGTATTTTTAGCTCATGGATGACGTAGTCATGCCATGAGGTTTTGTTGTGGGTTTGAATAGGGATCACTCATTCGCTCACTCACTCACTCACTCACTCGATTCTGATTAATTTATTCATTAAACTTTTCCCCGGTCCCTCCCCTGGTAAGTATTGCTTTTGTCTCCATAGTCTTCTTGGTCCAACGTTTGCAAATTTCAGGGTGTAGTACAAAGGCGGAGAATTTTGCTCTGCAGATATTGTTTACGTGTTTAATGTGCATGGCGTCGGTTTCCAACTCAACAAAGGTCTATTTTGTTTAAGGATGAGTAATCAGATAAAGTTAATAAGATGAAGAACACGAGCTGCGAGAATTGACCTTTGAAATCTTCAGAGCAGCGAAAACGAACTTCGAGATATCGCAAAAGCAACTATAAAGCTTATCACTGTGCGGTACCTGGGGCAGTAGTAATCGAGAATTTTTTGCCACAATATGATGGAAGAAGAAAGAATGAAGAAAATCGGCAAAAAAAGGAAACAGGAGAAAGACTTTCTGGCCAAAAACCGAATTCTGGCAAGCAACGCATTTGATTTTAAGCAGGTACGTAATGAAGTATTTTTGAAGGCGCTCTTTTAATGGTGAACGCTCGATTGCAAATATGATCTTGTTTAGAAAGGCTATATCCCTTGGCTTAAACGATCAGTATAACACTTTGTCAAAATTTGACAAAAACACAAGGACCACAAGCATGCAAATATTTTTCTCTGTGACGTTATAATTTGGTTTGACGAGCAGCTATAACATGTTCGAACAACAAAATATTTGGAAAGTCAAGTTAATTGTAGCACAAAGCATAAATAGAGGGATTGAATATCTCACTTAACAAAGCAAAAGTTTTGTGCCGGACCCCGAATTGCTCAAAAACATTGTGACTGTAAAGCGTGACTAATTTCCCTCAGGACTTTTACAAAATATTGTGATGTTTATCTCGCATTCAGATCGATTGTCGGAAATTTTACTACGACCAAAAACGTTTATGAAACTAACTTGAAATGAGCCGTCGACCAGTAAGAAACTTTAACTTGCCTGTTACACTTCTTAACAAAGCGATCACATTTGAATATTATTTTTATAGTCCGTGTACAAATTTGCATATTTGTGCTCCATCGCCGGTTCAAATTACTTACGTCTGTCAATTTCTTCTAATGTAATGCTTCTGGCGCCTGTCAATCAACTGCGTAATTTTACGGAAAATATTAGCGCGCAAACGGCATATTGTAAAACATGGACTGGATTGGATTTGTAAAACATGGACTGGATTTGTAAAATATGGATTTGTAAAAGGTGGATTTGTAAAACATGGATTTGTAAAACATGGATTTGTAAAAGGTGGATTTGTAAAACATGGATTTGTAAAACATGGATTTGTAAAACATGGATTTGTAAAACATGGATTTGTAAAAGGTGGATTTGTAAAACATGGATTTGTAAAAGGTGGATTTGTAAAACATGGATTTGTAAAACAAGTTGTAAAATAAGGGTTTGTCAAAGGTGGATTTGTCAAACGTGGATTGTTAAAAAAATATTCGTGTTTATTCTCTTTTTTTTGCGACTTTCTGCCTGCTTTTTCGCGTGTTTGCTGGCTGCACAGTGTTTACATATCCGAGTTCACTGATAAAGCTCAGGTAAAATGGGGTTGGAAGGCCTACACGACTCCTGTTCGCGTGTTTGCCGCTTCTATCTTGGTTCTATTGACCGATTTAGCTTCTTGCTTGTTTTCAGTGGGGCAACACGGTGGTTTAGAGGATAACATGGTGGTGATAGTGATTGAAACAGTCATGTGCTTAAATGTCGCATGCTATGTATTCTGATACCGAAGGTCATTTCTGGGTTTCAATTCTGCATTTATCGCCTGTTTGTTTTGACCCTTGTTGTTTCTGTTTAGCAACTGTTGTCCTATACATGCCATCTGAAGCATTTTGTCTAGCTTTGGTTTGGCTCGTTTCAGTGCGTTCAGTGACAGTACAGCCTCTCTCTTCAGTGTTATCAAGGATAGGAATTTAAGCCGTGTAATATGATAATCTTTATCTTGCAGTGTTTGTACATTACCGGGCCCGGTTATTTGGTTTTGTAGAAAGACGTTGTGTTTCTTTTGCGGCTATTCGTGTCTTTATCCTTTCTTTTGTATTGTAAAACCCGCTCT
>OX419339.1:18710074-18745074 GCA_948470475.1 Galaxea fascicularis
GCCTGATTACATGAGCCGGGCCGCTTCGGTGTGGGCTGGCCCAGTTGTCATGTAATCGCGAAGTTGATTTTTGTTGCGTTTAACAAACAGTCATGCCGAGATCCCGGCAAACTCAAACCAGCCCGGCTCATGTAATCAGGCCCTAATACCCTAAAAAATAGGAAAAACTAGGAATTTCATGAAAAAATAGGAGAAAATAGGAGGCAGGCCACAAAATAGGAAAAAATAGGAACTTGACACCCTGAAATAATAAATTATTATAATTTACAAATTCCAGTATATTCTAAAGAAAAATATGCACCAGTACAACAGAGAACAAACAAGACACACATTAATAGTTAATGACCATATTTTTATGCATACTAAGAAAACCAGGCTACAATGTACACAATATATGCAAACACCTCTTCTACATCTTTCAAAGTAATTTGCCAGTTAACCAAACTCAAAACAAAAACAAAAAAAAACAATTGCTTTTATATGCAGCTAAGTAACAACACATACTTTAGCTGTTAACCAAACATTTACATAGAAAAACTTGGTAATGGTAAGTGTGGGCGAGGACAGGTTAAAACAAATGTCACACCTGAGAAAATGACTGAAGACATGAGGTAGCCACATCATGCGATCTACCGGTAACATTCACATAACATCAGCATGCTGCAAACTTAAGAGCAACTTAAGATAAACATTTTTCTCCTGATGTCTGTCACAGGATTCTAAGGAAAGGCTTAATGCCCACTTTGGATCACTGCCTTTAATCCAAATTCCATGAGCATGATACCGAAGGGATTCAGATGTTTTGCCCATGGATTGAATATTAAAACAAATGACACCAGTCTACACACCAATCTCAAAGCCTGTAGTAGTCATCTGATTATGTAAGGACCAAAAAGCATTTACAGTGTACATGTACTTCTAAGCAGGTTTAATATCAACAGTGTCACTGCACCCAAGATTTGGGAATCTAAGCATCTTCAGTTGGAAAGGAGGTTCCTCTTTAGTTTTAATTGAGCTTATTTTTACCTTTGACGATGTTTTAAATTTAGGTACATGAAAAAAGACATTAGACAAAATTTGCAAACCTTTAATTTCTCCGTTGATTTACCAGGTAAACAAGACTAACACATCAATGCGATGACTAGAAATATATGTTAAGAGCAGCAATTTTATTCATGTGTCACTCTATTTAAACCACAGCAACACAAGCAATTTTTTACTTGTGATGGTGATGCAATTTCTTTGAAGCTGTTTCACTGTCAGCATTGGTGGTGGCTGCACAAATTACAGAGTTTGTGAATTTGTCGCTAAAAAATTCAACTCACCAAATTTCTCAAGATTTTGTCAGCAATTTGTTCCGCTGTCGCCATGACATCACTTGTGCAAGGGTGGCTACACACGATTTTCACCTGGTGCTGGTGATGTGACAGTTTAAAAAAATCCCATCACCATTGCAAGCAAAAAATTGCTAGTGTAGTTGCCGCTTTAGCTCTGCAGGTCTAATATTGTAGACAGTCTAAGATGTGAAAGAAATGGTATTATCAATTGCACAGTTCTACAACTGACCACATTACAAAAAAATTGCTGTCTACCTTGGTATGATACATGTACATGGCATGCTCCTCAATGAAAATAAGAAATTTCAAACTGGCAAACATGCTGCTTGCAACATCCTTGTAAATCCAAAATGTTTAAAACCATTTCCATTTGTGGTTTTCATCAACCAAGTAAAACATATTTGCTGGCATGAATAACAATCAGATACAAGGAAGTTGAGTACTTGCCAAAACAAGGTTATGGTGACAATAATTTTCTGAAAATTGCAAGACATAATATTATTATTGTGTTATTTCTTTACTTCCACTAAACTACTCCAGCAACTTAGGGTAAGACAACAAAAAATCATCAAAAATCTACCACAATTCTCACGTTGTTGTGTCGCTATCTTAAATCTTGGAGAAAGTAATAATACATAGCAGTATGAAGCCCAGCTTTCAAACTTCCGTGTACATTCCTTGCTATAAATTAGACTACAACGTTTTAATATTTAAGGAAAAATGATTGAAAAAAATGGATAATTCCAAACTTTTGTTCTCCTCCATCTCTTTGTCCTTCTGTCCTGCCATCGTCTCGTCTACATTCGGCGATACACGCCAAGTTGCCTTCTGCAATTCGGGCAGGTATGTATTGCGTCTTGCATGGCATCGACACAGAATGGAATCAAACAACACCCGGCCCAGCAGCCGACCAAAATCAGCCCTCCACAAGCCAACCAAGCCAGTGTTCCAGGGGAATAACTGACGGACGTGACTATTGTGGCAGTGCAGAACGGACAAACCATCGACACAGGTGATTCACCATACATCGCATTCCCAATGACAACGGTAGTCGGCTGTTGCTGAATGACAGTTGTGGTGGTGTGTTGCGCCCCAACTGGAGGAGGTGGCCCATACCCTTGTGGTGGGGGATAACCTGGCTGCGCCGGTGGATAGCCTTGTTGAGGTGGAGGGTATCCAGGTTGAGCAGGATAAGCGGGTTGACCGGGAGGTGGATACCCAGGCAGGCTGTACGGCGGTGGCTTGTCAGACATCTTGGATCAGATTCTTCGATTGTCAGGAACTGTAGCAGCTGGTTTGCACGGAAAATCTTTAATAGGTAGTCTGCAAAGCGATTATCAGGTTTAACGTTAGAGAAACATCTTTCAAACAACGGTTTAAAAAGCGAAATTTACCAAACTAGTCCATTACTTACCTCCTTCGAACTTTACACTTTAAATTCCGCTTTGACGAACTTCGTCACATGATCTTAACCTGTACGCACGTAATGTTTCCAACACAACCGAAACACGCATCGGCAACAGAAAAATCTGGATTGGCAAACAGGACTACAAACCAACAACACTGAAATCGTTTTTTACACGGTCACTCCTGAGAAATGTCTAAGTTCTCTTTTAGGACTTCGATGTAGGTCTTGTGATTTTGATTCAACGTGGATTTTTGAAGAAAGCTTGGAGATTTTCCTTTATTTGCGGGACTCTTGCGAACATAGAGGTAAAATACATGTTAATAAATGTTTATAAAACTAGGGGCCTGTTTACATGAGAAAAATGAGAAAAACTCACGCTAGCGCCAGTTTCACACCGGGATGACTACTTGGATTTCGTATCGCCTTTACATGATTACGCATGCGCTACCCGTTCCAGTCTTAAACCGAGAGATTCCGAGATACCAGCCTGTGGTACGGTGCAGCCGGTATACCGAGAGTCCGTCTGCGCCACGGCTCCTAAAAGCTTGTTCTGACATGCCACAGGTTTGCAGGGATTTATGTATCCATTTCTGATTGGCGAGATTTCTTACGCGCCTTTTGACTGGACATCTGCTTACGCGAGGAAAGATTGCGTGACGAGCCAAAAGAGCGTTTGCGAAGGAGACTAGTACCACTCGTTGGTATCACGTAAACCAATACAGCACAAGAGAGAACTGGAGTGAACTCGCTCCGGGACGAAAGTCGCCCCGGTATCATGTTAACACCCCCTAAAAACAGAACAATTCCTTTAAATATTAGATCATTTGGTTGCAAAAGACAAGAAGTAGAAGTACACCATTCAGAATCTTATAGTAAATCAAGAATTACCGGAAACTGCAACTGATCTCATCATCACCACTCGTAGAACTTCGTGCATCTAGTTCTTGCCAAAAACTAAAAAAACCGAACAACCCAGGGGCGCTTTCCATTTACAGGATCCATCCGGGTGGAAATTTTAGGTTTAAATATTCAATGCTGCAGCTTGTTCAAATACAAAATAGATAAGCCACAAAATGTACTAGTATCAGTTGGGAAGCTGAGAAATAACAGAAAAAGTGCATTGATTAAGCCGATGGTCCATTATTTCTGAAACGTTCCAAAGAAATGGTTTGTACCATTTGATTTTCCAACCAGAATTTCCGGGTTTTCCGTGCCGCAAATGGAAAGTGCCCCTATCGTTTCTGCCTGTAGTTGCCCTACCGAACTCATTTTTAGCTACTTAGACACGCCTATCGTCAAATCTTTGCCATCATACATCAAAGACAGTACACACGCACCAGAAATTTTCCGCGATTTCAATGTCTCCGGCCAAGACAAACTTATTTTCACCATGGACCTTATATCTCTATAGAGGGTCGTGAAGGGGTAAAACGTAAACTGGGATTAGCCTTATTTTGAACTGGGAAAATGGGATTTACTCACTGGGACTGGGATTTATCCACAGGGAGTGGGATGATTAATTATAAAATGGGAATTGGATTTCTTTTCTTCAGCGGTCTTTGATCCAATATTTTGAAATAGAAAAATAAAATTTCGTAGCAATAGACCTTGCACTACTCAGAAGAGACCGTGAAATCAGTATTTTTAGCCTTCGCGCCCGCGGTCTAGCTACCAGGCTTACACGGTTGCATAGTTACGTTCTGTCATTTTTCCTGGTCAGCGGACAAATTCTGCAAGTTTGCATATGGCGGAAAGATAGAGGGTCGTGAAGGGGTAAAATTGGAACTGGGATTTGGGCCAAATTTAGGCTGGGAACTGGGATTTGGTACCCCCCTTCACGACCCTCTCTTTACACAGTCATTCCCAATAACGAAGGTCTTCAAGCACTTAAACACTTTTTCGATCAACGCACTGTCAAAGCTAGAACCAAGCTCGGAAACGCTACTCTAGTGCCTTGCCGAACTAGTTTTAACGTTTAACTGTTTTTCATTCGCCGGCAACTATTACAAACAAATTAATGGTGTAGCGATGGGCACAAGCATGGGACCATTGTAGCTATGTCAATCTTTTTGTAGGATATGTTGCACACAACACTTGACAGAATTCCATTCACCCCCACTTTCCATCCTCATAATCACGCAGTCAAAAGTATCATTCTTAACAGCTTTAAATTACTCCAAAATGATCCCGAGACCGGTAGAATCTTTTCGTAACCTTCACTAATTTCATTCAAACGCGACAAAAATGTAGGTAACTTTTTAGTTACAAGTGCACTTAAAACTAACGAACAACCCGGCACTTTCAAATGCGCGCGCTCACGATGGAAAACTTGTTCATTCATTGTTAACACTTACAAAATATCGGGAAGATCAGCGATCGTTTCACATGTACCTCCGCAAATGTAATTTATTGTATAACCTGTACGTTATGCAATAAAATGTACATTGGCGAGACAGGAAGACGACTTGGCGACCGATTAAGCAAACGCCCTCGCGATGTTGAGAAGAATGACAGGGATGCATCTAAGCCAGTCCCTTGTCATTTTAATCTCCCTTATTATATCTCTCCGTTAGTACGCGCGCTGTGATTGGTCAATTTTGCGGGCCGTACTCTAGTGTACGGCCCGCGAAATTTGAAAATTCCCTTTCCCTCATTCCTGATTAACCTCAGCGATATAATAAATATCTTACTGACCTCGTTTTCTCGGTCCGTACTGTAAGTTACGGATCCTCGTTTTTTCCCGTTTATTTATGGCCGCGCGCTTCGCGCTTGGGCCATAAGTGAACGGGAAAAAACTCGGTCAGTAACTTACAGTACGGACCTCGAACTCGATTAGTAAGAGATATTAACCACTCCAAACAACACCTGGCTATCTGCGGCCTTTCCCTACGTCGAGGTACGACGGAAAGCCACATGAATCTGGGACAAAAATTCATCTTCCAAATTGGCACCCTTAGTCCTCACGGTATTAACGAACGCTTTTCATTTAGCTGTGTTCCTATTTTTCACGTTGCCATGTTACCACCAATTGTGTAGCTCCTACTCCACTATGAAAACAACTCACAACCCATAATTCCTCGATTCGCTCTGACGAAGGGCTAACTCTTGAAACCTCAGCTTTTAGAATCCCTGTACGGTGGTTAATTTACACTATCAACTGTGTTGATAATACCAAATTTTTTGTACTACTTCCCCACCGACGCAGCACCACAGTTTCTTTAGAAACTATCCCCTTTATAAGTAGAAGTAGACTATCTGACTAAAATTATCCTGCGAAATTGCGTGAAGCATAGCCTCATCGCTGACCTTCTTCTCTAATTAGGCCTGTTTAGATTGTGCCGGGAAATTGAGTCAAAGTTGCTCCAAAATAGGGTCAAAACTTGCCCAAAAGTCACCAAGATTCGGAAAAACTATTTTATTCTGCGTGACGTCTTAAAACAACATGTAGACTGATTGCTTGGTGAACTGCGGTCCATAAGTGAAATAACAGTATCGCCGCGGGATCCAGTTTTCGATAAACAAGCGGTGGAAATTTGATGCGTTTTTCGTGAGCAACATTACATCAATAACCGCTGGCCTTTTTTTTTTGTGGGTGCACATCCATTCATACTAAGTTTACACAACTACAGTTCAATACCTGTTAAGTGGCCACCCTTGGGAAAATGGATAGAAGTACAATACTGGCTGCCTAGCATTTTTAACTTTTAGGTTATTTCGGGCTGCCAGCACCCCTATCATCCGCTGTATTATTGTTATTCTTTGATTCTAGCAATTATGGCTGGGTGACACAAAGTATTGTTGTTGTTGTTATAGTAGAACAACCCTCATAGGGACTTTGATTACTGGCCGTCTGACAGGGGGTGGCCGTTTAACAGGAAGTCGCTTAATAGGGGTTCGACTGTAGTTTACACTTTTACAGCATTTTGAGTATCAACTGCAAAACAACTGCAAAATTTTAGTTTAATTATTTCTGTGCTTATAACTCAAATGGCTCATTTAATTTGTTGCCTTTGTTGCCCAAAAGTTGGTTTGAGAGGCAAAGGTTGCTCTAAGTTGGGCAAAAACTTCATGCTAGCCCACATTTAGAGCACATATAAAAGAAGGTCTGCGTAGGAGGCTACTTGAAAGATCGCGTGACACTTGGTCGGCGTAGGGGCTAGGTTCAGCTCGTCAGGCCATTTCCCCTCCGACCCTGGCAGCTTTCGTTAATGACGTTGGGGAGGGGAGCTTGCCTTGTTATACGTGGCACACATTAATTTTTTGTGAGGAATTTCTCGTTTCCTGATCAACTCTATAATAGCAGCCAAAACGGCCAACACGACCGCTTAAGAGTGTATGAATCAATTAAAAGTATTCAGCAGGAAAAAACAAAAGAAAAGAAAGCAAGGTCGTTAATTTGGATCTTAACGAGTAAAAGCATTTAACCAAAGCCCTTGAATGCATAAGTCCAGCACTAAAAAAGTAATCAGTACCCTTGACTCCTTTTTTACAAAACGACCAGCAATCCTATTATAATTTTGTTCAAAGCGCTGCCTTGTTCTCAATCCAGCCTCCGTTACCTGTGTTACTTGGATTGGCTTGCAGTGTCCTTGATTGTATTGTCATAGGCGTCAACCTAAGTCACATGTGTCCTTGTCCTAGATGGTAAATACATTTCTTGTGGTTGGGGTTTTTCAATGTTCTAATTAAGGTGATTCCCTAGTAAAAGAACCCGCCATAGATTTCCGATGAAACTTGGTATGCTGTTGCAACAGGACAAGGGCATATTAAAAACATAATAAAAAGAGGGGGTCACCGTGCTTGTTCTCACGCCACAATGCTGACAAATACGCTTACTTAGGTGACTTTTGGTAATCTCCGTGCGCAACAAATAAGCTCGATTATTTTTCAATGCAGCCTGTGATATCAAACAGAGTTTGACTTTCTTTGATTGTTTATCCACTAACTGTCCCACAAAAAATGTCTTCAAATACCCTGCATTTTTTATCCTTTAAAATTTGGACATGCGCTAATGGGCCCGTTATGTCTCCCTCTGTAGTACTTATTTCATTTGCCAAAAAAGTGACCATAGATTTCTGCTGATATTTTTCTCAGTTATCAAGGGTATTGTTCTCATTGAAACTAGGAAATAAAAAGTGGGGGTCACCGTGCTCGTTTAACAGAAAAGGAGCATTTATTCCGTTATCGAGCTTACTGTTTGAGGGAAAATCTCTTACGTTTTGTACGCGCACGCGCTCATGTGCACGCGCTAATGACGCGAAAATCGTGCGCAGTAGGGATGCGCAATGCAATACCGAGGAATCACCTTAAATATACTAAAATGTATACGCGCGCGCAACTGCACGTAATAAATGAATCCAAGGCAACCGCACAGTTTAGGATAGCTGTTAAAGTTAAACGCCAGATGCGAAAACCTTAGATCACTTTCAGTTTATTCAAAATCATTTACAGAAAATGTGTGGGTCACTTTTGTCGAAGTTTAAACCAAGGAGCAGGGTTGATCCAATCTTAACCGAACCAAGGCGAGTAAAAAGTAAAATGAAATCAAACGTGGAAGACGCGGCTTGTCACGAGGACAGAGAGTTTTGGAAAGAAGGAGAATCAAATGGCAATTCAAGCATATCTTCTGCGGCGGTATCTCCAAGCAAAACTTCAATGAAAAATGAAGGTCGGATTGAGTCTAAATGTTCCTCTGAACAAGATATGGAAGTTGCTGTACGAACATTAGATTGCGCAAAGCCAGTGTTACCTGCAATCAACTCCAAAGAAGTTACAGCACCGCTCGCACACCATAACTTGGATCACCTCTTGGAAAGCGCACGGGAAATCCTTGCACTCCAAGCTGTTGCTGCATCTTCAAGTTTCAACGCTGTGGCATCTCAGCCATTGAGCTCAACTACAAGTAATTCTGCTCCCTTGAAAATAAAATCGTCAGTGACCTTTGACGTTTCTGCAACCGAAGACAAAATAGTCTGTCCTTCCGCCAGAGTCCCTCGGCGCTTGAGGAAACGGGGAAAGGTGGCCCCCGAACCAAATTTAGAAGAATGGAAGGAAAGAATGCGCTTTGCTGAAGAAAGGAAGATGAAGGAATTGGAGCGTATTAAAGAGAGTGCGCGAAGCGGAATTGGGGTGAGTAGACCACACCCCGCTGATGTTTCTGCGAAAGTCACAAAGGAGAAATTGGCTGCTAAGCAGGCTGCGGCGGAGAGAAAGCGAAACGAAGAGATGGAGAACAGAAGGCAAGCAGGTAATAAGGTCTCGCAGAAGATTAGCAAAATTGCAGAAGCCAAGGCTTTTGCTAAGACGCAACTCGAGTCATCTTTGGAAAAGAAGTTGGTGAAAACTGAGGAGAGAAAGGTTAAACACCAGCAGAAGAATGAACGGAAAAAGAAGCAAAAGCAGTTGCGAGAAGAATACGCCAAGAAAGTCAAAGAAAGGGTAAGTTTTTCAGTTGCCAATTATTTTACCTCAAATGACATCCACAATTCAAACTCAATGATGTGTCTGATTTGTTCCTGAGAAATTAGCAGTTTAGGCCCGGTTCAAACTTCCAACTTCACATGTGCCGAATGCTATTTTCTGATTTAATCGCAACACACGAGGGAAATATTCACAGGGAATGGTCGCAGGAAATATTCCGAAGTACAATTCACAAGGAGGGAACAAGCGAGTGTTCCTTACGAATGGTCTCATAGTCAAACAAATTTTAATTCCTGGGACCATTCGCAGCAAATAGATTTTTTATAGTTCACACGAAAAACTTTTCGGAACTTTTTCGGGTGCCATAATCTCCTACGTATCTTAAAAACGAAGACGTTTCCAGGCAAAAAAAATTGAAGCAAATTAGCCTTTTCGTATCTCCAAATAATGGTAAAAGATCAGCTTCTTAGTTTAAGCAGATCACAGTTTTAGAAATGGCTTCATGGTGCGTGATGGTGCGTGCTCGTTCATTTTCATCACCTTCTATTTTTACTTGTGGAAGTGCAAGACGTAAGGTCAACAGTTTTACATGACTGCCCAAGGATGCGTCCACCTCTCAGAACTCTGAGACAGGTGTTGAGCACACAGATGGTTGAGTGTTCCTGCATTGGATTTGATTCTACGATCACTGAGCATCTTACCAGCTGAGCTAACCAGTCGGTGGTTTAAATTAAACAATCACTGATTGACTTTGGTATCCTAAATTACACCCCCTCCGCCCTCCCATCAAAATACAAGAGTCGTAAACCAAGAAAACGATTTGTCAGGTTCTTCTGAGAGGTAAAGTTGCGTGTAATAAGGCCCTAAATCACTTTTGATGTCAAATTCTCATTGATTAACAAGTAAATACAAGGTAATTTGGAGGGAGAATCGGGTAATTTATATAAAATAACTTGGGGCTTTTTTCAAGGCACTCCTTCAATTTGTAGGGCTCCCAGCAAAAGAGGTGCATATGACGTTTTTGCCTTAAATGCCCACATTCACCCAATAGGCTTTGCAAACATTTGTTTTTGTTTTGAAAAGGTCCTTTTGTTGAACCCTGTAATCTGATTGGTTAGAAAAATAAAATGGCGGAGTTTCGGGGTTTTCGAGAAACGGGCCCCTGGTCCCCGCGATCGTTCCCTGCAACCATCCCCTAAGAATATATTCCCCTCCAGCTCTTTTATATTCATTAGTTGCTGTTAGAAGCATCAATAGGTAACAAGTTATTGCTCTTACAGATGAACGACATGATCAAAAAAGAGGAGAAAGAGGTCCTTGACGACTTGAAAGAATTGGAAACTTACCTTGCCTCAGACAACGAAGATCTTGAATCTTGGGGAGAAGGGCATGAAGATAAAGTTGCTTATGAATGGGAAGATTTCTTTGCTGACTAATTCACCGATTTAATGCTAAACCACGCTCATTGTTTTGACTTTCGTAGAAATCAACTCATCTAAGAAAACTGCTTCGTTCTATTAGATACCTTGAGATATGTTAAATTCGAAACCACTGTTTGTCGTTCATCGGGTGGGCAATGGAAAAGGCCGCTTTGAATAAGCTACGGAATGACTTAATTTTTAAATGGTTAGAAGTAATCAAGGTTTACGCGCGTTTTACCCCAACAAAACCGCTAAGCTACGCAGGCTACCTGAATGGAGGAATTCAGCTGGTTCCCAGCCTCACAGCCTCTGCGCGATCCACATGCATATGGTGGTTGCGAAGTGTACATTCATAAACATTCAAGTTCATGAAACATTGAGAGATTACTGTGTTGATTATTATGCCACAGGGAACAATTATCGTTGTTTAATGTTCACACTCTTGAAGTACAGGACAGAATTACAGTAGTTGGTCAGATAACAAAACAATCTACTCGACACTGACTCGAAAAGTTCTCCGAGTTGTGAACCAGTTCAAATTGAAGGCATCGGAAAGTTAGCAACTTTTAACTTTATTGTATTATCGCACTTTCTTGAAACATTTTACTAATTGACCCTATAACACGTTTGACAAAAGATAGACAAAATTAATATTATACAGCCAAAGAACATCTAAAAGAGTGTGCGCGGTGGCTAGAGTAGCATTGGCTTTCGGGCTGGTCAAAATATATGCAGCTGTAAACGACAAATGAGAACTAAATAAATCTAACACTAACAAGGAACAACACTGTGTCGCACGCCTCGTTCACGATTGCGGCTAAACAACAAAGCACATAAAGAGTAAAACAAATTTATCCTTGTATGGAAGCGCCTACACCATTGTAGATGTTCGTTTTAGATACACTTGCTCGTAATTACGAGGTTTCACAACAGACTTAGCTTCCATCCATGCAAGTATACGACGTTTTTGCAATTTGACTCAAGTAACTTCTAATCTATGACAGGTTCGCAATACTGAGCGTCGTAAGACCAAACAGCTGTGGGCCAATCAGAGGTGTCAGTGGCAACAGACGCAAAAGCCGATGATAAGCGCGGAAAAACGTAATTGGTTGGTAGTAATGTTCCAGTCATAATTCTCCGCTTCTGAAACTATGGAAGACCTGGGAACTAATTTTGCTACTGAGGGCTCCTGGGATTGTTTGGGTGGACACGGAAAATTGCAAATGGCGGCAGTGCATACAATCCTGACACAACACACCACAAATATCGCTAAGAATGCCGAAGTCTGTGAATTGCTGCGTCCCTGGTTGCACCAACAATTTTCGAAACAACCCTCTAATCCCGTATTATCGAATTTCTAAGGATGAAAAGCTACGAAGACGGTATGAAATCTTGATCCGTAATGCAACATTGAAAGTCGAATCGGATAACACTCAAATTTGTGAACAACACTTCGAAGGTGAGATAGAGAAAAGTAGGGACGACTTACCTTCGATTTTCCCATGGTCAAAGCCTGTTTCAACCCGTCGTGTTTTAAAGCGTTTTTCTTCTGAAGAAATTCACAGCTGAGATCTCGGACACCGAAATCGCTTTTCTTGACACAGTGGTTTACAAAGGAGTTAGATTCGAAACAGAATCGATCCTTGACATCAAAACAGACCGAGACCTTCCAATACACCCACTATACCTCTTGTCACCTCCCAGGTGTCAAACGAGGTTTCATAAAGGGTGAAGCTATCAGACTCTTACGAACAAACTCCTCGGAAACAAAATTCCAGGAGGCCATCTCGAATTTTAAAACGCGACTTTCAGCTCGCGGCTATCCTAAAAACCTAAAAGATGGCACTCTGTCTGAAGTAAAATTTTCCGGAAGGCGATCGGCATTAATAAAACAAACAAAAAAGACTCACGAGAGAACAATACCATTTGTCACAACATATCATCCAGCAGTTAAAAACCTTAAACAACTCTTGATGCAAGAATGGAGTTTAATACAAAATCAGCCAATGCTGAGAAACATTTTCAAAATACCTCCTATCATATCATACAGAAGAAGGAAATCACTAAAAGACATGCTCGTTAGAGCAAAACTTTGAAGACATATTACAGCGTCGCAACCGCAAAGACACGTAAGGAAGTCAGAGCAGGTCTGTCATGATCTTTAACCCGTTTGGTAAGAGCACAGTGTAGCAGTTATAGACGCTTGATTTTTTCATTGACGGTAAAACCTGACTTTTTAAAAACGATTTATTATCTCGAGAACAATTGCTCACTTTTACTACGTTGCCAGACTGAAAGAAATGAAAACCTTTAACGAGCGGCTTGGCTGTCAATAGCTGCTTTCTAGCGTTGGAAGTTTCTATCATGTACTTCCATACGGTGCCAAAATTTACATCAGGTAAATTACTGAGATCGTCATGGTAGCCATCCGTTAGAAAAAGATCAGTGATTGCAGGGTTGATTTCACTATCTGCAATCCCCATCAAGACTTTCTTCCGCGCAAGATGAACACCACCATCGGCTGGATCTCTTAAATTTTTTAAGTGCAGTCCTCCACAGACATAGTCTTTATACCTGTAGCATGCATAAACAATAAAATGAGCTTAACGCAGTTGCGCCAGAGACAATATTTTCACATAAAATATGAACAATAATATGACAAATGTCTTAAATATTTTCGAAATACCGAATAAAGCAAGTGAAGTGAATAAGATCGTGTGTACAAGTATTCAATAAAACAACATCGTGCAAACAAACCTTTCAGTGACGAGTACGGGTTTTTTGCCGCTAGTTTTCACTCCCCTGCATAACAGCCATCGTCTTAGCTGAGGGACAGTACGGCGTTTCCTCTGGGTAGTTTCGCTCCAGGAATATCTTCTTCCGTTAAAACAATTTGTTTTACACTTTCTTCACAAGTGCTTTCTTTAGTCGCCATCTTTAAATTTACGCGTGTCCACCCAAATGATCCCAGAAGCCCATTGGAACTGAGTTCGTGCCCATACTCCTCATAGTTTCCGGAGCGAGGAATTCAGTGATGTGTGGTTTTGTTTCTCTTTGGTTGAAAAAGGTCGTGGGTCGCGTTTTTCTAGCCAGTCACAGGAGGTTTAATGGAAAATCCCCATTCAGTAGGGGATTTGTGCCGCGGTTGTCAAAAAAAAAGAAAAAAAAAAAAAAGAAAAATGAAATCAGGTTATTAGCTGCCTTCCATCTTTTTCATCCCGTAATTTCTCACTCATGTTAACTCTACATAGACTCCGGAGTGGGGGATTACTTTCGTTAATACTGAACTAAAAACCGCTCTGACGCTTTGTTTTGGCCTGGATGAAGACATCTTTTGAGACACTGCAATAGGACATAATGATTTACCATGCATGTATGATCAAGATCATAAGGTATGATTTAGATCAAGGCACAGAGGCCAAAACAAGTGCATTGCTCTTCGTTACCAACAGGGAAACTCCACCAGACCAGGCTATATATGTTTTTGCTTTCTTTGTTAATCATAAAAATTACAATTTTCTCGATCGTGAAACTGCTGATTAGTGATTGGTTTAAAAAACTCCTATTTTCCACTAATTCACTTCCCAAGTTGTTATCGGACAATTCAATAAGCCAATCACATTCAAAGTTGTAGTTTACATCAACCAATCACAACCTTGGTTTCAATCACCGTTGTAACAGTGTACAGACTCTTGAATTCAGTGTGGCCTTCATTCTTCAAAATGAATAATTTTCCCTTGAACAATGACAGTATTTTAGAAGACAGTAGTGATTTTGTTTATCCTATGGCACAAATGGTTTTGCCAACAAACCAGACGAGTTCCTTCTTCTTCTTTTCTCTTGTAATTTTTATGATCAATTAGTAATAAGACTTCATGTCGTCCAATTCGGTATGTAATCATACTCGAGATGAACAAATCGGACTCCCACAGCGCGGTCGTCCGATTTTGTTATCTCTCGTATGATTACAGACCGAACTGGACTCCACTTAGCCCTATTACTATTACTAACGACTGAAGTTTATAACGTTTGTGTGTCTCTGTGTTGTACCTGAACCTAATAAAAATATCTTAATTTCCTAAATGAGGCTGCCCTTTTTTTTAGCCCCTTAAGCCTAGTTCACATTACGTAATCGCAATCGTAAAGGGCGTATGGGACCCAACGTAGAACAAAGTTGTGGCGTGTGAATGCTCCTATAACTTCTCTACCACAGACGCACGCGGCCTAAAATTTGTCGTAGGATTTTGAATCATGTTTTAAAACCATACGACAGTCGTAGGTATAGGTAATTGAATGACAAGTGTCGTATACGATTTTTTACATGACGCGAGCAGCGCACGCGGCTACAGAAGTTGCATGCGACAGTCGTAAGCAAATGTCGTACCGTCTAAATCGCCCTTACGAGAGTTACGAGAAAGAATGAATCAATAGAGGCGTAAGCGCCGTAATGGTAAGAGATAAGAAACTTTCTGATCCTTACGATCACGATTGCGTAGCTTGCGGCGTTGCTTATGTCGGTGCTTACGATAACGATTTTTGATTCACACTGGGTTTCGATATGCTCCTTACGATAACGATTTTTGATTCACACTGGGTTTAGATAGTGCTCCTTACAATTACGATTACCATTACGATTACGACACATTTTACATTTTTGTTTGTACTTTGTTAAGTAGCTGCAAAATTATTGTCGAGTACAAATGACATTGTGTCTTGTGTTGAGTAGTCCTGAAGAATACCAGCTGATATCGTATAACGTGCTCTATGGGACAGAAACAGAGCTCTTGTTGGGCTATCTCAGCAACTTGTTAAGTGTCACAACCACAGCCATGAACGGTTTGTTCATCGAGACGCTTATTGAACACTGTTTAAACTCTCTGACAATTAAGCGATTATCCCGCTTAACTAAAATTGTCCCCTTTTCAGATCTCTATGATGGTTGTGCATAGCCTTTAAACAAGTGAAGGAAGTCTTGTTTTTAACCAGGATACAGTAAAATAATACACGACCGTGACGAGGCCTCAATCCAATTTCCAGATTTCCCTAAAAAAGACCAGGTACCAGATGTTTTCTTTCAATTGCAGCCCTGCCCCAAATGGCTCGTGTTCTTTCAGTGCGATGCTTCAGTGGCTGGCGCTTAGAAACAAAAGTTGCTCGCCGGTTGCCAAGTGTTGGCGTGGAAGCGGCAACTTCTCGCAGACACAAATGGATTGTGTGTCTCCCAAAGACAGGAAAGACCTCTCTCCTGAACTCAATGAAACGAAGTGTGATGACGATGATGGTAATGACGACCAAGTATTCTGTAGGCATCGGCACGTATGTCTTCCTAAACGCACCAACTGTACCAGACCCGAGAAGTTCAACTTCTTTTCGGTCAGTCAGTTCGCCAACCGGTCAGGTATGTTACTTTATTGTGTTATAATTTAGAGTGATCTTCAATTGACTGTCGACCTTCATAACACCCAAACCAAAGCAATCACTCTGACCGTGCAATCACAATTGTTAAGTATCGCTCGCAAACTATTTGTTGCCGTCTGTAGTCATGGATAGCAGGAACGGCAGCAATTAACTTAACTGTCGAGAAGGATGTTTAGTAGCTACGGCCATTTTTTTTCTCCACTTACAGGTTTTGAGGGATGACGATGGCTGGTTTGAGCAAATGCTATAGTCACCTTAACACACACATAACGGAATTTGAAAAGCTGATGCATACACAGGCAGCCCAATCGTGGTGTGTGTCATCAAAAGTTGATAAATAAAAATTGACCGTTAAAAACCTAGTATTCCAACGAACCGAGTAGCGGTAGAAATATTTATATTCTAGTCAAATAAAGCCTTCCTACCTTCACTCTACTGTTTCTTTTCCCTGTCTAGGCCGTCTAAATGCAATATCCTCGCTTTTTTTAAATCCCAAGTCACTGTCCTTTTCCATGTCCATGGACAGTGACTTGGGATTTGAAAAAAGCGAGGATATTGCATTTAGACGGCCTAGAAAGGGAAAAGAAACAGTAGAGTGAAGGTAGGAAGGCTTTATTTGACTAGAATATAAATATTTCCACCGCTACTCGGTTCGTTGGAATTCTAGGTTTTTAACGGTCAATTTTTATTTATCAACTTTTGATGACACACACCACGATTGGGCTGCCTGTGATGCATAATACTGGTAGAATCAAACACTGAGCTCAGCTTGAAAATAAGATTTATAGCAATCAGAGAGTGTGTCGGATATTTCTATTTTCTTTAATTTTATACCACAGTAGAAACGCAAAACACAAAGAAAGCATGTTACAATAAGAAGAAAAAATATAGCTACAATCTGGAGTACCTTGAAAAGAAAAGGGACCAGGACAGCTGCGCAATCGGCCGTTAATTGTCTGTTGTAATAATTTCAGCCATGTAAAGCTGTTAATATCAGGAGTTTATTATTTACAAAATGTTTTCAATGACTGAAATACTCGAATACCCCTATACCCGTAGAAGCAAAGCTTAGAAAGAAAAATTGGTATTTATAAAAGGTAGGAGTAAGCGGAGATGGTCGCAGATTTCGTGATCGATCGAGTCTGAGCAACACATAAGACCGACAGGGACCCATTATTGTGGCTGTTAATTCTAACTACACACAAGAAAACAAACCAAGTTATCTCCTTCAGAATTCAAGAAAAAATAAGACGATTTGGACCCGGTAACGACCTTCCCTCCTTTCAAGAAAGAGAAACTTTTCACTTTCTATGCCACTCGACGGTTGGATCTCCTAGGCCTCATTTACTGCCATGGAAACTACAAGCAAGTATTTTAAAAGCTGTTCTGTGGAATTTTGTAGACAATAAACTGTCGTCGGTAGTTGAGCAATGAATGAGGTACCTTTTCAGGTGCGTTGCTTAGTGATTACATGTCCATGGCAACAAAGGTCTTCAGGTTTTCATTCGCAAGACGTCACAGGGCAGTCATTAAACCGAGGGAAAAAATGCGTCGCTCACAGTTAAGCACTCGACGTTCGGTTGTTTTCTGCAAGCTTAATAAACTTAATTGCTTAACAAGCTTGACAAGAGATGCCGGTTTTCATGCTGAGCCAATTAAGTGGATTGTACATGTTATAAGGTCATATAAGCTAAACCCTCTTGAATAACTGGATCAAATTTCTGTCCGGAGGCGAAGACTTCCTATAAACCAAAGAAAGAAAATATAACCTAAAGAAAAAGACTAACTCCTTTTTCCTGAGAAAACCTCCAAACAAACTGAAGAAGGAAAAATAATCAAAGAAGGTATTAAATTCACTCCTTAAACCCTCAGTGTCGGCGTGGAGGATTCTAAATGACCTTTACTGTCTGTGATGCATTCGAAATGGCATGAAATTCAGCGGAAATGCGTAAAGGTGACGAACAGAAAAACGTGTTAACTTGGCTCTGTTAATCAGATTTTGAAAAAAGCTCCCCCGGCTGCCCGCGTCTTATATTTACTGAATCCATTCAGTATCAAATGATGTATGTTTCGCTCTACATACATACTGTGCACTGAAATTATGTTTTCGAGTACGACAAGTTTTCGAGAAACGGGTCCCTGGTGTATTGTAATTACTAAGATTAGCACGAGACAAATTTTGCTCTTGCTTAACATGGCCCGCAAGGCACGGCAAGGGAGACGAAGACGAAGTGTTAGCTCCAACAATTTTACTTTTCTTTGGGATTTAACCCAGAGCTGGAGCCGATAACAATATTAAGGCAATCTTGGCGTTGCCAATAAGAAAAACACATTAGACCACCGAACAAACATCCATCATCAAGGATTAGCTATCATGGCATAAGCAAGCCGAATCTAACGTGTGCGAACTGACGAGACAAAGGCGCGGATAAGACAGATGATGCATCCCCAGATAGAAAAAGAGGTTTACTTTTAATTTGAAAATGATTGTACAGGGATAGAGAAAAAATCGAATGATTTTAAACTGAGCAAACAAAGTAAACGAAAGTGCTTTGATCAAGGGAGTAGTCTGACAGATTAATGAAAAGTAACACTCTACAAAGATTGGGCGGACCAAAAGCAATTTTACAATGTAAACACTGGTCATCTTAATCAGAGAACTCTGACACATACATTGAAATCATAAAGTATTTTTACTTCGAAGTCTAATCGGACCACCATAAGCAAACAATCGAAGAAATTTTAAACTTCACAAGAACACCGACATCTTGATAACCTTATGCCTTTTAAAACAAATTCAGACTGAATAGTATATCGAACCAGATTTAAAACACAACTGAAATATAATTAGGTTTAAAAAGAATGAACAACTTTGGAAAGCGTCGTTGCATTCCAGTGGTAAACAGTTGTAGAATATTATGAATCTTATTACTAAGCGTACGTGGCCTGTTTTAGAGGCTTTCGAAAGGTTAAACAAAGTTTAATGACTTTGTCACTGCAAGCTCGGTCTCTTCAAGATCTTTGAGCTATGATGCAACTTTCATTTAGACAAATAGCCCGAACAAATTTATCTTCTAGCTTTTGTGATGTCAGAAACTAAAGTGTTTTAAACATAAGTGCTTAGAATAAACAGATTTCGCAAGAAATGGACTTAATAAAGAGTCTGCAAATTAGAAGTGACATTTGCTTATTAGTTTCCGACGCGCGTGATTCTACGAAGTGTCTCTGTGTTAATCGCTTGTCAGCCAATAGCAAATCCAAGGGCTTAGGCGACAAATGCTTTCAATCGCGTAGGATATGAAAAATGCAAGCAAAGCCCTTTATTTCATCATCACAACCTTAAGTTGGCCCTTATAAGCTAACAGTTTTCGTCAACAAGGAAACGAAAGCTCATTTATGTGTCACTAAGTTTTCACGCCCGCAAGAGAACGACGCTTCGAGACGCTACAATAAATGAGCCTTATAAAATCATTTTCATCTGCACCTTGACAACCCAATGTTATTTTAATAAAGCTCTTCGAGGTCCAATGCAGAATATCAAATCGACGCCAAATAAACAAACATAATGTTTTTATTTGTGTGGTTTGAATTTTGCTTTATTGGAACCATTAGGAAAGGAAATTAGTTTTAAAATCGTTTTTTTTTTCGGAAGTCCGCAAATACGCAATTCTTTCATACGGAAGAACACTATCAGGTAACCACGTTCTCTTGGAGAAAGACTTTGCCCAAAGTGAGCCGTGATTAGATATTTTCGGAGTGTGTTGTTGAATAATTAGCTCCTGACATATTAAAGAGTCCTAGGTGGAACAAAACGAAATTGAAGATCAATAGGGGGTCATTTCTTCTTTTGAAACTTTTGTGTTTGGAAAACTTCTAATCATGATCACAATAGGAAATCGAGCTTTCGATGCCGGTTATTTTCATGTTTTTGAAAAAAACTAGCGGTTAAACACCGGGTGGGGCGGAATCGGAAGGTCCCACTATTGACTGAACTCTCAAAAAGCCTCTGAAACGCTGCCCAGTTTCCGTTCATTACTGACGAATATTGGATCGTTGTTATGACAGTACAACACACTTTAAGGTTGTCAGTATTTGGTTGCGCAAAATCTCAATCGAGTTCCGAGATAAAAATGTCCTTATCTTTGGTTTTATGGTAGATTCAAAATCTGTTTGTTTTTCAGTAATAGTAACTCCGTAAAACGTCCGGCAGCCCACAGCTGTTAACTCGCAAAAGTCCAGTTGCGTCAAGCATTTTCCCCCAAATGATTGAGGTGCTCTTGTAATGAAATTTGAATTCGAATTACGATGAAAGTCTAACACGTTTCAAATCACTTCTCTGTTACAAAAAAAGTGTTGAACATCGGGGTGCTGTTTTGTTTTTACATTTGCATAAAAAACTCATAAAAAGGCCAGCGAAGGGAACCGGGCAGGGGTTTCATTCTATTAATGCTTCGTAGTTTACAAACAGCTGTAAATTTTACGAACAAAGAACCCTACAGACACAATAAGAAATTAAAAAAAAAGCCTTCCAGTTTTAATGTTATCATGTCCTTTATACAAAGCGAATTTAAGGAGTAATTTTCTTTGCCGCAGTAACTGGCCGTCAAAGAAAAGCGCTGAATAACACTATTACAACATAATAAGACGGAGTATTAACATTTATAAGCTCTTGTAATTGTCTACTTCAAAAACAAAATTCCGACTTGAATACGTAAATTTACATAGATATGTAAAGTCGGGCTAAAATGAAACTGATCGATGTTTTAGCTTTTATCTATCATAAATAGTCTACACAGACAAAACAAAGTAAAATTTCACTAGCAATTACCATATTTTATCTTAAATTCCCGGTGTTAAATATATACGGTGTATATTCTGTATCTAAAAATGAATTTAACACGCTCACAATGGGGTTTGGTCACTGTTTTCCTGGAACATATAAATGTTGCGCCGTCTATTTCGCGTGAAATATATTGAACCTCAATTAAACCACTAAGATGTAATGTAATAAAGTCACACCAATCAGATTGGGCTCCTGTGTGTACCCTCAATAGCTTTCTCAAAAGGCACGGGTTGTTTTGTATTCAAATTGAGGAAAGGGACCGATTTCTCTAATTTACGCACTACCTCGTTTATCAATATCTTCTTTTCTACAAAACAAAATCTTTAATATTACGAGAGAATCGTTGGATTTTCCTCGGAGAATTTTTTCCATCCCTCTAAAAAACTTAGTTTGTTTGAATTAGTCCACCTTTGAAGTCACCGAAAGAAAAGTTCTCGACAAAAATCTTTCAACTGTGATCGCCAACAAACTCGAGTGCAGAACAGGTCTAAACAGATCCAAAAGCCAAAGCGAAGTCAAAACTATATTTATACATACTTTTGGTATAACAAATCCGAGCCTATGCTAGAGGAAAAAACAAAATAACCGACAGGGAAATAAAATGAAAACGAAGCGCCTTTTGTCTTGCTGTCAAAATGTTTGGAATTACTCTGCTTTCCCAATATTTTCCAATCCCTATTCTCGATCGTTGACACTTCAGTCAAGATTCCAAGCGATTAGCGTTTTTTTACTCTTATTTCGCAACAATCTACAAAGCGTTTCCTCTCACAAGGCTCGCGTACAGTCGTTCTCGCCTAACTTGGACGCTTGTCTCGACCGTTCATGCTGAACCACGACTTTCTCCCACTGTTTCCCGCTTTCTGTACGCTTGCTCTTCCTGCGTGCTCAGTCACTGAAAATTCTTCCGCTTCACTCCGTGAAGCCCGGCCTCGGCAAAGCATCCGGCTAAACGCTAATCGGAACTCTTTGTTGAAAACTGTATAGATCAGCGGGTTTAGCGAGCTGTTCATGACGGGCAGAACGAACACAAAAATGATTCGTATGGACAGAGAGAGATCTTTGCTCTTGACAAACGGTTCAAAGCAGCTTTTGCACCATAAGCTTAGTACAATGAGAATAAAACCCGGTAACCAACACACAATGAACACTCCAATCACAACAGCGATGGTTTTGGTCGCTTTGAGTTCGCGCAAGATGTGTCTTTTCCCCTTGTTCGGGTCGAGCGATGCGACAGCTTTCGCCTGTATGAACGCAACGCGGAAAACGCAGGAGTACGTTACAATGACTATCAGAAGCGGCAGAAAAAACGCCACTGCCATAGCTGTGGTGTAGTAAACTTTGTCATCTTTGCCGCACTTTCGCTCGTTCGTTTTATGATTGAACAAAACATTGATATGATTCGTTGAAGTGGAGGTCCAATCCACCAAACTCAGAACGCCCCACAACAAAGCGTACACCCATACAAACGCGATGAGCGAAAATCCAACTCGTTTAGTCATTCTGCTTTGATATTCGAAAGGTTTGGTGATGGCTAGGAAACGATCAATTGAGATGATGACCAAATTGCAGATGGAAGCGCTGCTGAACACGGTGTCCATGACTATCCAATAAGCACAGGTCGTGACAACTCCCGGTGCCTTGTCGAAGCACCAGTTGTTGTTGTGAACACTTTGGTCGATGCGGATCGGTAAGTGACCCAACGCAACGAGCAGGTCGGAAACTGCCAGTGATATGATGAAGAAATTAGTCATTCGTCGCAAGCGATGGAACAGATAAACCGCGGTTATTACTAGAGCGTTTCCAAACAATGTGGCCAACATGATTAACACGAGAAACACAGTGTAGACAATAAACTCGGGCGTCGTGGCTTGCGAACAAACCGCTGGTGTCGAGGAGGAGTTGTCCGCAGCCATGATTAGATTTTCTTCTCACGGAATGTTCACAGTGTACTGTGAAGAGTAGTGCTCGTCTGCTCGACTCAATCAATTGACAGCACCGCAAGTCGCTCGTGGCTTTTTATCCTCTCTCGGCAAGTAATTATCGCTCAAATAAGCTGGCAATTAAAAGAGACGCCATACATAATAGAACATAATTGATATGGGGCAAATCAATAGCGCGATTCCCAGGGTCGCGACATGCGGATAGATTGAGCGATTGGGAAGCGGTACATACTTGTTGAACCATAGCAACCACACGCCTCCGGCGTGATTCCTGACCCCAATGATTACATTACGAAGCTTGTCACTCAGCTTGCCTCGCAACACGATATACAGTATTGGATTAGCAAAGCTCAAAAGTCAATCCCGCATCATACGAATGTCGAAAGAAATCCCTGGGTGTGCTAATTTCAAAACGAAAGAAAATGAAAGCTTTCTAGTAACACTTTCCGGTGAGGCAGTTCCTGTTATTTTTTGTTTTGTTTTGCGTCAAGTGGAACTCCTAGACACAATTTCTAGAATTTTTATTTTGGTACTTCTCACAGGAGGTTGATATTGCCCTCACTGACAGCGCTTGAAAATATCATTTTCTCCCTATCTGGTGGCGTACATCACGAATATAATTCATATGTTCGGCGAATTTTCAGTTGATTTCGCGGGAAAAATATAATCGTTTGCGGGAAAATGGCTAAACAAAACGCCATTGTAGTGAACGTGTCGTTACTCTCAATTGCATAGTTTTTGTTAATAATTTGCCCTGAGCTTTCATCAGCAAAAGCAATTTATATTCGAACACTGCAAACAGGATTTCCCCCCAAACACTAAAAATTAATGAACATTCGGAACATAATTTTTAATCTTTTGTGAAATCAACAACTAAGATGATCGGTCAAGATTTCGGATGTTTTGGATAGAAGCGCAAAACTTCGAAGGAGCAGCCACGGTTGAAAGCGGCAATCGGCTGGAATTCCGGAGAATGTTGCAACAATTTCAGCCATCTTATCTGTCCAACTAATTGCTTCCTGGGAGACAAAACTTCAATCAAATCAAACGAGCAAAATGAGAAGTGTGTTTTTATGGCTCATCATGTCCAATTTAGGAGTCCTTTGCTAATATTGTAATTACAGAAATTTTCTCATCAACCTTCCTTCAAAGGGTGTTCCCTTAACGCTGTTGAGAACAGCCTCTACGAAATTGAAAGATTGTCGCTCTTTTGGGGCTAGTAAAGGTGTTTAGTTTAGCTCGAATGAATTCCATATAAATATTATTCCAAGAGATTAAATAGATACTCGAACGTGGATTAATTAGCCAGTCTCAGCTGGAACAGGAAAACGGTTGACACAACGAAATGATTGAACCGCCAATTCAGTTCTTTGACGACGTTGAAAGTTAAGCAATTGGGAGCAGTGTTTTCCGGTAATACACAAGCAACTCTCCGGTAGATTGCTTGATAATTTAACCCGAAACTGAGATATAATGAATTTTCAAACTAGCAACCGAACGTGCGACGAATAACTAATCATTTTCTTATACAAATTTCCTTTCTCAAACTCCGGAAACTGGCAGACAGGGAACTCAACGATTACATCATTATGCGGCATATCAATAATCGATCTATTGAGCCATCAGCGGTCTATTACGATGTCTCTCTGCTGACAAAATCAAGAGAAACGATTCTCTGCTGACATCTGACTGAACAAGCAACGAAAAAATAGTTGTAGTCATAGTTACAGCTGATGGTTACTTACCGATTTGGCGCCGACATTTATCGGCGTCATTTAGAAAAGCTCTAGCTAATTCGATTTCCTTGTTTTTTTTTTTTCTGAATTATTCTTTGCCATATTTCAGACAATTTGAGTGGCACATGGATATTAAGTTTGCGGTATTATTAAAAGCAGTGAAATGAAAAAACTTGGCGGAAACAACTTCAGCACACAAAGAACTTCAAATACATTTGGGGCACTTGAAAACCGTGATTAAATTTCTGTATTGCCTTAGCCTGCGAATGAAGCCGCCACGCATCGCTAGTATTGCCTGTGGCCGGGTTACCGAAAACCGTTTTCCTGGCTGGCTGCCTTTAAAGCTCTTCTGTCATGCGCAATCCACATTGTGCACTATTTACAGCGGTCTTAACCAAAACGTTATGTAAGATTTACTACGTTGAATTAATTATCACTTCGAACAAGACGTTGTTCGGTATGCATATGCGCTTGAGATTTCTGCGGCCTGTCTTATCTTGCCTGTACTCCGCTCCGTCTGGTCACTTTCAAACCCGCCCTTCCCTCCCTCGTTATTCTACGCTTGTTTCCGCGTATGAAAGTGGCCGCCAGGCAAGTAAGATCGGTGTTAATAGGGAGTCATACTATACAACTCGTTGTTCAAGTACACGCAGTGAAGTCCTCTGTCAAAACAAATAAAAATGGTTCCCAAATCTAGCAGTTGAATAGTTATTTGAGACGAAAAACTAAGCAACCAAAAAGGAAATATACGCAGGGAAATAACATGAGGAAGGTCACGCTTGGTAGTTCTGACAAATGAGCCAAGTCAGTGAAATGCTTTTCGCAAACTGAATTTTAAAAAAGCTATACCAATTTACGTGTGCCAAAAACTTTTCGGTTGGATCGCTTAAGCATGTAATTGCTGCCATATTTTCAAAACAACGTACATTTGCATTTATGTAATCATGAAAGCTGTAAGAACCACGCAGTAATGCAGCTTTCTGTTACTGCGCTCAGGTTAAACAAATGAACGAACAGCTTTGACGGCTTCTCATTTAAACGTATTAATCCATCTAGGATAAAATAATAAAAAAGACAACATGCATTTTAATTGAAAAAGAAAGAAAAGAAGAGAAGAAATAAAAACAAATGTAAAAAAAATTAGACTCGGCCACTCAAACGCAACAAAAGCACGTGTCACTTTGGGCAACATCCGTCGAAAATACGTTCTTAAAAGCCAATTTAAGGCTCTCGCAGGAAGCGAGCGTGACCATCTGGTTATAAACGTATTTTTAATGACCAAGAAAAGAGCACGCAATAGGTAGCCTCACGGCTTTGTGTGGGCATTTTTATCTGAGAACAAAGTATCCTTCCGGACAAATCAACTGCTTCTAACGGCTTACCATTAAATACAGAATGCCAAACAAACACTAAAAACAAAGACTAGTATCCGGATGTAGTTTTAAAGAAAGGTGAAAGGTTATCGATATACACGACAAAGTATCCGGCAGCCATTTATGCACAAAACTAAACCGTGCGCTGCTTGCGTGAAGCATACAAACAGCTAATTAAAGGTTAAGTGCCGCTTAGAACCTCAATCACGCGCAAAAACGTATTCAGTAATTTCAGTGTTTTCTAGAAAGTGTTCTCACCGTAGAATCTACATATGTAAAATTTGCCCCCCTGAGAAGTCAACAATAGGCAAAGATAGAAAGGTATCAGTTTTTCAAGATTACTTTTTTCAGGTAAGTTTTGTTCGTTTCTACGCTAAAGCTGCTACTTTGCACACTGTTACATTTGTGGAATTTCCCATAAACCGCGCAATATGACTGCTTCAGTGGTCAAAAATTCGACGCGAAGGCAGACGCCGTCTTGTGTAAAATTCGAAAAAGTCGGCGCCAGGAGGATAAAATAATTGCCTAAATAAGGTTATCGACTTGTGATATATTGTTCTAAGACAATTCAAGAAAAGCAAGTGGCCCGAAGGAGAACTTTTAAGTTGTGTTTACATCATACCGGGGCGACTTTCACGCCGGCGCGAGTCATACCCGCGCGAGTTCACCCCGGTTCTTGTACCGGAGCGAGATTTTCATCCCTGCACGAAAATTCTTTCCGGTGTCATGTACATGCAGTTTGACTGTTCGTTTCATATTCACTGAAGTTTCATAAATTTTACGGGACTATAAGACTCGCACCCCAATAAAATCATCCTCTCTTGACACGGCTTTATGTAAACACGGTGCAACTTTTCATCTCGCTCCGGAATAAAAGTCGCGCCGGTATCATGTAAATACCCCCTTAGTTAGTCAAGATGACAACTGTTTTGGGAGTACTTTTCTCAGCTTATATTGGGTATGTAAAACGGTTACCTGACAGCAGACTGAAGCAATTAACTAATAACACAAAAGAGACAAAATTCCCTTGAGTCAAACCTGATGAGGCCCGCAATAAATAGTTAAGAAGAGCATCACCTGTGGGGTGGCGCCAAGAAAGCAGCCACTTCTTTTTCTAAAATGATTGATGAGTTAATAAAGCGCATGTGCATCGTCGCTAACAGCAAGAAACATTCTATTTCATGATTCTCATTTTCACTGCAACTTTTTCGTGACTGAATGCGCGATTACAGAGCACCATTAGTAACAAAAATATGATGCAAGAAATTTTGGTTTGGCTTACAACAGAATCGTCCGTCCATACGTCCACCCCCCCACGTACCAGCCGATGTCAAACGTCACACTCGGGATTGCCATTATGGCACCGTTTCTTGGCTACGTTTTTGAAAGATAACATAACAAAGTGAAGGCAACAAGAGAAGAAACTTAAGACACTTATGATCCTCTATCGGCGATATATGTATATTTTCTCGAAACGCGACAACAATTGCGAGGGTTCGCTTTCCCTGAGGCTTGGCTAAATTAAAAAAAAAAAAAAAACGGGTTGTATTAACAAGATAGAACAATTGAAATTCAATACAGCTGCGGGAAAAAATAAATTTAAGAAATAATCGTTTTCCTTAGAGATCGGCCTCCTCCCAGCCTCCCACCAAAAACAAAACATAATTAATGACAATGAGTAAACACAAGCTGTGAATTATTTTCCAGGAGTCGCCTAATTATTTTTAGTGTGCTCCATAAATTACAATCCTTTTTAACAAAATGGCAACTATATGAATTGAACCAGATCTGTCTGGAACTTTTTTGGAGAACAGAGCTCTTAAGTTTATTTTTTACAGCATTGTTCCTTAGATATGAGCAATCTATTACATAAAAAGATATCTAAAATCGCCCAGGACTGAACGAAGAGTTTGCTGCAAATACTGCATTGCAAATGTCAAGCCAGGTGAAATACACAAATAAATACGTCGAAGTAAATGGTAAAAATGTAAGCAAAAGGTTTATGGATGATATCCCGCCTAATTTCGTTTTTTATAGTTCCGGTTAAACTTGTAGTTTGGCTCACTCCAACATAGGCGTATCCATTTTCGTTTGAAACATCATAACAGTGTCATAAAGATTTTAGTTCAGTTATTTATCTTTCAGCACACCAAAACGATTTCAACAGTCTTCAAAGTGAGTGTTTTCTTTCCAGTTCAGTCCACAACAATACTGCTTTTGAGATAACTGACTCAGTTGATTTTACCGGTGAAAGGAGAGAGGCAAACCTCAAAAATGAAGCGGTCACCCTGGAGACTCGGTTGTGTATAGGTCGACCAGAGTTGACCGATTGAGGTAGATTTTTTTTATGAAGTGTCAAAATGACCGGCAGCCGGTCAAACTCCGGATTCGGTTTCAAATCAATATCATATTGTCTTTAGTCAGATTCGGGCTCCCTTCCAAGGGCTTTGTTTTCTTTAGACTTGGTACTACGGGGAGATTTAGTGTGTCTTAGGTTAGGGATTAGGGCTATGAGTCAAGGAATATGGTCGTTTGTATTAGGCTTGAAGATTATGACCGGCTGCCGGTCATTCAGACGATTTGTACTTTGATAGTTTATGCTAATAAAACTGCATCGCTTTCTTAACGGTTACTTTAATAGTTAAGTCTGTAAATGCCGTCATTTGTTGAAAATATCATAAATTCCTCAATTTTTCTGAATATGTCAAGGAAATATCGGACTGCCGGTCATTTGGTGTTTTTACAACCTTGACCGGCTGCCGGTCAGTTAGATACAGCCGTTTTTTTTTATCCTTGCCCCTTACTCAGGGCATCGCCGCTTGGAATGTTACCTTCCTACTGCGATTCATGGATGTTAAGCATCAATCCTAAAAAGACAAAAGACAAAATATTTTGATCTTTTAAAACCGTGCTAAAAAATGCACTGAGTCGAATTTCCACATAGACAAGGAAACCATTGAAATTGTTCAAACCTATACTTATTTGGGAACATTAATCTCCTCAACAGGTAATTTTTCTATGGCAGTCGACAAGTTGAAAGAGAAGCTCTTCACGCTCTTTTCAATCTTAGAAAGAACACAAATATCAGCAAACTACCACCACGTCTTGCAAGTAAAATTTTTTATACGAGGATCTCTCCAATCCTGACATATAACAGCGAGGTATGGGGTATATATTCAAAACACGATTTCAAATCTTGGGACAATTCACAGATAGAAAAAACCCATCTGCAGTTCTGCAAACGTTCCTTAGAAGTAAGCAATAAGGCATCAAATGTGGCGTGTAGAGCTGAACTTGGAAGATTTCCAGTCAATATAGCTATAAATCAGTTAGAAGATAATTTATTACATTTTGTATCTCCAAGTAAGAGCAACGACTCCATCGTTAAACACATCTTTTATAATGTCGGCAGAACCTCACACTTCTGGTAAAAGTAGTTTCAAATGTTATGAGGATTAGATGGCCGAATTCTATAATTTGCCAGAATTTAACCCAACTCGCTTAACTGAAGCTAACAACAAACACTTTGTAAAATTAATGCGACCAAAGTATATTTATATTGGCAATACACTATTCAACACTCCAAGAAACTAGAATTTATGACACTTTTAAAAACGAATATATGCCTTCCTATTATTTAGGCTTTACAAGAAAACTAAATGGTAGGAAAGAATTAATGAAACTACGAATAGGTAATCACAAACTAATGATTGAAACTGGTAGATACGATCAAATCTCAAGGTTTGATAGACTCTGCCCTTCTCGTGGATCGAATGAAGTTGAAGATGAAATACACTTTCTTATTAGCTGTCCTAAATACTCAATTCTTGGGAACACATTTTACAACAAAATAAAAAATCACCTACCCAACATCACCCAATTATTCCCTATAGCAGCTACCAAGGAATTCAGAAATGAATTCTCCTGATTATTTTGTTAATATTGAATTGACCAAGTTCATTCTATTTTGCTTCGATTCCCGTAATAATATATTATTTAAATCAGACTGATGTATCTTCAATATTTTTTTCTTATTATTACATTATTATACTGTTCTTGTTGAGATACGTGCTTTTGCAATACTGTATGAAGTTATGGTCATGCAAATAAAGACACTTGTTTTGGTAAACCATGTAAGTCAGATTCTGTCTGAACTGTGACAACGCGCTACGAGAATAACCAGTAAAAACACTCTAGAGTCGAGTCAATGTCACATTCTAAAACCTAGCTGAAGCAGTTATGAGTTGCGGGCCACGTACGTGCATTTGAGCGTGAGTTTGTTCATGTCGGGCTTTCCGGCCATCTCCGGCAAATCAGTTATGGTTTGGCCATCATGATAATGACGCAGTTTCGGTTACAAACACGCGGAATTTATGCAGAATTTATTTTAACGAGGCCATAGTCTTTCTATACAAATTCATCACGCCAGTAAGTTTAATTTTTTACTTAACTGATTCATCCATTTTCAAAAATAGCTTACAGTGTTGCGTTTTCCGCCAAGAGCGCTTCCGTGAGCATTTAGTTACTCTTAGTACAAATGTCATGTTTGTTGTGAAGAGCACTTCCATATCTTACTCAAGAAACGACTATTTAATTGAAATCAAATTGGTCAGTCGTGACACGTTGCAGGTGGGAATTAACTAGAAATTGCAAGAAAGACAAAGATGACATCCGTCTCATGTGAATTGAGACAGAGTCAGTTGCTCAATAAGATGGCCAAGTTTAATAGAATCGTTTGCAAAGTTTTCTCAATGGGATTACTATCCAAACGTCGGAAACAGCCTCCAGCAGCTGCAAGTGTGAGAGTCAGCTTTTAATTTGACGTTTTCTCGCAAATGAGAACTGAACAACGAAATGGCACCATAACAGTCGAGCTGCATGCCCAAAATTTCAGTGATTCTACGATTTGATGATTAGAAGCTGGCTTAAAACTGAACTGCACTTGGAAACGTATGCGTAGTTGGATCAGTTAAAAATCAGAGTGCCTCATGCCTCGTGCTAAAACATTAAGGCAACAAACCGTCAAGAGAAGAGGAATAAAAATGAACGAACAAACAAGAAGGCAAATAGAAGCTTAGCCAAACCAAAAACCAAAGGCAACAAAATTCAAGCGCTTAGGCTTGGTGAATACTATTTCCATTCTTTGAGTTTTGGATTGCACAATTCAGTGTTCACCTGTTCTGGTGGAAAGAAAAAAAAGGGAATCTGATTTCTAGTTTGAGAACGAAACAACATGAAGAGTACTTTAATAAAGTCGAATCAACCGGGTGACCTCAAGGTCAGAGCATCAAGTCAAAAGTATACGAGCCTCTATTAGCTATTAGGGAGCTTAAGCAACCACGACGACGACGGCAACGAGAACGCAACAAAACAATGGGATTAATGAGCCAAAACAATACTCTGCACGTGCGTTTTTCATTTTAATACATTTCTTCGCCGTCCTCTGGAAAACAACAACGTGAAATGACCAAATTTTAGGCTTTCTCGAGAACGTGAGCGGATGACGGCAAGATTTTCTTTCGTTTTCTTTGCTTTAAAACCGTTCACATTAATTTAGGCCCTGGACAGCTCGCCAGCATTTTTCACGTTAAACAAATTGGAATAATCGCGAAAGAGTAACAAAAACGATAAGTTACATTTTGAAATGACGTTCTCGTTGCCGTCGTCGTCGTTGCTTAAGGTTTCTAGTACACTAGCCGTGCGTCTTTAAGTGCTTTACAGTTTTACAGTAAAAACACTCGTGAAATTATTGAAATTTGAGGCCACTCGGTTGTTACGCCGCTATTACGCTTAATAATATTATTACGGGAAAGTACAATTCTTTAAGAACGTCTTTCACGTTTATTATGGAGTTTAAAAAACGAGGACAGCAGCGACAAAGAGAACGTCATTTAAAAATATAACTTCTCGTTTTCGTAACTCTTTCGCAATCATTCTAACGTGTTTAACTTGGAAAATGCTTGCGAACTCTAGGAACTAAGTTACTATGAACGACGTCAAAGTAAGGAAAAAGAAAGAAGATTTTGCGGTCATACGCTCACGTTCTCGAGAAAACCTAAACTTTGGTCATTTCAAGTTGTTTAATTTTGCAGATGACGGTAAAGAAATATACGAAACTGTAAAACGCACGTACAAAGCGATTGTTTTTGCCCATTAAGCCCATTGTTTTGTATCTGCAGGCAGGTCATCAAAAATGTTCGCTCCACTAACACGAAAATTGCTTTTCTCCAAATTTGATTTAAGAAATTTAACCTTTGGTAGTGACAGCCTAATTCCCTGCCTTGTAGTGTAGCTATGGATGCTGGAAAATCTAGTAAAATATGACAAGAAATGAGTGAAGTACAGAAAAAAACAAGTTGAGCTTCAGTATGATAAAAGCGCCAAAGACACGACCAATGCAAATGCCCATTGCCTCCAAGGAGCTTGCAAAACATGTAATTATCCAGGCAGATTAATGCTGCAGGCGCCGTATGGTCTATCCTGGTCTAGTGGCACGCTAATCCATGCGATAGCGCAGTAATTAAACAGTGGCATAATAACTGTGTTATAAACGATTATAGATAGCTCTTTTGAGACGAATCTTCTAACGCGGCACAAAAAACTACTTCTATTTGCCACATTTTCAGTACACACATAGTCCTTGTGAGCCTTCCAGGTCATAAAGTTGTCAAACACGACACCTAAGAATTTGGAAGTAGCCACACGTGATATCTCCCTCCCGAGGAGCCAGACTTGTGCTTTCGAGACCAGCATAAATGGTAATTCTGCGGTGAAAAGTGTGGTCTCTTACTTATTCCAGAGACCATTGTGCCACAGCCTGTGAAACACGCCCAGTGCATCAAGTGCTATGAGCCATACCTCTTGTCCTCTGTGATGATATTCCACGTTTGGAGTTAAAGGAAGATTTAAGGCCTTGGCAAACGAGGACACATTGTTGGCGACATAAATGTTTCCGTTTGCCCGCGCGCGCAACATTTGTTGCAGACACAAATTGTGTCCGCAACAAATGTTTCCCCGTTTCCCCGTTTTTTGTGTCCCGCGCGTTTGCGCGCCCAAAAAACATCATGAGCAACAATGTGTCCACAACAATGTATCCTTGTTTGCCAGGGCCATTAGAGATTTTAAACCTCAAGTCCTTCACGGACTGTGACACTTTTAGCACATTTTTGGATCGACGGCAATCTCGGCGACATGAAAAAGTTAGTGATGAAGCGTATTAATAAAAGGGACATTTACTGGGGACGACACCGACTTATATCAAGGCGTGCTGGATTACCTCATCGTCGCAGCTTTAGAATGAATACAACAACAACAACAACAACAACAACAACAACAATAATTTATTAAGGTGTCTCCATAAAGTTACATGGCATTACCTAAAATCAGGAGCCCATATATTCTGCCCTATATTTCTGTCACGTTCACAGACCGATTTATTTTCAGATTGAATTTTTAGCAAATATGTGACTCTCTCAGGAGCCCCATTTTCTAGTGCGAAACTTTTCCACGACCTTTCTTTTGTTTCTCTGCGAAGCTAAGAAACTTTAGAACAAAAGAAAGGTGATGATGATGCGGTATCACGTAAAAATAAATCGCTCTGTAAAAATGCCCTGACATAGGCTTAGTATGGGAGTTGTACGCTCCAAGTGATGGGCTCCTAGTAATGGGGGGTGGGGGGTGGGGGAAGGGTGCGGCTGGAGCAGAATTACTGCCACTGTTGGTTCTAGAGGGAAAACCAGTGCACTCAGTCCAGAGAAAAGTTTGAAACACAGTGTAGCAAAAGCTTGGTGAAAGCGTTCTCTTCATGACAAGTTATTTGTACGGAACATGATATTTATTCGGAAGGTCTAGTGAATATGGGTTTGTGCCGGTTTGTTGTCAGCTTGGGGAGAAAACTGAGAAAAAGGTTTAAGAGGAGATAAAGCACAAAAGTTACCATGCTTTCCCACACTTGACGTAGAGTCCCAGTTACAGCAGCGGATGTATTTTCTCCCTTGCTTAGCACCCCCTCTTCGTATCAGCTCGCATTAATTGTTGGAAGCACCGTTACTTAAGTAAAAAGTTATATGGATACGGAATTTTTTTGGGAAATCTCAACAGGATACAGGATATTCACTGAAAAAAGTGTGAATAAACTAAATTGAATTGAATTGAATTGGAAATCGAACACCAAAGTTAAAAGGTACTACAGGAATTCACTGGTTACAAAACCAAAAATGTTTGCTTTAAACACTCTCTTTAAATTTCCTCCTAGTACCCAAGGTCAACATTTGCAGTATAGATCAGATCCAGCACTTTGATTCTCTTCCACATTGTCCGGCTCACTCCTTTAGTAGGACGAGCAAAAGCTATTTGACTTCAGCTATTCCCACTCATCTGAATTTTTTTATCTTCACGCCCAAAATGAATTCTGGGTCCTGATTCCTTAAAGGCGACGACATGGAACTGAAGTCCGCCAATTTCTATTGCAAGTGTCGTTGTATACAACCTTACGGGCAAAATATTGTACCGATTTCATTACTTAAAGGCGGCCAAAACATAACAAAATTGCCAGGCTAGGTCCTGGAATCCTTCCACAGAAAGCGAGCCAGGAAGACAACCTCATTCGTCGACCGCCATGGCTCCCTGACACACTTTCGGCGGCTTACTCACCGCGAAATCTGTTTTCACCTCTGTTATCTTTAGAGGATGGCCTCTACCCCCAAAGCAGCGTAAGAATGCCAGGCTGGGGGCTTCTGAAGTGGCAAATGGCTCGAAAAAGCACTTATTAATGAAATACCTATCAAATTCCAAATTGAGCTCTCATTTGAGAAACAAGTAACAGCTGGCGTGACAAGAAAAAGCCTTCGGTGCCCTTATCAGGGAATGACGAGATCGTCTTGATCTCTCACATTTGGAAAATTACAACAACCTCCCAAGAAAATTGTGTAAAGAAACAATTGACCTCGTTATAAAATGATCATAAAGTTTCAATTTCTCGATCTTTCTGTCATTTGTTAGTTAGAGCACTTTTCTCGTCTTTGGATTAAAATACCGCCCACAAAGATTGCAAGAAACAACAGCTGTTGTTTTCCCATTTGAGCTATTTGGGTTTGTTTCACTTT
>OX419339.1:18757574-18767574 GCA_948470475.1 Galaxea fascicularis
CTCACATTTTCACAGTTCTTTCAATCGTCTGGGTTTGTCAGGGAAGTCAGTATATTTTGAAAATCCCGAGATCCCGAAATTTTGGTACAGCTCAACAATGATTATAAGAAACCGAACGTTAAGCGATGGGTTCTGTGAGAAATGGAAAGCCTCACCATCCATAAACAAAGCGGTCTACAGAAAAGATACAGTGTAACCTCAACGGAGTATTTATGCTTGAGAAGTGTCACCAACATTCAATGGTTCATTGTTTCCCCGTTATTTTTGACAGCTCTCACATATTTCATGTCATACGTAACAAAAAATGTAATTTGTTACCCACGGAACACCAAAGAACTCAAGAGAATTCGTTCCAACATGTCTGTGCATGCCAGATCGAATTGGAATTTAGAAATGTTGGTTTTTGGGGAGAGGGGAAAACCGGAGTACCCGGAGAAAAACCTCTCGGAGCAGAGAAGAGAACAACAACAAACTCAACCCACATATGGCACCAGGGCCGGGAATCGAACCCGCGCCACATTGGTGGGAGGCGAGTGCTCTCACCACTATGCCATCCCTGCTCTCCCTCTACACGTAGGGAGAATTTCATATAAATCTTAACTCAAGTGATGCTTAGGGACCATTTCCTGTATTCTCATGACGAACAAGTGATATGGTAAGCGGAACTACCGAGGCATAAAGGGTTAAGTATGTCATCGGCACTCAAAATCACTTTAGCGTTCTTGACGATTAATAGTTTGTATGGAGGTTTTCAAACCAAGAGGTGAGGTGTCTCGCTTTTGACTTTTGTACGGTCCCTTTCTTGTGAGCGCTAAAATACCGAAAAAAGTTATTCATTTTAGACGTTTTCTTGGTACCAGTGACATTATTGTACAGACTTGCAGATAACCAGACTCAAATAATACAACAAACTGAAAACAAGTCACAAAAACAGCAGGGTACTTCAGTGCGACTTAGGGCGCTTACCATCAGTCAGAACTGGCCGGCTAGACCAGTATGGAGGTATATCTATGACAAAATGCAATTCTCTGTAATTGGAATAGTATGTTCCAAATCGCGAATGCATCCACCCGAAGCTGAAGGGCAAAAACCCGTTTCAGGTATCATGCAGATAGTCAACATGCGGAGAGGCATAGTGACAATAGGCATAACGCGAAAAGGCATAACGCGGAAAGGCATAACGTGAAAAGGCATAGCGCAAAAAGGCATAACGCGAAAAGGCACGATTTGAAGCCATGTTCAAAATGTGCTTTGAGATCTGAATCAGCGGAACGGGTTTCCGTGGGCGCTAGTTTAGTCTTGCTTTCAGCAGCAATTACCGACCCCTTCTCCCTTCCCCACCCCATACCCCTCCCCACTCCTCCCTCTCTTTGCGTTATGTCTATTTGCGTTACGCCTTTTTGCGTTACTCCTTTTCTATGGAGGTATATCTATGACAAAATGCAATTCTCTGTAATTGGAATAGTATGTTCCAAATCGCGAATGCATCCACCTGAAGCTGAAGGGCAAAAACCCGTTTCAGGTATCATGCAGATAGTCAACATGCAGAAAGGCATAACACAAAAAGGCATAACGCGGAAAGGCATAACGCGAAAAGGCATAGCACAAAAAGGCATAACGCCAAAAGGCATAACGCAAATAGGCATAACGCGAAAAGGCATAACGCAAAAAGGCGTAACGCAAAAAAGGCATAACGCAAATAGAAATAACGCAAAGAGTGGGAGGAGTGGGGAGGGGTATGGGGTGGGGAAGGGGGAAGGGGTCCGGGTAATTGCTGCTGAAAGCAAGACAAAACTAGCGTCCACGGAAACCCGTTCCGCTGATTCAGATCTCAAAGCACATTTTGAACTGACATGGCTGCAAATCGTGCCTTTTCGCGTTATGACTTTTTGTTTTATGCCTTTTCGCGTTATGCCTTTTTGCGCTATGACTATTTGCGTTATGCCTTTTCGCGTTATGCCTTTCCGCGTTATGCCTTTTGCCACTATGCCTTTCCGCATGTTGACTACCTGAATGATACCTGAAACGGGTTTTTGCCTTTCAGCTTCGGGTGGATGCATTCGCGATTTGAAACATACTATTCCAATTACAGAGAATTGCATTTTGTCATAGATATACCTCCATACTTTTCGAGTCATGCCTATTTGCGTTATGTCTTTTTGCGTTATGCCTTTTCGCGCTATGCCTTTTCGCGTTATGCCTTTCCGCGTTATGCCTTTTCCGCGTTATGCCTTTTCGCGATATGACTATTTCCGTTATGCCTTTTGCCACTATGCCCTTCCGCATGTTGACTATCTGCATGATACCTGAAACGGGTTTTTGTCCTTCAGCTTCAGGTGGATGCATTCGCGATTTGGAACATACTATTCCAATTACAGAGAATTGCATTTTGTCATAGATATACCTCCATACACCTGTCCATTTGTAAAGAGAATTCCACTGTTAATCAGCACTGATCAAACAGATCAGGTTATTTCTTCATAGTATGCATAGCGGGGATGTTTTTTTTTTTTTAATGAAAAATCTCCAATGAAGCCTAATTCATTTTCAAAATGACCGGTCTGGCCAGTTCTGACAAATGGTAAGAACCCTTACCATGCTGTAGACGAGGATTCTATAATAAGAAGTGTGATTAGACAGTGCGACCAACGAAAAAATAAGTGATGGCTAGAATTTTCGTGGACGTGTTTATTGACAATTTAAAATTTCTTACCACAGGGAATTTGAGAAAATTTGTTCTTATGTGGAAGTTAAAAGAGGCATGTACGAAATCTGTGCAACATCGTGATAAAATTGATGGAAAATTAAGATAGGGTACTATTTAAGACAGCTACCGACCTACTAAAAATATCTACGTACACGTCCTTTCATCACTCAGTTGAAAGTCTGTTTATTTTTTTTACTTTACTTACCTTTTCCCGCTGTGGTATTAAATCAGTATATGTCAATGATCGCTTCCAATTTCAAGGTTCCTAGGCATTGTGAAGCTTCCACGGGGAGAATAATTTTACAAAAGGTCATTTGATAAGGGGCAGCTGATCTTTGAACACGATTCTAGCTGTATTTCTGATGAACAGAGAAACTTCCTCGGCGTCGCAGCATGGCGCCAATATGGGGCCTATAAAAGATATGAGTAATAGTATCAGATTCAGCACGAAAAAAGCCATGACAATTGTAACTACAACTGTAACTACAGAGGAGAAGGTGAAGCTGGTAGGATCACGATTCAAAATACATTCACCGATGTCAAAAAATGAGGTTTCTATGTTTTACAAAATAGTCATTCTACAACGTAATCACTTATCGCGGTTCCGGAGTATCTTCATTTTGATCTCACTACGAAAAGCACTAACAACCCTCATTTAATAAAATGGAATTACTTTTCATTAGGCTATAGCCAGCTGGCTTTTGTGTAATGAATTGACAAAACACGATTTTACGTAAACGGATTAAACGTACGCCGACTAATTATACGCATGACTAAAAGCGACCCGACTTCACAATTGTTAGCAATGCTGAGCTCTATCTCGTATCCAATGGTTTTAATTATTTCGGCACCCAACACTACAATTCGACCGTTCAGAATATCAAAAGCATGTCACAATATTGTCTACTTCAATATTGTTTATTTCACCATGCAGATTCTATGCATGCTACATTTAGATATATTACCACTGAGCTTGGAAGCAAATTTATGGGCCACACCTGGAAATAAAGATTGTTGTTTGCTTTTTAAATAAGATTTTTAAGATATCTAGGCGAGATCTGAGGATGCAAAATCGTAGTGTTTATGAGCCACTGAACTCAGCGAACTCAATGTCTAAAACGTTCCTCCAGTTCAGTACATCTTTCGTTAGTCTTCTCTAGCATCTTGGGTTTCTTCGTGTAGTCGTTTTCATGTTAGTAAGCTTGGTTGTACAGTGGTTTTATGCATTGGTCAGCAGATCAGTTGTGGGATGTCTGATACAGCGAACCAATGGGTATATACCGTTTGGGTATATACGCTATAATAGTCACCCTCAAAGATTATTCCCATACACTCTCGAATAAGTAAAGCGCTCTAGTTATGACGAACTCGTGAGGCATTAATCAAAGCAACTTTACGTTCAGCAAAATAATCACGTTCCATCCGAGAGTTTCCCATATCGCGTGAGTGGTTTTCAGGGATTTTACTTTTTACTTGGTGTCCTACCAAGAGTAGCCAGTCACTGGACACAAGACAAACTTCATTTCAGCACATTGTGGATGCCCCAAAATTTAATCTATATGACGCATTCATTTTATATAACTAGACCACATTAGCTTCGGAAGTGAGCTTCGAAAGAGCACGCTGATGATCATTGCACCGCAAACGAGTCGCAAAGGCACAAAACGCAAACGTCTGTTAACCCATAGTTTTGCTTACGACCGTGCAAACATCTAACACGAGTGCGTTCACCAAAGTTTGGTGCTGTTGTGAGCTATTGGCAGTTACTGAATGTTGTTGTTTAACCATCTCACAATGTTTGGTTTAAATCGATCATATGACGTGTATAATGTTCATCCATCAGGCGATAGAGTTCATCCGCCAGAAATACCCGGACATCGAGTATTCGTCCGCGAAAAACACTGAGTTTACCTTTCGGGTTGCTTACATTGTACATTGTTACATTTTTACGGTCAATTGGAAGTGCCAGTTTCAGTAGTGTCACATAATCTAAGCTTGCGCAATAGTGTTGAGCATGCGCAGTCGATTAGTCCGAAGCACATGTTTGATTGTGTTGTTGTTTTGCCTCTGTCTACTTTTACAAGTAGCATTGATCGAGTTGTAGTTGGGTGAAGCTGATTTCACTCCTTCGGTCCTCAATAAAGATGAGGGGGACTACAGAAGATTTAGGACAGGCGGAAGCCCCTTCAACCTGCGGCGACTGCAGGCTCGCATCAAGACCTCGGTAGAGTTAGTCTGTGAGCTCTTGTTTGGTGACGATGCTGCCCTTGTCGATCACACTGAGGGAACCCCGCAGCGCATTATATCATGCTTTGCAGAGGCCACAGCGGAGCCATCGCAATGACCATCGTTCTCTTCGGCTCTGAATCCTGACTCACCTATCGCCGTCACATTCGCCTCCTGGAAAGATTCCATCAGCGCTGTTTGCGTACCATCCTCAGAATTCACTGGAGTGACTTATACGTCATCAACGTGGAGGTTCGTGAAAAGGCCGAGATCACCGGCATCCAGGAGAGACTGCTAGAGAGGCTTGGCTCCATACCATTCATCACGCCACCGGCATCTTTAAAATGAACCACTGTGCCAACCTGGAGGTAAAGAGGACGAGGAAGTGTGCGTCAACAACATAATAAACTGAAATTCCAACCATGAAACTGTACAACCAAAATTACAATCACGGCTAAACGAAACAAGAAAAGGTTTTGTCAAGATACTGCAAAAAGGACTAAATAAAGAGGAGGAACTTGGTTTTGACAATTCTGTCTTGGATAAACGGAACAGATTGAAAACTGAGGGCTCTTTGAAGAGGGTCGTTACAATTTTGACTCTATCAAGCCTCTTTCGGAGCTTTAAGCAACGCTTCATTGCAAGCATATAATTTATTTTCCGAGCTTTTTGATCATGGCTGGTGACTAACGAACTGATAATTGGTCCTCAGGAAATTTTATGTTCTCAATTCGCAGGGCGAAACTATCAGGCGATGGTCGAGCCTGTGATCATGCGTTCTATAAACTCGGAAAATGGCTATGCTCATTTCCGAGATTTAGACCGTGAGGATAAGCTCCCTCTGTCGCTGGATTTCCTGTTAAACATTGTGCACAACCGCTGACCAGTGCATAACGCTTGGCAAATATTCCGCATGTGTTTTGACTAAAACTGTGCAATCATATCTCTTTTTATGAACACAGCCAAATGAAAAACAACTTCATGAAGTTCCAAAAAACGACTAACTTGCTTTTGACAATTTTCTCTGATTGTATAAGCTTTTTGGGTGTGTTTGTGAAGGGTATGGTTTTAAGCAGTTTAGTTTGGGATAAGGTATAGAAATCTGAGAGTTTTGGTCTAGAACAGGAATCTTCTTCCAACACTGAGCTGATCAACTGCTTTATCAATTGGTTTGAGCCGGAGTCAGCGGCGTACTTCGCGCGCGCTCGAAAAAATTAATACGAAGAAGAAGAAGGAGAAAAAAAAAAAAACTCCTGATTGCAGGTTATCGATTATCCCGTGACAGAAATACTCTGTTGTTTAATTGTGAAACGTTTTGGCTAAACCACTTAAACGACCTGTCCAAAAATAAAATTCGGTCATAAAAGTCTCTCAGGTTGCGCACGCTGTCAGGCAGTCTACTGTAAATTAGAACGTCGTCGCACAGTCGACCAAATTATGAGTTTGCACAGTGGTCGGTCAGTCATTACCCCTTATTATACGACAGCCGTTTCTTCTGCAGCTTATTTGACTGATAGGGCTTGTTGGGTGACACAATCGAGTTCCTGTTTTGAAGTGAAAAGATCAGAAGGCCACTTTTGGACTTAGACTCCCAACGAGAGGTATCAATTTCAATGGCTTAACTGAAAACGGGTAAACGTTTTAAATCAGCCGCTGAAGCTGTACGTGTATGTCATAAAAATACTCCGGGATTAAAAACTGCGTCTTAACGAACTTGATTCTAGCGACGGAAAAGAAATAGACGCAACTGCATTTATGAAAGGTACTTAGAATTTATTTCTCATCTGGCATTACCTGTTTATTTAACAAAATAGGCGTCAGTAGGTATAGAGTAAACGCGTTCAAACTTATCAAATACGTATGCATAAGCTTGGCAGAAAAAAGCGCCCAAGTATATTGGTTTGTTTTGGGTGCTGTAGACCGACTTGCATTTCAAGGTAAAAGATGTTGGAGTCATGATCAAATTCACTCATAGCGATAAAATTGTATATAGGGCCTGTGCATTTCTTATTCTAGTAGCCTAACAACACAAATGTTATTGGCCTCATTTGATCTTTTTGTATTTGCTACTCGTAGGACACGTCAAAAATAAGAAAGTACTCTTAGTCTGCGTTAATGAAGTTGATCCACATATGTTGGCAAATTCAGCAAACCACGCGCAATAAAACGGGAAATAAAATTTAGCATTCAAATCAGTCGGCAAGACAGTGACCTGAAGTTACCGCATTTCGAATTTAGATAGAAGTGATCCGAAAAGGTCAAAGGATTAATGGCTTAATGTAAGTCAAAGGTTTATGTAAGTCAATATCTGTAAATTACGTTCTCTATGTCCCTGAATTATAAAAGGAAAAGCGCCTCAGTGAACTATCGAACGCAAAGGTTTGGCTTTCGTAAATTTCAACCAACCACGGGAAATGAAGATGACAAGCTGAAAAACGCTATTATCCGTTTTCATTTGTCGAAAACAACGTTATCTGCATTTTGACTGAATACATATCGCCCAACTCAAAGGCCTTTTCCCGATTCAATTCCAGAAAGTTAAATGTATTCTGGGCGATGATAGCTTCGCTCCTGGAGGATATTGTTTTTAACCAGGGAAGTCGGGTAGTTAATTACGTCCAAACGTTGTTTTATTTATTTATTTATTTCTTTTTGTTAAAACGTCAAGGGTGTATCAGTGAGTGCTTTTCTCTGAACGTTCTATTTGTTTTCTTAGAGGAAGCTCAAGTCACCAAAGAAAAATATTATGATGCGATCGGTCAACTTGCGAAAAATAGTTTTTGAAATTTCCACCTTGTACATGGATGTCCGAGGTACCGTTCCTCGAAAAGAAGTACATTTTCTGTCGGTCACGACTGAACCAACTCAGACCCTTTGGCATAAAAAAGTTTGGGTTTAATTCTGATGAAAAACTATCATTTATGGGCGGCGTCACTGCCAAAAATACAAGAATATCAAACGGCACAGACCAAACACAAATGGTTTCCAAGTGGTGATTGTTTACGAAGTGGCGTAAATGAATTAGAAATTATTCATACTGTTTCGATACAAATAGTCAGGTGTTCGTGTGTAAAATGGTTTACTTAAGGGGCCGACCATTTAACTCTTGAGGGAGGGGGTGGGTGATTTTGAAAAAAAATTTCCTGCAAGTGCTTGGTGGAAGAAAAAAATTGCATGCAGCACAAATGAAATAAAAAAAATTCTTGCACTGCTGCGAGCAAGAAAAAAAAGTGTTGCAAAGCTATTTCATCATTCCTGGGGGGCCGTTTACAATTCTCAGCAAAACTGCAACCATTCCGGATAATCTGCAAACCAGCGAGCCACTCTGGTTAGCCTATTAAAATAACACTCTGGTTAGCCTAAATGTCACACTGGTTGGCCTACAGTTAGCTTAGGTAGCTTGCGAATTGCCCTTATAATGGGATAAGGGATTTCTCGCTTGCTCGGTTCACATGGCTCCAAGTCATAGGAGTCATGCAAGCCATTACGGTTAGCCTAAATTACACATTTGCTAGTCTAGTTAGCACTACAGTTAGCCTACAGTTCCTTAGGTAGCTTGCGGTTATTGGGATCAGGGATTTCTGGCTTGCTGACTCGCACTGCGATCCAAACTCGTTAGCTTATCACAAGCAGTAATGGAGGTAAATTTCTCTATTTGAAGAATCAAGTTTTATTAGAAAAAGAAAAATAATTTGTTCATTTTTAATCTTTTCAACTGAAGCATTTACATGTAATTGCTTTATTGAAATATAAGGTTTTTGCAATGTCATATAATATAAGAATATATATAACACATTTGTTTTGGAGATTTCAGTCCACTTTTAAATTGTAACTAATGATTCTAGCAGTAAGTACCATGCTATGAGCATTTCTGAACTGCTTTTTTCTATTTTTAGCTATTTTTTTTTTAATTAAGAAGCTAACCATTTTCAAATTTACCTCTGGAGCATCACTTTATAACATGAGAATATTGTTATTAGGTAATATTAAATGATTCTAAAGAATGATATTCCGAAAACATAGCATGTAGCTATACAAGAATGATTTTGTATAGCTTACAACATTTTAAGGCTTTGCAGCTCCATATTAGAACTATTACTGCAATAACCACAATGTAAATGTAAATACATTCTGTAAATGTAAACACGACACCTTTTTGAGGAAAAAAAAATCCTGCAGAGAAATGAGGAGAGAAAAAAAAATATCCTGCAGAGCATGTAGGAGGGAAAAAAATATCCTGCCCACCAGGTTGCTAGAAAAAAAAAACTTGCTGACCAGAAATCACCCACCCCCCCACTCAAAAGTTAAATGGTCGGCCCCTAAACAGTGAATGTTTTAGACAGTTTAGAAATGGTTTACTCGCCGATGTCAAAACAGATCAGACTAATAAAGGGGCAGTAGAATGGTCAATCCGAGACTTTGCGAGATAGCGAGATCCTTGTTTGAAATTATAAGACCGAGACTCAAACGTTTATATCGAATCCGAGCCCGAGACAAAAAAAGCTTCTCAGAAAATCAAAGTGTTGAAAATATTTCGAGTTTATGATACCAACATGCCTACGTAGCTGCTCTTTGTGTCCACATGGAAATCGATCGTTGTTACTTATCAACTTTATTACCCAAAAACGCAAATATAAAAAATTAATATGTACAATAAAACAAAGGCCTTTTTAATGTCAGCATAAGCTTAACGTGGCTTCTCCGACAGAAACTAACAGATGTTCACGCTAGGAAGTCGATCTCGATTCGAAATAACTTACGGTTGGTTGAATTGCAGCTTTAGTTTACTGTTTCATGAGATCACTTGGTTTTTTTAAAATATAACGCACTGAGTTTCTCACATGAGAGAAGAGTTGGAGAAAGAAGAGAAGACTGAGAATGTTTTCCGAAAACGGCGGCAGCGAAAATGTAAGTTCAATGGTTTCTGTTTGGGCTTGTGTCTTAACCAGTCTAAGTTAGTAGCCGCTTATGTTTTCTACGTTGTTCGTTCATTTGCACGAACCAGTCAAACTTACCAAGTAGGCTTCTCCGTGTATCAAACTTATGGTTATCGAAGTTGAAATTAGT
>OX419339.1:18772574-18862574 GCA_948470475.1 Galaxea fascicularis
AGTAATTTCCTTACAAAAAGACGTTTTGAAAGACTTGTGCACGAAAGCTTACCGACATGTGTTTCTCTCTTAGCTCAGCATTAAACTATCACATGTAATTAACCGGTTTCAATTTTCAAATAATTTAGATTGAGAGAAGGAAACAAAGAGGGTATTCACAAAGGCCCCCTGAGAGATGGCTTCATCTTATGCCTGTGAAAACATCGTTGGATTAGGTAGTTAAAGGGTTTTCAGTGTTTGGTTGAGCGGTCAGTACACCATGCCCAACTACTACTGTCTTCTGGGCCACTGTATATCCTGCCAAACAAAGTCGACAGAATCCACAATAGCCGCCCGCACCACGTTGGGCTATGAGTATCTATCACCATCTCACAACCAATTGCGATGCGCGCTGTGAAATAGTTATTCGTCATTTACTGATCAAGTTATTGACATATATGTGACTTTAGTAACCTCTGAAATTCTACTGGAGGTGAGAAATTAAGGAGACCGATCATTTTTTCTTCCGTGCTATGCATTGTTTATGTGCTGGTTACCGAGTCACTATTTCAGTACGTTCGTATCATTAGAAAACCCGGCAATTCGAGATTTTTTATCACCCGTGTAAACCAATTCGACACGCATTCTTTTAGCCTGCGAATACAGCCGCCTCTCAACGCTCCCGGCCCCCGAGGGGCGTTTCGCGAAACGCCCCTCGGGGGCCGGGAGCGATGAGAGGCGGCTGTATTCGCAGGCTAGCATTCTTTTGATGTTTTATGTGGGTGCGGATGCTTGGGTTAGAAATTCACACCTTTCTGACATTCTAGACCTTCTTCTGGACCCATGTCTGGACCATCATCTGCATCTCTCCGCCGAGAGAAGCGACAACCGCAAATACGTCCGCGCTCGCAGGCTAGAGTTAACGTAGTTTGCATTGTGCAAACCCGATTTCAACACAGTAATTTGATTGGTGGATTTGTAAAATATTCTTAACTTATCTTTATCTATTTTTTTCTAGAGTAATAACTGTACCAAACCTGTTCAACGAAACGCGCCCTTTGTTTACTGGTTGATTCTCGATAAGTGCAAAAGCTAACATAAGGAAGCCATAAGCCTCGTCTTACTTCACGCTGGGCTAGTACAGAAATGTTTTTTTGGGGGGGGAGAGAGGGTGGGTGTGAGCGCTTATTTAGGTTTTGGGCTTCCAGCAGGGCTGTCAATAATTTTTGAAGTAGGTGGGGATATACAAAAACAGCCAGGGATTCGAGTTACTGTAGGGAAGTCAACATGCTGGTTTTACATCAAAGTAGCCGGGGATATACCTCAAAATACGAGGGTAAAATCCCCGGTCCCCGGCCATCAATGACAACCCTATTCCAGGGCGGGCACTTATTCGAATAAATACGAATAAAACTCCCTTGTACAGTACCACAAAAAGGCACCAAATTGCGATACGCTTGGTAGTGAAAATGATTATTACTGGCACGTTAAGGCCTTCACTGAAGATGTGAATAGTACGATTATCATGGTTTTGAAAAGAGGGAGATTTGGACAAGGCAAGTGGGTTAAATTTTGCCTAACATCTACCCTTCCAACTGCAAAATAGGTGGTCGGTGAATGCCTTGTTACAAGCTACGCAGTTAATTTATTTCAAAAGGTGTTTGGGGAATGACGATTGTCACAAATTGCTGATTACGACTTATAAAAATGATGCAAAATGCCGGGATGTCAACTCCATAATGTTTACGCAAAACGAGAAATTTTATTTCCGAAAGTTACAGGAACCATCCGATATAATTTATGCATAATACGAGGCGTTATATGCTCTTCTCAAAGGGAGAAAAATGTCAACAAAAACTGGAGAGTAAAGAATTAAGGAGGATTAAAAAATAGTCTATATCTTGACAACAAAAAAATACTCGAATGGAATGGAAAAAAATTGTCACTACACATCAAGTTCTCAACGTTGAACGCTGAAAGCTAAAATTGTTGAAAATATACCTGTTCCGAGACTTTTTCATTAATACACAGTAAACAAATAATTTAGGCTAAAATTTAATTGAAGAAATGATACTACCGTATAATTTGTTTCTCTCAGATTTTTTATACGAAGTGACAAAATTAGTTGCGTAGGAGCAAATATGCACCAATTTGCCTCATTTCTTGGAATGAGATTCAAGGACAATATTCTCGAAAAACCAGTTCCATTTTACAAAATGTGGGCAATGAATCTTGCTTGAAAGCCGTCATTCTAATGGTCAAAACAATTTAGGATTTCATCCACAGATTTAATTCATCCAGTAGCTATATTATTAGGTCACTGTCCTTGAAACTCAGTGATCCTTTTTCATTTCAAAATACATCTCTATTCCGGCAGGATACAGTGATTCTTTTGTCGGCTTATGTTTTGCATTTCAGTGTGAAAATAAAATAACTTTGAACAAATATGTGAACTTTAATACCTTTATCTTGAGTTCACAAATTTACTTTTCGTTCGTCTCTCAGCGCTATTTTGATTTTTATCTCGAAAAAATTAAAACGTCAGAAATTGCGTACTCGCTAATTTAGGTAAAAAGTGGGCGACCTTTGTCAGTGTAATTTATTTTCAATCTTATTCTCTCCAAATAATGAACAAGGCAGGAAAAAGTCGTTCATCTCTAATTACAATATAACACTAAAGGAAGCCACAATTAAGAAGCATAAGGTTGCTAATTAATATGAATCTCGCTAAAAACCTTTAACAAGACGCCGATTTTTCGTCCTCATTTTAATATGAATACCACAGTTTAAAATTCAATCTTCTTGTAAGGAGCGATTAACTTCTTGTGTCTCAATAATCCAAAGCAATTTTCTCTAAAGAGTGCTTCACTCCACGCTTTCACCTTTTATGAGAACTTTGTACAGAAGACCATTCGTTTGTTCTTAAAATCTGTTCATGCGAGAGTGCGTCGGTAAGCTTCATTTTATTGTAAAGTAATTTATCTATAGTTTTCATCTCATGAAAAAAAAAAACAAAAAAAACTGACGTCCGCACCCTTAAAAAACAGCTTAAATTAACGAATCCATAGGCTGAAAAATTATGCACAAGGCGTTTATTTCCATCTCTATTTGAGACCTTATCAACTTACATGTACGACCGTTTTTTTTCGGTGTATGTCACTCCTTTTTTAATTTGAAATGTAAAGAAAGACGCGAAACATATTGTAAAAGTTTGGGTGCAATTGTTTCTATTTTTGACTCGTATTGCTTTATGTTTATTTTAACTAAATTTCACACAGAATCTTTTGCCTGCAATTTTCCTGCAGTCGTACATTTCAATATTTTTATGTTCTCTTCCAGTCTTACCTCGTTCAGCCGTAATGAGATCTTACTTAAACATTTCGTCCCGCGTAGCTAACTAAAACAAATTACTTTGAGGAGGAAATTCCCACATAATTTTCACAGTCAAGAGACTACTTAACATTTCATTTCATGACTCGCACCTTGGAAATATCATTTGCAACGGGAAACTGATGAAATGCGAAGTCACGTTTCTCGCAGATTTAATTAACCCGTAGATCGTTCTCCCAAAAACCAATGGAAATAAATATAGCAAATTGGGCAAATTTTTCTTGTATAAATGCACATCCCCTAAAATCACAGTTTCATGGTTTCCAGAAACAGCCTTTTCTCGGCCTTTTCCCCTTAAATAACAAATCTTCTTGATCTTCTTTCAAAGTTTTGAATTCAATTTTTTTTAGTAACAAACAGTAAAAATTAAATTGCATTTTCAAATCTTGTCTGACACCTAACATCAAAGGTGTAAAAGTTGTGACGATATAAACAATCATTTGTTTCAGCTTTGTTCACGGATACACTAAGCAGTTTTACATTTGACGAACACAGTGAGCTTTTCACAAACAAACCGATCTGGGTTTCAGTTACAGTGTACGGAATCTTGTAAGGCACATCATGACGGCGATTTTATTTCTTCAATAAAAGACGGAGGAAGCGCTCACAGAGGAAATTATATAAAAAAAGTCATTCTGAACTGGAGCTAATTATCGAAAAGCGGCCTCGTAGACAAACATCACACCTTTGGTAGATGTACGCCGTTTGCGGCAGGTGTGATGCAAAATCTGGTTCACACTGATTGAACGTGCTTCAAAGCAAAAGACCTTTCCCGCGGCAACATTTCGAAAAGGTAAAACTCTGCTGACTTGTTTATTTCTTTGCTATTAGATTGTTATTCGGTCCCAAATCACACTGACGATATTTTGAGGTGTTCAGTAAACTTAAATTTCTTGTTAATCAATTACTGAACCGACCACGCCGAAAGACTTAACAGAAAAATTGATCATCGAATTCCCAACTCCTGTAACGTCGACTATTGGTTGAACACAAAGCTTTGCTTTTTCTCTCAACTTTTCTCGCTTAAGATCATGTACTGCTGTAAGCCACGATACGTGCGTGGTTTTAAAATTTATTCAAATTTACCTGAAAATTTCTTTGAAAATGCAAGAACGTCTCAGAACGCCTTAGCAGTGAATGCTCGACCGTGATTGGTGTATTCATATTAAGTCAATTTCCATTACAATTATTATGCTTGGAGGAACGGTAGAAATACTTGGCTTGTCTTGTTACTGGAAATCTAATTAACAAATATATAAAGTCTCGCACAAAGAGCACCTAGAAGATTACTTTATACGAAAAGCCACCTTTCGGATAATTAAAATGAAGTAAGAATAGAAATAGCTTCAGTAGAAATTGAAATTGAAGAAATGGCCAAGAATTTCATCAAATGTAAACCTGTACAATCTAGGGAGAAAATTTGACCAACAATGGCAATATTAATTATTTTTCCAATCATTGGAATTGGAATTGAATGACAATGCATAATTTAAGAGCACGCAATCCGCATCAGTGCTCTTGATTTCATGGGTATCTAAATAAGTTGAAGCGCTTCATCGAGCTTTTCATGGGAAAAATATGGAGAGGCAAGACACAATATTGCGCGTTTAAAAACTTAGCACTTAATGACAGCCAAGTTAATTATTAATTGGTCCTCCATTTCTCAGTGAGTTCCACCGTCTTGGTATATGGTTAAATTTGAAATCATCGATGGAGAATATTTATAGGGTCTTAAGCAGAAACACGCAGAGGCCCAAAACGCGTTTACATTCTTTTTGCTTGATTTGATGCGAGTGGTTTTAAGTCGTTTTAGTCATCTTGAATGCATTATTCAGTTTTTGCAAAAGGAAATTTTTGAGAAAACACAACACTCAGCAATTAACAAAGGATAAAGTAAAGCCTAATGGCTGCTCAATTCGTCAAAACGCAGCTCCAAAAATTTAAATTGTCGGGTTGGCTTATCAAACTTTCATTTCAAGGGCATTTCTAAATCTATATTTCTGGAGTTTTTCCTGATCCAGAAAATAATGTTAATTCATGTTGATTTACGGAACAAATTTCCTTAAACCAAAAGCCTGTCATTTAGTTCGGCGAAATAAGTTCATGTCGAGAGATAAAACAAAGAGTGACGGGAGGAGAGGAGGGGGGAGGGAAGGGAAGGGAGGGAAGGGGTGACCTGAAGGGGGGAGGGAAGGGAGAGAGAGGAGGGGAAAGCAAGAAAAGAGCCACAACATATAGAGAGTAGTAATGAAACCGCTGCTACGAAAATAACGACTGCTCTCGAAGAAAATTCGCTACAGACATTTCAATACAGGTTCCCAAGTTTACTTCAAAGTGAACAGCCTGCCTCAATGAAGTGCTAGTCTAATTTTACCTGTAAAGGTCTTTTTAATTTAACGTTTTTGCCACTGGAAGGTAATTTTTGTTTTCGTTTGCAGCTGCTACCGTCAAAATTCCGTTGACAATAACATTTGCAGCTTCAATCAAGCCCAGACAGGCTTTTGACACCTTTATTATTTTGTGGTTTAATTGCCAAGCCTGGGGAAAACGTATCGACCGCCGACGAAAGATAAAAACGAAATATAAGGGCTTTGGACGCTTACATGAAGAAACTACAGTCGCTACAGTTGACACAACAACAAATTTAAAAGCCATTGTTGGGGTTGTAATTTTCTTTTGATGCTTAATTAAAAGCTTTGTAGTTTTTGGTTATTAAACTCCTGGAAGTCTGACTTATCAAGTAGACGTGAAATTCGTCACATACAAGGGTATAAGGTTAAAAATATACGACGTAATATTTTGCTTACCCAAGGACAAACGTCGATGCAAGAAACAGAAATTGCCAAAGGGCCAATGTGCCTCACACGTGGGTATGATATTGCTTTATATTTTCAAATATTGTTAACTTCGTGTTTTAATCTTCTAAGAACTAGATAGCTGATGTTAACCCTTTGACACTGGAAATATGGTCAAATCTGCTGCAAGGGAAAATGGACTGTATGCGTAGAAGGAATCAGCATAACTCGCAATAACCCTATTTGCGTTTCAGTATGATCAACATCGGACTATCATTAAACAGGAGACAAACCTTTTTTGGATCGAATCGCCTTGGACTGCCAGACGCGTTTTATCAGCACTGCTTATGTGGATTCAAAAGAAATAGGTGTTTCGCTTTGTGTGAAACGTTTATGACTTTCCCAGCCCACTAACCATCTTTAAATCAGATTAAACATTCAGCTACGGGCATTTCGAGCAGCTTTACTTTTCAGTATATTTAGATTCTAGTGTCATGCGCTGCATTTCAAGCTCGCGCGTATTCCTTTAACATCACTCCATCACTCGTAAAAAAAAAATTGGAAAGATGATGCAGTAATAAAACTGTTGACAGCGTAACTATCGAAACTCCAATTTGCAATTTAACTTATTTTGTGGACGTTGTCAAATTAAAACAAGCAACCCAATCGACTTTTGACCATCACTTGGGCGACGAGAAAGTGTTTGACTGAACTCAGCACTATTCTGAAATCAGTCGAAGTTGTAAACGTGAAAACTAAGTGAAATCACAACTGTTTTTTTGCTTGTGTGACATAAATTTGACGTGATGACAGATGATGCCAGAAATATTAAAGATCGCACAAAAGGCTATCTAATCAAGACCAAGGAAATGATTAAATCATGAATCAAATCAAATGTAAAATCATGTGATTATGACCGTACGCGAATTAAAACATCAAACAACACATGATGTCCTCTTTTCATTTTCCATACGCCACGTTTTTTGCACGTTGAGATTGTTATGATTTTCGATTGGTTTCCATAAAAATAGAAACCAAACAAAGAATCCTAAAATTTCAGCAACGCCGGCAAGACCCGTCGAGCAATCTTATGACTTAAGCTAAAGAGAGTTTTAATTTCCAGTGCATTTTCTCGAAAAATACTTACCATCAATTGGAGAGCGCACCAGCAACATGGTGTCTTTGATTATCTCGTGAATGAGGCGCTGGTCACTGGCCGTGTAGTCAGGTTTAATCCGCGAAAATTTTTCAGCTACACTTTCCGCGGACTAGAAAACTACTTGCAATATCATTACTACACAGAGGGCAAAATTACTGAATGCTGGTTGGTCTAAGAGAGCGGCCGGCATTTTTCTTAATTTTGCTCCTGAAGAAGGCAAAATCTCTCGCTCCCGATTGGTGGAACGCCACTGAAATACTCGCTCCTGATTGGCTGAAAGTACCGCTTTTACATTCAGTTAGTTTATTCATGAGCACAGAAACTTTATCTCCTTCGAGTTTTTTTCTTCTAACTCGCGTTGTCTTCGTTAAAAAAGACATAATGGCTTGACAAGATACTGCACAAGGCGACGTTTCGAGTGATGCAGAAAGAGCAATTTCAAACAAAACTCGAACTACTTCTTTGCGTCCAAAACAAGTATAAATGGTTTTTATTTACATCCAGGTGAAAGAGGTACTATTTACGTCGACAATGGTGCACCAATTACGTTACGTTTCAGCAGTAAACAACTATATTGTTTCTCAATATAGGGCATTTGGTTTTTATGACGTCATATGGTCTACCTTATTTTTTATACAATGAAAGATGCAAACCTCGCGTTGTGATTGGTCTAGACTAGTTTGCGAATGTCATGACGTCATGAGCCAAACAAAGTAAAAAACGATACGTAAAACAGCAGATTCCATCTGTCAGAGCGTGTGAAATTTGATAACGTATGGAGGACGTCAAAACAAGCACATCAGTCACACAACTCGCCTGCGGTTCGTAACACATTTTTGCTCATTTTTACCGTGCCATGCTTTGACGTCATCCGTGCGTTATCAGAGTACAGACGCATAGAACCTGTTTGTTACACAGAACACAAAAGAGCTTGGTTTTGATTAAAGTATCTATCTGTGATGTCATAAAATACAAACAAGGATGGAGACAATCATAAGACAACTGGAACATTCGCCTCATGAATTTTTTATTATTCTTCTCCATAAAATTTCAGCTATGTTGTTTTTGGTTTTTTGACTCTTTATCATCTCAATCAGTTTCAGCTGGAGGCTGGAGAGGTTTCTTTTATGTAAGGAGAAGACAATGATGAGAAAATAACCAGTAAAAAAAGGTAAAATCCTCACTCGAACAACCGCACACAAAACCGCTTCAAAGGGGCACTGTCATGCTATTTCGGTTCGCTGAAACAATCGAACAGTTTATTTACTCAGGACTTTGTTACGACACTAAGACCAAATATACTGTCTTCTTTTGTTTCGGATGGCAAGGTGGAAATAAATTGCATTTTGAAAATTAAAATGGCCTATTTTTTTTCTCGCACGTCATCATGAAGGCATGGCCAAAAATGTACTATAGATGACTTTTCCTGCAAAAAAAAAAAAAAAAAAAAAATCAACTGATATCTTTCTGCTACATTTCAACGAATGTTTCGACATGGCAACGCTCATGGTTGACTGAAAAAAAATCCAAAAACAATCCAAAATAATCCATATTTATTGAGTATCAAAGCGAACAGAAATGGCCGCTTCATACGGTAGCATTAGCTTGTCGAGACGGTCGTGACAGAAAAGATAATTATAATTTCAGCTTGTTAATTTTGAGTACGATAAAGATATAACATAAAATAAAAGTACGTAGCTATTTAGATATTAGCATAAATAAATAGATAAACAAGGAAAGGTATACGACTTTATACAGTACAAGGTAGACATAGGTATAATTTGTATTTGGAAATTAGTCACAAAGCTGATGAAAGTTTGTGAAAATTGGCTGGCAATTTGAAGATCCTCCGAGGCCAGTAAAGACAGAAACATATAGTGGATTACTTTTTTTATATCACATACGCAAGGAACTGAGGAGCAGTCCTAATCTTGCAATAGAATCTCACATTACGTTAAGGAGGATAGGCTACTTAAGATTCTATTCCCGAGATCGGATATCTGTTCTCTCTGTTGTTCAATGCTCTCGCCGTGTGAAGACAGTTTGTATCAAAGGTTTGTTTTTGGCATTTTAGTTCAAGCCGTTTACGTCATAATCATAAAACACCGTGTGTCCTAGTTTACACCTACGCTTAAAGTGCATATGCGTTAATAAGCATTACTTCTGATAAAATTATTTCCCTTAATAGGATTTGACTAAAAATGTTATCAAGGTATACTTAATCATTTTTGTTCAATTTATACAAGAAGAAGAGGCCCCCACTTGCTTTTACGGTCACTTTTATCATTTCAAATGGTATCTGGGGGATTCATTTGACATGAACGGTTACATTAAATTACATGTTTTCATTAGTTTAATTATTCAAATGGAATTGCACTAAAAACGTCTTAAATATAGAGTCCGATTTTTCAACTATAAACCTGAAATGATTAGGATTTTATCAGCTTTATGCGAAGTACTATAGATTTTAAGGATCATACCTACTTTAAGTAGTATCTGACCATGCGTTTACTCAATGGTTTACTCACGTTGGCATTTTGGCGTTTTTACAGTCGCGGCAACTGTTTCTGTTACGCGAAGGTTCCCGCTTGTTAAACCTTTGAAATTTAGTTTCCAGATAACTTATTTCTTCCACATCAATATCGATGTTAGCTTTAAAGGCAACACTTATGTAATAGTCAAAAGAAATAAAAAGTGGCAAATTAACAGAGCTGTCACGTCTGTCAGCAGCAAAATAACCAAAGTTTTTTGTATTCGGCTAGAATCTCAGGCGCAAGGAGGTGTTTTTATTTTAATTCCTTAATTGACATTTGCGCACACGCTTTGCTCTCCTCACTATGATGACCAGTTTTTTTTATTTAGTAGCAAGTTAACGGGACTGATCTTCCAGGCTTCTTGGGTGCTGTCAAGTCAATTTATAGATATTTTTTGCAATGTTTGTTCAGTTTATTAAAAAAAAAAAAAAAAAAAAACTAGAAGTAGTCAATATGCTCCTGGCGCAACTGCTATTTGTATTGTAAAGTAACTATTTATAGCTATTTTCTTATGAGGACCTCAGCTTTTTTTTTTCATTGAAAGACCGGTAACCCAGACGGCAAAGCAGTGAATAAAGTCGAAATCGTTATCTATTCATTAAATGTTCCTCACGTTTCAACATCAGAAATTTCAAGCATAAACTGACTTCACCAAAACATTTAGCAACAATTTTGAAAGATCGTCACTGAAACTTCAACATTTACACCTCCAATTTTCTAAATATCCGTTTCATAAAAACAACGTCGAGTATTTGGTTGGCGAAGGAAAGTGCAAAATATTTTTACGATGACGCATCATTACTTCCTCTAAAGACGCTCTCGACGTAAAAATATACGGTTTCCAGTAAGTGCCAAAACATTTATTGTCATGTTTCAAACGACGAATAATATCTTTACCCAGCTGGGTCGCCATTGGTTACTTGTACGCACTTATGTTTTTACTTCCCACGAAATATGCCAAGGAGTGAAAAGAAGAGAAAGTTATTTCCGCCATATCGAGAAAGAATAAACAGAAGATTGTGTCGCTCAGTTGTCAAGCGCAAAATAATTTTTGCTTTCTCTTCCGTTGGTTACAATAATTGATTTTTCTAGAAGGGAAACAAACTCCAGGAAGCCTTTCACGACTCATATTTTGGTTTTTGCAAGCGGGGTGTAACACACTTTAAAAGCCACGCTAGCGGTCGATACAAACTGATATCACGTTTTTTATTTGTTACAGCTAGGCCCAACGGAGAACCGATCACAAGAAAGAGTGTACAGTTTCTTAGAGGTAAGTTAATAAGATTAAAAAAAAAAAATTTCTTCTTTTCCACTTTAAACTGATTATTTTTGCCACGAAGGGAGACCGCACCGAAATATTTCCTCGGGCATGGTAGCTTTTTAATTAAATCATACAACAGCGAAACTTTACTACAATTGAATTAAAAAAAAGTACACAAACAGATGTGACAACCTAAAAAATTATTGCGAAAATGTTTGCAAAGAACGTCCTGGCATAAGAAAATAATACAAAGCTGATTGGAAAAATTAATTTGACATTGAAAACTTAGCGGAGCGAATGTTTTTTTTACAATGAAGCTAACAATATAAAGTATTTGGTTCTTCAAAGCCTTTATTTCCAATATGCTGTACTGGATAACATCCGTAAGAAACACAAGAAACATATAAAGCGATCAATGTTCCAGAAACATCGAGAAAACTATATTTAAAGGCCCTTCCTTTATTTCTGTCATCGGATTAGCGAATGTACCACAAAATTTGACCTGTAACATTTTCTCATCAACAATCCCAGGGCCGTAAGACACTGAATACGTATTGTTTGTACCAGTGGGTCTGTAAGGACTGGAGCGAGTGTAAACGATATACACGCGCTACTCTAACAGATTTTGGACAGTTTTTGTATAAATCTTAAGACACCAAAACACGAAAAACCCACAACAAACTAAATTAAGAATTTTTAAACAAAAGCTCGGTGATGTCCATGTCGAAAACGAATCGCAGCTATGATTTTGCCAACTGGCTGAAAAGCAAAAAGCAGGAGTTGATTCTCGCCAAGGTTTAGGCGTTTTGACAAAATCTCCATTTGACGCGTGCGGAGTGAATGTTTGTCAATACGTGTTGTTTTATTACGGAAAGAAGAGCCCGCGGAGTAGTTTTTAAAGTGTGGGAGCTGCTCCCGCCTCTCCCATTGAGGGGAGGGGGCTGACTCCACAAATTGTTACAATGAATGTAACTTAGTTTAATTCATTGGCGTTGTCCAACAGTTAAAATAGCATTTAGTTTGACAAACGAGAAAGGATGGTTGTTCCATGGTGGTAGGCAAAGTACCCTGCAAATATGGGGCGACGGTAACTGCATGGCTGACGAGATTTCTTCGGTGGAAATTCTAAAGCCAAATATTCACAAAACCCATTAGACATCTGCTGCTAAAATGATCATCGGGCGACTATCTTCGTCATGTCAAGCCTAAATAAAAACTGCGTGGTACAAGAACGAACGAACGAGGAACAAGAGTTTCAATATCATTTCTGCCAATCTTACTTTAACCACCAGAAGACTACAACGAGGCACAGAATTTGTAAGACTTATTCCGTCTGACTCAGGGTCGAAAAGGACCAACTATTGGATGTTTTCCCGCGAGGTCCGCCAGCTGTAGCCGACCGGTATTATACCGGGAAAGTACTTTATTTAATTTGCTATTTTTCCCACAAAAAGATGGAGGGCCCCGTCCTCGGCCCCTCCCTCTGCGCGGTCCCTGGAATTGGTATTTCAAAAGGCAATGTGCAGCTGAATGTAATTTGCCCATCTTCAGCGTCACTGTTAAAACACACACACATACAAACCAGAGGTATAAAATAATGGTTCAGTTTTGTGGTTATCATCCTTACATAATCTGCTGTTATACAGAAACTCGCAATAAATATCTTTTGTTGCCTATGCCAGTCAGATGACAATGGATTGCAACTCGGACGTTGGTCTTTTTTATTTTTATTTTTATTCTTCCCGTGCGCGCATGCACAAGGAAATTACAGACACTCATAGCAGTTTGTTGTAATTTAGAAAAATCTCTTCTTAAAGAAAAATTTCATGATAGAGGAAACGGCGCACGTTTCCACTAAACACTTAGTTTTTTTTATTTTCCATCCATGATTTACAAGTGATTCTTCCCCGCTCCGCCGATCAATTTCTCATCAATGGTTCATGATTGAAATTACTCGCTCGATTACTCCCTTTATTACATCATATTAAATCACTCGTCATTCATGAAATCTGATTGGGTCTCAACAGTGCAATTTATTCCCAAATTGCACCATTTTTTTCTCTAAATCACAGCCTTTTTTTAAGCCCATCAAAATTCAAATTTGGTTTTCCTGAAGTGAACATTAAATAAATATTAATACTGACAAAAAACTGTGGGATTTCAAAATGGGTGTAGTAAAGAGATAATTGAACTTCGTGTCGTGCAATTTTGGTCTGAAATCACAAGTATGATTTTAGACCAAAATTGCACTCCACTCAGTTCAATTACCATTATGAATTGTACTCCTCTCGGTCCAATTACTTTTACTAAACCAATTCTGCAACGTCCTTCCATTAGTACACAGGGTTCTGCGATAGAAAAGATACAAATTGTGGATGATATATTTTGCTGCTACAGTAGGCAAGCAACATCTACAACTATTATTATGACTATCTGATTCAGCGCACTAAATCAATGTTCAATCATTCAGGGCCGGGTTGTTCGAAGCTGGGTTAAGATAACCCAGGGTTAGTGCGAAATTTGAACCCAGATATTAAAGCTTAAAAAGTAAATTCAGTTTAATTCTTTTTGTCAACAAGTTGATCATTGGATGCTCTTGAAAATAGCAGAGAAAATTACCTGAGCAAATCCTTTTCAACAAAAGAAAAAGAAACCGGGGTTAGAATTTAACCCCGGGTTAGTGCTAATTGGCGTTCGAACAACTGGGCCCGGGTGTGTAATGTATCTGTTAACATGCCCATGTCAAGCATCTGTGCGCACATATGTAAGCCAAAATATAACTGGCTACATGCCCAAGATCACGCAGTTGTATGTCACACGTGCTAAAGTAATCAAAACGGGACGATTAAATTTCAATTTGCGTCCAGAGCAAACTTCGTCTCGATAACGTGGGCCTGAGGTTGATAAGTTCGTATCTGTTTCTCCATCAGTCGAAAATATTTTGTTTAAGTACGCAGCCAATTTAAGGTATTTTAAGTACACGATTTTAAGCCACAGCAAGTAATTTAAAAACATGTAGTTTTTGTAATGCAAACATTTAGATTTGGGTTAAATTTCCGAAAAAAACGTAGTAAAAGATTAAGGAAATGACCCCTAGTCCTTAGCTGCACTGTGTCATTCCTCAAGTCCCTGCTATTCCGAAAATGCAACGATGTGCTCGAGACGTGATGGATTTTGCAGAACATTTCGTCAAACTAATTTCTTCCAACCGATTGAACCCAGTAGTCTGAAAAGAACTTTATTGTGTCCACATATTAGTGTTTTAAGCTCGAAGCATTTACAAAACAATTTCACCGAAGCCAAATGCTCGAATAGGCGGACAGACCTCCGGATACTAATTAAAGGTATGTTTATAGCGAAGTAAGATGGAATCTCCTTTGCAAAGAGCCTGCAGCAAGAAGTCGTGTTTAACCTTCCCAGGAGTGATTAACATGTTTACTTAGGTTCTCATCACGACTAATTTCATCATAAAAAGCAAAGAGATGATAAGAATAGACAAATGATCAGTTGGAGGGTGTTTTCTCCATATAACTCCAAATTCTCTTAAGAAATTTACTAGGAAATGTATGGCAGCTTGAGGGGAGAATTGCTAATCAGATCTTGGGAGTTTAAGGGTTAACTCACGCATTGTGCTTGCGCAATGAATCAATTATAGTGATGGGGGAGGAAGCGGTCAGTCGATCACTAAATCAGTCAGTAAGTCTTTCACTCACCCACTCACAAACTCACCCAAAGAAATCAAAACCATAAACACAAGAAACTCATGCACAAAACTTCAACAAGTTTAAGCTATTTGAATTTCTTCTGTTTCGCATTTTGTTTGGAAAACGATAGACGAAACTGTTTCGATACTTTTTCGTAATCAACGACTAACATGAAATTCACAAGTTGGAGCCCTGTGCTTAAAAAGCACAACCGAATGTTGACTAAAATAGCTAAATTCACCTTTTTCAGCCGGAATCAGATTGGAAATAGTTTTCGCAGTCCAAAATAACCGGTTTGGAAAGCAGTACTTCTCAGTAACTTGTTTCTTTTTTAGTAATGTGTCCTGACTTCTGAGTCTGTAGTTAAAATCCTCAAGTGCGGCCATTAGATGAACGCAACCAACTGGTCTTTTCTTTAGAGCTGTTTTGTTGGCGACTTTTTCAACCTCTCAGTTTGACATTGGCAACTTGCAACTAAAAATGTCATTAACACCAAAAATAAATGAATAATTTTTCCAGAGATCGGTCTCACATTAATAAGCTCCGGCATCCTTCACAAAGATAGTGGTTGTTCACTCCATAAAATAATGAACAACAAAAAAATTCAAAAAAATATCCCAACAAAAGCTTGAAATTCGTGAACAATAACCTCAAAGCACTTGGTGTGCTGGGAATGTCTTGGAAACAGAACAAGTTTTCTCCCACGCACTGATTTACGAGGGGTCAAACGTTTTGATACACAAATGAATATCGACAGTGCTGAAATCCAACAAAATCTCGCGAAAACGCCGAATGCAAGTATAGTTGGCCCAATGGCACATTTTAGTAGGTTGTACGAAACCTTATGCGTGATCATAGGAATAAAAGTGTTGAGAGATACTTGCGCTGGATTAACTCGAAGGGGAAATATCACGTCTATTTTGACACGCAAACGATCTAAATGGATTAGATTGGGGACGGATATAGGCCATGCTAAGGTGCTAGATAGAGATTAAGGCTGTGATGTGCAGCCATTACGACGCTTTGAAGATCAACAGCAAAATATCTCACTTATTCTTCGATCATTTTTCAAACGTAATAGGATTTGTAAAGTTCGATTAAAATGTGTTCCTGTCAAAAAAACCAGTAAAGAAGTGACTGTACATGGCCTTCTTCTTAAGCGAAGTCCTATCTTCACATAGTTTCTGAGCTAATTATACAAAGATTGAATTCTACCACGTGCATTTTTGATATCGCAGGTGAAAGCTAAAAAAGTAAATTAGATGTGGCATTTTTGAATCGTAGTTGAAGAAGTTGTTGGGTTTAATAAAAACTGCACTTCTTAAAACGCTCTAACTGGCTTGCTTCAAAATTCATGTTTTACTGTATTCATGAAACTGAATCAAACCGTGGATAAAATGTTTGATTTGATAGGATCCTCACAATCCTTACTCGGAAATGAGTAGATAAGCAGCATTACTTAACACTAATATATTGTTATGTATTTATTTTAAGAGGATAATGACTCTTGTCAAACATCTTTCAATATAAAACAGAAAATTATTTATCAGTTTGTTCGCTCTCAAGACTAATGACACAACTTAAGAAGGGTTAAGCTGCGATGAAAATTCTTAATATTTTTGGAATTAGTAACTGGAGTCAAGGAGACCACTTTTTGATGTTATCCACGACTTATCTGGAATAAGAGTCTTCCAAAAATTTACGTTAAGTGAAACTGTTTGAAACCATTATTGGAAAGGGTGAGAGTAAACAATCAAGGGTGAAGTATTCTCTGGGGGAGAAAACAAACCTAAGCCCAGAAAAAGCAGACTTTCTCCTTGTTGGCCTTGAAAAACAAACGGGTACTACTATATAGAAGGAAAACACACACACACACAAGCTACACTGGCTGGCATGCACCGCTGCATGTAGAAGTTACGCTTCGCAAGTGATTTGATACGTAAATGGGCAGGTTCGTTCGCTTATCAGGGTTTTCAGGGTCTCGATGGCGCATAGATAAACAGTGCTAAGTTAAACAGGTGATTAATTTCCTTCATCGATCCGTTTCGGGGTTACGCCCCAAACAAGTCAGTGAATGCAAAACTTTTCTCTGGCTAACAAAACCATAATTTCAATGAAACTAAACGACTTTGTTATACACGACTTCAAATACACCTAAAATTCATGGAATTGAGGGAGTCGTCGATAAGTACTAAAATTACTGCTTTCCATATTATTGTAGGCTAATTTTCCATATTCGCGCAAATTGGTTCAAACGCAAGCTAATGGACTTAAGTTTACAAAACATTGTGCTATACACTTTTATAAGGATGTCCTACTAGAAAGCAATTTCATTTGCCTACTATATTTTAAATTACGGGAAACTCCGCGAAAAAGTGACCTTAAATACCGAGGCCAACATTTGAAGGATAGCAGAACATATCAAATTTTGTTCACATTAGAACACAAGTAAATTTGAAGGAAAATACTTTTGGAACTTGACAATTAATCTCTGGGGCACAAAGGAAAGATTATTTAGCAATCAGTTTAGCCATCAAAAGCAATCACAGGGTCATAGATTCGAATAGTTTGAATGCCATAGCATACCGAGATAAAGAAAGCGGTGCGTACAACGGAGAACAAACGAGAGGAGCTATGACAAAAATAAACGATCAGATTAGGTAGGGAAAGCTAAAGAACTTTGCAACTGAAAAGCAAATGAAACACAGAGGGTAAAACTTATATAGCATCTAACACTATGAAACAAACAACTAAAAAAAACAAAAAATAAAAAATTCCAGGGCTTAATTCGAAGATGGCAACGAGTCGTGCAGTCGTATTGAAAGATTTAGCGAAGGACATTTTCCGATTTTTCTTTCCGCCGTTCGCATAGATTTGCATTTAGATAGCCGTGTTTCGGCTTGATCAACAAAAAAGGCCGGATACACAATTGTAAAGTTTTGACTATCACGCTCTCCGTAACAGGATGTTCTTTGAAGTAAAACGTACAACACCATTAGCAAATTTTTGTTTTTGAACCATCGCGATAGCGAATATATCGCACACGACTTTTTGTGCATTAATTATGAACTCTGCGATATATCGCAGGTGAAAAACAATAAGGCTATTTTAGTGCTCTCTTCCTTGTAGAAGTGTTTTTTTTCTTTCGTAGAGACAACAATTGTCGTAATACCAACACCGAAGAGTCGAAAGTCGCGGCAAGGTGGCTCAGAAAAACGTTAACTCCGAGTATCCAGCCGATTCCCGTCAGGTTTTTGTCAAGACATGTCTTAAAATGGATAAAAATGACTGGTTTGTCGACAAAGCGAGGCTTTATTAGCTATTTTTAACGGCGTAACCCTGGGTGAGGTAACTTTACTTCAGCCCCCCTAGCATTAAGCACTTAAACAAAAATTTATTCCGACGAAAAGATTCATTTTCTAAAGACAAGTGCTTTGTTTTAAACAGTTTGATCAAAAAGTCATTTAACCATGTATGTTATAAATTACTGCTAAGGAAGTAACATCTTAAAATGTCAAATTGACAAAACCCTAAAAATAGAAGCGATACGATCGGCTTAATTTACCAAGTCGCTTGACGCAAGCATGCATGATGACTTACTTAATGCGAATTGTGCGAACCTCACATACGCGAAACAGTCATTGGTTTTCTATTGCGCTCAACTGCAGTTACATCAGATCAACTCCCACTTTAAATCGTCGACGACATTGCTTCGACATATTGAAGGATCGCAGCGAAATTCCCTCGCAAGAAGACACCATCGCCAAAGATTTACTGTGTTAAGGTAGGAGCATTTGCAGCGCGCCATTCGAAAGTGTATTTTACAGAGTGCTGGTCAACATATGCCGCAAACTGCCACTTAAATATCGTTTTGTGCAATCGCTGCCGAGCTGCTTTTCGGTAATTCTGTAGCATTTAACAACCTCAGGTCGGCGCAATCCTTGTGTTGAAAGATTTCACCCCTTGCCTTTGTGGCTGGTTAATGCAGTTCAAGACACTTGGTGACTGTGGACTGTAGACCGCACGTTCGAAAACATTAGTCAAATGCCTAAATGATTTGGCGTTTCTTTAATAGTGGAACGACGTTTCTTCTACCGTAAACTAACTGGAGTAGGTTAAAGGTTTTTTCTCGTGCTCAACTCAAAAAATAAAACAAATCCCGTGATTATACCTGCTTCGACAACCTCTTCTTATAAGTTAAGATCGGAGTGACAATCGCATCAAAAAGGTCAAGACTCTAAGTGACTACTTCGTTTGCGTCTTTTCATGATATGTTCCTATTACTGCCTCGTTAAACAGCCGTTAAGAGCGAAAATCATGTTCTATGGTTAACACATCTTTACTGATGTGAATTTACATTAGCAGCATGGAATGTTCTTAAAGTAAACCTTCCCATCCAGCGAAAAGCGTTGTAGTGATCAATGTCTGTCAAGGAAAAGATTGGATTTCACACTTCTCAATTTATCGTACCTAACATCTTTAATAATTTAGATTTTCATCAAGTTTATGTGAAAACCGCATGACTGTACCTGATTTTCGTACGCACGCAAGAACGACGAAATCGCACAAACACCGTCGAATTAAACCTACGAAACGAGCTTTTTATTCTTTCCACCATGACTAAAAGGGCGCGGCAGTTTTTTCGTTTGCCAGCTTTGATTTATTTTCAGTTCACGTTCTACAACGCATAACATGGCACTGACTTCATCGCAGCTGGAGCCCTCGAAACAACGCGTAGTAAATTTGTTAGTTTTCAAAAGCACAATTTGCGCATTATATTCCATTTACGTAGAACACACACAGAGACATCCCGTTTTGTGCTTTTTTTAAAGTCTTCCTCCCCGATCCAAGCCACGGTTCGTCTATTAAAGTCGCAGCACCCGTGGAAAGAAATTGTGATACGTTTTGTTTTTCTAAATTCATGCAGGCCCTGACTGATTATTCCGAAGTCCATCGCTATATCATGGCGGTTTTCGTACTTAAAACATTTGCTTCTACCTTTTATTCCTCAGAAACTTCTAATTTATCGTCTATTTGGTACTTTTTCATCGACTAACGATTTAATAATTTTGAAGTTGTCTGTTTCAGTATCCACTAAACTGCACTAAACTTCGAACGACGAAAAAATTATCGGCCGAGGTTGCAAGAAGTTGATGTTGCCTCGAGGGTAGACATCTGTTAAAGCAATCAGTTCAAGAGCATATTCATTTTATTTTGCACGCATCTGAACTCGTCGGCATTCTGGAAACAAAATGGAGGCCGCAAAAAAATACGTTCGTGAAAAGGCAGAAAAATTAAAAGTTAGCCGAGCTCGACGAGGTTTCCCTTCAAACGACAAGGCCTAGAATTGTTTTTTTTTTTCACGAATTCCTATTTCCTTAAGTGCAACATGCGCAAGCAAAATCAAGCTTGAAAAATCAAGCAATATGAATCAGCAGCTTTGAGCTTCTGTACCAAAGCGGAAAACACACAGTCCGTGAAATCAGTTTGAAAAAAGTCATGTGTACAAACAGATGACCTTATACCTTCGGATAAAATCAAAAACGGCTAATTTCCTTCAACTCAAAACAAATACATCACAAAAACATGATTGTACTAGCTTGAAAGCATTATCATAACAAATTCCTATACCGGAAAAAAAAAAGCATATTTTTCGCTGGACACATTTCCAATTGAAACCCAACACCAAATCTTACCTGCATAATCAACACAAACATACAGGGTATATATTATTGGGAGATTTTGGCGCCAACAAGTCTTGTTCCGCCTCCATATCTTCATCTGAAGCAAACAGTGCAAGGGATCTTAAAGCACGACGCGCGGAGCGGTTGAAGGAAGACGGAATAAAATTACCCCGAGATAGATGATAAATTTTAAGCAAAGGCGGGTAGTGGGAGCTTTTTCTTGTGAACTCTTGTAGATACTACAAAGTACTCCGGATTTAGCCGGAAATGTGGGAGAATAACTTTAATCCGCGATCGCCTGCGAGATACCACTTTCGTACATCTTGTAAGGGTAAGGTAAGTTTTGCGAGTGGAAAATACTCCTACAGTGGGTTTTAATAAAACAAAGAATAAAAAATCACAGAGGAGGTGAAAATAAAAGACCATTGAGCTAATCGCTGTTAGAGAACATACAATCAATTTTTGGTTTTAATTTTCGGCTGGCTGTAAAACTGGTCTGTCTTTCTCGACATATCACGCCGGCACCGCCTCGTTAAATCTATAGATAAGGTGAGGAAGCATAGTTAATGCTTGTTGGAATAATGAGATTCTTTTATTTTCAGTCCCACAAAGAGATTTCTCTGCGATAAACATACCTAACATAAAGTCATTGAGAAGCAGTGCTATCTAGTATCGATTGACTCAGGTAAGCCTTGCTCTTTTGGGTCACAGAAAACCTCGTTAATCTCGTGAAATCCAGATTTGTGCAATTTCAAAGAGAGGTTCTTGCACTGAGAATGCAGAAAACATAAAACCTAGCCTGATGGTCATCAAAAGGAGAACTCTCGAATCGAACGTTTATGCCATATAATTATATTTGTAAAATGGAAATTGGGATCACATTAAATTTTAAACATGGGGAACGTTACGCACAATTCACAAGTTTGCTGTTTAATCTACACATACGTAAAACGGTTCATTGGCAAAATGGAGTAATTGATCCCTTTGTTCAATAGGTAATTACTTTCTTCGATTTCACAGCCTTTGTTCTGATTCTAAGTGACTAGATGAAAAAATATTAAAATGTAAACACAATTCTCTGTCGGCAGCATTGCAAGCGCAAGCCAGTGGAATATACTGTACCACGAGATATGTCAATCAACAGCACTAACACTACCACACCAAGTTCGGCAATCAACAACACTAACACTACCGCACCAAGCTCGGTATCGGAGGCAAGCATCATTGCTTCAGCGACATTTAACACGATCGTGATGTTGCTGACGATTGTGGGAAACATCCTTGTGTGCTTCAGTGTGTATTATTTTCCAAGACTTCGCAGACCGACCAACTATCTCATAGTCTCTCTGGCCGTAAGCGATCTGCTTGTGGGGTTACTATCTTTGCCGTTTAGACTCTCACAGACTGTCAACGGCGAGAAATGGCCGGAGGATTTAGGAAAAGCGGGCTGCCGGTTTTGGATATGGATCGACATGGTCTGCTGCGGAGCTTCCATACTGAATCTAGTTGCAATCAGCTTCGATCGACTGCTTGCGGTGAAATGGCCACTCACCTACCGCGAAAACATGACCACCAAGCGAGCCTCTTGGATGATGGTCTTTGTGTGGTTGTACGCGCTGACAGTCGCGTCCTTGTCATTTGTGAAGTGGGGTGGAAAAGAAACCATAGTAATCAAACCACAGTGCTCTATTCAAGCTAAACACTACATAACTATCGTGTCCATCGCTGCGTTCTTTTTCCCGCTCGCTTTTCTGGTCTTTAACTACGCGCTGGTGCTCAAGATCGCCATAGGCCACGCGCGGCAAGTGCAACGAGACAAAGACGCTATTGCGATGAACTTTTTGCCAGAGAAAGAAAACGAGGAAACCAGTGGGATCGCCAGCTCTCTGTGCTCAAGCACAAGAGCAATAGCGAGTGACAAGCGAAGCTGCGAACCGTTGACTCAAAAACCTCGAAGACCATCGGCTTTGCAGATCATGAAACAACTGAAGGCAACTAAGACACTAGCAATAGTCATTGGGGTCTTTATCTTTTCGTGGTTCCCTTTTTTTGTGATTTTTGTTACGTTTCAGTACTGCGGAACCTGCTTCAAACCAGACAGTATTCCAGTCCACATAACAACCTCTTTGGTACTCATCTTTGTCTACGTTTTGCCCGTGAGCAACTCGGCGGCGAACCCGATCATCTACACGTGTTTCAACAAAGAATTCCGCACAGCGTTTCTGCGAGTTTTTCACAAAATCTCAGGAAGGTCTGAGAGTAAATTCATGGTAAAGGCAAACGGAGAAGCGGAAACGTCATATTCCATGTATTAGTAAGTCTTTTAAGCGATAAGACTTAATCTCTTTCTAATCTCTTCGAAAATAGAGGTTGTAACCAACTACTCGTGAATTTAGTATTTACTTATAAAGCTTGTGCCCATTTATTTTCAAGCTGCTGCTGTCCGTGTAAGTGAAAAACAAAGATGAACGAGTTTCTCATGCAGATTTCATTATCGCATAGTGATTAGCGTTGTTCTCTGAATATAAGATTCCCTAGAGATTTCAGCATTTATAGCTGATTTTGTTAGTTTTGTGTGCCATTGTTGTTACTAAATCAAAGCTGAATAGGATTTACCAAAACAAAGCGTTTAGGGGGGTTGATGTTCTGTTTACTCGAGTTTTACGTGGGTAAATAAATCGTTCTTTACCACTGCTTTTTCAGCAGTACTTTGAAATTAACACACGTTAAGTTGTTTCTTCCATCTGTGATTTCTGTTCGCTGTTCGTGGATATCGTTCTTCCTCTCGCGACTCAACTCTTTATGCTATCCAGGTAGAGGACCAATTAGTCTGCCTTGACACGTTTGAATATGGTAAAACCGAACACCTTGAGTGCAATAATTACTGCCCACTCTGGAATACCAAAGCCGTTTTGTCTCAAAGTAGGATGTGTCTATTTAGTTCTCCGATCGCCGAAATGCATACCTAGCTGAGGTAATTAACAGTATTTCGTTATATAAATGGCGCTTTGCATGCTCATATTGAAGTGAAGCTTGGTTCCCTGGAGATCGCTGGGATGGAAATTTAAGCGCTGAGAAAAGCGCTCAAAATAATTCACGCGGAAACGCGAAACGGTGCCATTCAATCAAGATAGCATGGTCTGGTTTGCATCTCGTCACTATGGAGGCTGTAACCCCTGTTCCCTTGGGGGACCACGGCAGAGCAAACGGGCCAGAGAAAACAAATGTAGGATATATTTCTTTCTATGGAGAGATTCTCAAGTCGCGGATTCGTTAAAGCGCGGTAAAAAGGTAGAAATCTCCTACTAAATTTGAATTACATTTACGGGTCCACCATTAACATTTCATCCTTTGTTTGGATTTCATTTTGCGGATAATTGCTATCACGTAAAGTGATCGATTTAAGCCAATTACCCCGTAGAAATTGTATGGTGAACTACACTATTAGTTAAACAATGGCAGTGTATATGTCTCGGAATTTTCGCTATGATAGTTGTCCTTTGCAAAAGTTATGATCTTTAAACTAGTGTACAGTCCTAGGAATCGCCTCCCGGGCTAATATTTGTTTAAGGACGTTTGCGTGAACATTTTCCAACATTGATTTTTTTGTGAGACTTTTACCACTGTAAGATGATGAGTTAGCTATGTCAGAAATGTAAAAAAAAAAAAAAAAAAAAAAAATGGGGGTCACCGACTTTGTTTTGGGGAGAACATGCCCGGAAGAACACCCTAAATCTGAAAAAAATTGGGCTTCGTTAGCGAATAAGGCCACAGTGTTTTTAAGCCCAAAAATAGCCCTTGAAGTTTTTTTCCCACATTGATTTTTGTTCTTTTTTGGACAATGTGGAGATAATTGTAAAGGACATCTGTTTCTGGAAAGAAAAGTAGGGGTCATCGACTATTTAAGAGAGTAAACTGAAGACGAAGGGAACGCAACAGCTTTCTTCCTCAGTGCGCGCGCTCGATGGCTGACGTGACATGACCTTGCGGTATGGATTTCGTGCGCAGTAGGGATGCGCGTGACCAATTAGCGCGAACGTCCTTAATCTCCTTAATTGGTATTGCATTGCGTATCCCTACTGCGGAGATTACCAAAAGTCACCTAAGTAAGCGTATTTTTTCATCTTTTTATTATGTTTTTAATATGCCCTTGTCCTGTAACAACAGCATACCAAGTTTCATCGGAAATCTATGGCGGGTTCTTTTACTAGGGAATCACCTTAAGTGCAGAACACGAAACTGCAGACCGGAACAAGTAGACCCTCAACAGAAACGCTCTATTCTTTCAACAGTCCGATCTATAGCTCTCCTTTTCACAAAAGCTTTTGGCTACTTCCGTAGAAAAGCCTGTTTCTCGCACATACAAATAAACGCATCATCATATCCAAACGTTAATCATCAAATACTGCGTTAATTCTCTCGCGCTTTATGTTTCATTGAGTCTAAGTAAATCACATATTAAGCAGTTAAAAGCGATGCTTTTTCGCTTTTCTGTTGCAGAATATTACGTTTGCGAGCAATAGATACAATCTCTGAGATTTGGTCCCCAATTTGCAAATTACTTTTATACTTCTTCTGAACAGTTTTTGACTCTTAAAGGGCTGGTTCACACTTTGACATAAGCATAAGCATAAGCATAAACATAAGCATAAGCATAAGCATAAGAAAAATATATGTGTGAACCGGGGTTATATAAGCATAAGCATAAGCATAAGCATAAACACAAGGAATGGAAAAACTTCCATTCCTTGTGCTTATGCTTATGTAACCCCGGTTCACACATGTATTTTTCTTATGCTTATGCTTATGTGCTTATGTCAAAGTGTGAACCAGCCCTTAACATTTGTTTGGAATCGCCGCTTCCAAGCGGTTTTCTTGTTGAAGATTTGGTTCTATTCAATTAGGTATATTGTTAGCTACTGTCGTTCCGCATAGGTCGTCCTTTTCAAAAATTAAGTGTTACTAATCCAACCATGTGTAAATACACATTAACACATTAATTTCAACTTGGTTAATTGCTCTCTGTTAAGCGCTTTTTGGTTTGGCATAATTATACCTAAATATAACACAACGGCCATAGAGCTTTTTCTTTGCAGAAGCCTTGTACATACAAAGCTTTTTTCTTCTCTGGTGTATATGCTTTCCTTTACGTTTGAAGTATTAGTCAAGCATTTGTACACGTGCAAACTGTTTGGATCAACAAAATTTTAGCGACTTTGTTTTGATTTGCACACTGAACAAGCACTGCCTAACGCCACGATTTAATTTTGTCATGCTTCCATGCTTGCATTCATGTGAGCATTCAGAATGGCCTGGTAAAATGCTCCTCAACCACGCGACGTTTGCTGGTCCAGGAATGCTAACGTGTGTGTCATAATTACGGCTTTAAAGCTGTTATAGCTTTTAAAAACGGCCGGGAATAAAAGTCTTCAAGAGTCGGGGCCGAGAGCGAGTCAAGTGCAAAAAATGTCCGCATGTCCTTAAAGACAAAGCAAGTGCTGGAAAATGCTCTCATCGAATCACACAAATGAAGCGCTGATGAGATATTACCTATTAGAAGGGTAAAAAGCGCGGATATTCACGTAATATACTAGTATGGCGATTCAGGCAATACGTAAATATGAGTGTTATAAAGTGTATAACATTAAAGAGGGCATTTTCAAGCATTATATTCAAGTCATATTCCCTCTTTGAACAGTGTAAAACAATCAAAGGTAATTAATCTATGAAGTGGACGAGTAAGTGGTAATCACAATGCTTGGAAAAGGGACAAACGGCTGATTTACCCTCTATTGGATTACAACGAAATCTATTTGTAAGGAAATAAAAGGTACCTTATAGTTGGAAAAGGAGTCTTCTTTTCTAAAGTAGGGCTGGTTTTGGATGAAATTGAACCACAACATGTCCATCTTTAGATGATCTAAATCTACTGGGTGAGGTTTCACGTGAGAAGACCAAATATCTGGGGCCTTCTCTCATAAACACGAGGATTGCTATATTTGCACAGTGTTCGCCACGGCTCCTAAGAAACCAATCCTTATCAATCATTTTGTGATCGATAAAAATTTTTGGGGATGACTCGCAAGCTGCTCCACTGACTTGGTAGGTGTCAAAAGCACTCTCTTCGTGGCTACAATCTCGGTCAAAACAAATGAAAAATTTAAGTCCCCCCTCCCCCCCATTTCAATGATGAAAAAAAGGCGCAGTTTGGTTTGCGCGCGAACTCAACATTGCTATGGGGGGAGGGGGGTTTTATTTCTCATTTTATTCTGTCCAAGATTGTAGTCTCCTTCGTAGCCTTTTTTGGTGTCACGCAACGCTTTGGGGGAGCGTTGCATGACATTCCAAAAACGGCTGCAAAGGAGACCATTCGCGGCCAGCACAACCAATTTTAGCCTGCATTTCTGCAAAGATCTCTTTTATCTCATCTGCCCCGCAATAGAGCTTACGGACATAAAGTGTATCGACAACTTTCAAGAAAGACAAGAGCGCCTAGGGGTTCAAGAGACGACTCCTGTTCTCACTTGAACACAAGATTGTGGGAATAATCAAATACAGTAAAAGTGCTTTTCAAAAACTTTGAAGAACTTATGACCAGAAAGTAAAGGCCTATTCGATCAAAGATTTTCACTTTCAAAGACACCGCCTCTGCATGCTGCCCTTGCCTCCGTCTGCGAAATACTGGTTGAGACATACCCGTAAATCCTCTATTAAGCCCCCCCCTCTCAAATAAGCCCCCCCCTCCCCCTCCCCCAATCCTTATTCTTCACAAAAAAATTAAGGATTAACGTGGACTGATCAGTTATTATTTATTCAGGCTGGAAGAAAGAATTTTGTTTTTGTTACTTTTAGGCCCCCACAAGTGAATTAAATACTTTTGACAGTGACTTTAATTGTACAACGCGTAAGTCTACTCTGTCTAATACCACGGTATTTTTGCTACAGGTGATGCGTTTCACTAAATTAAATAAGCCCCCCCTCAAAAGTGCTTGAAAAAAATAAGCCCCCCGGGGGGGGGGGGCTTAATAGAGGATTTACGCTAGGTCAATAAATGGAAATTCATTTTAATGTTCTTGAGATCGCTCCTTTCTGTGAAGTGGTTCATTAGCCTTGCCTTGAAAACATGGCAAATAATCTTGAACGCAATACTCTTGGCGAAGGTGAATTGCGACCAGCGCACAGAATAACCTGGAACGAGCTACTGAACCTGAATTAGGCCCCGTGTATATGGAGAAAAGTTGTCCCGGGTAGAAGGGTCACCCGCCTTGCCGAGCCAACTTCTCACGACTGTTTACATGAGTAAAGTTGTTCCGGTTGACCGAGTCAAAGTTAACCCTACTTAATTATTCATTGGCCCTGCTTAATAATTCATAACTTCAATATCCCTCTTTCCGCTGGATTTCCATTTTTTAAATCACTCACACTGGTCACTGTTGACTTAGATTTAACTTCTTTGATAGCAATTTAAGCCACAATGTTCATTTTAAAGATAAAACACGGACTTCAATTTCCGTCAGGAGCGTACCTGCCTTTATGCAAATAAGCACGGGCTTACAAGTGATTCGGACGGTATGACATATTTTTTAAAAAGTATTTAAACGATTGGCAAAGCTCGGCTGTTCGACTCAGCAGTAACCCATCAAGGCTTACAAACAAAAAATGCCTAGGAACGCCCTTGTCCGTGGAGTTGTCCCGGCTGACCGAGCCACAGTGTTTATATGGAGAAAATTTGACTCGGCTAGGAGGGTGACCCTACCATCGAAAGAGGGTGACCCGGTTAGGAGGGTCACCCTTCTAGCCGAGTCAACTTTTTGTTTCTCATGTAAACGGTTCGCCAAGTTTTGTAAGGAAATGTATGAAAAGTTGGCTCAACCAGGGTAGCTCGGGTAGGCGGGTTACCCTTCTACCGGGGACAACTTTTCTCCATACAAACGGGGCCTTAGTCATGGGTTTGGCGGGCCGCGCATGATTTTCCCGCCAAAACTCCCCCTGGCACCACCAACCCCCACCCCCCCCCAAAAGAAAAAAAAAATTGGGGACTTCTGTACGCCATGCCTGTACCAATTTAAAATACATTACCGTGAGGCGACCAATTTTTGATCCAGTTAAACGTGATTAATTAGGAAATTGAATAACTAAATTAAAACTAACCTTTGACAATAAGCAATCTGGAAGTGGTCGACGCGAAGGGAACGTTGCCAACATTGCAAATAATGAAGAACGAATGTAATTCCTCTGATTCTGAAAGAAAATAATGACCCTCATTAAGTAAACGTACATCAGCTGTGGCCACCTCGTTGAACGGAGGTCAAACAAACCCGCAAATATTTTCACAAAATATAGTTACAAATAGTGTCCGGCTGACCTGAACAGCCACTGACATCCGACGTTGACGAAACAGCAACGAATCAAAAGGCAAAAATTCTTTAAACATGTTTCTAGCAAATAATTGGTTCTACGATTTTCTACGTTAATGTTTCCCGTTAATGATTTTAAGGTGTTTAAGCACGGTTTAATTAATTTGTTATACGGTTTCCGCTTTAGCCAAGTGAACGTGCCTAACGAAACCACTTTTTTAATGCCTTTAAATCAAACGAAACTGAAATTTGTTTTATCAACGTCCACTGCTTTTACTTTATCACTATTTGCTTACATTTCTATCCAATACAGCGGCTAATTGTTACGATTGGAATTGTGAGAACGTTTTAGGTATATCCGCGATGTTAACTGAAATGCTGAGAGAACCTATGAACTGAAATAAAAGAGAGATTATCTCTCCCTCTGGATTTGTTGATAATCACTTTCATATAAAAGCATCTAAGATTCGTTAGCTAGGAATCCATAAATAAAATCGCAGATTCTTCTTCCAGCAGCAGTGAGTTACACGTTGAAACATCTCAATGTGAAGACTCGTTTTGATTGAAACCTGACATACGACAACGTCATTAGTGGGGCGGGGGTGACTTCTTTCGCGTGGTTAAAAGGAATAAGGAAAAATCAGCGGATTGACTGTTTAAGATGTCTTTTGGTGGCACGTTTAGTCTACAGTATTCATAACAGCCCCTAAGTACAAGCACATAGCATGACGAAACACGTGGATTGTTGCACAAGACCCTGACACTTCTTCCGCTTACAAAGATCGTCATCACCGAGTCCTTTCCGTTGAAGTGGGAGTACAAGACCAGCAGCCACATGATTGATAACTTCAGTGACCAACTTGGGCTATTCCCGGCACACATGGTCAACCCATAGAGCCGTGTGACGTATGATAGCACAGACTATAGCACGGGAAACTAACTTCCCTCCCTAATGTGTGGGGTTTTTACGTCCCCAAGTGCTGGTTAGGCAAACTCCAACTTCGAATTTGAGTTGAGTACACAAAGACCGCGCAGCAAGTTTTCGAGTATGTGTGTGTGTGTGTGTGTGTGGGGGGGGGGGGGGGGGGGGGCTAACAAAGAATGCATGAAGGAATTTTTTTTGGAGGCACGGTGGGGGGGGCATGCTTATAATAATAACAATAACAATAATAATAATAATAACTTTATTATACACAGAATTAAAAGAGCTGACACTTATTTACATTGAAGCTGTGTACTAAATAATTATAAAAACAAATAGAAAATAAATAAATAAGTTCAATAATTCGATAAGCATAAAGCTAAAATATATACAACTAAAATTAAATACTATCATTTCTCAAAACAATAGTTTGAAGTAAAACTCCTTATCGAATCACAATTCTTTACATGATTAGGTAAATCATTAAAAAGTTTAGCGGCTGCATAAGAAAATGATCTACTTCCTGATTTAGATGAAATCATATGCTTGTGGATTTCTATTCAATTTCTCTAAAGTGACTGAGAATGCTATTATAACGATAATATATTTAGTGCTTCATTCGGTCTATTTATCTGCCCGTTTGTCTTTGCCAGTAACTCTGGTCACTTTTGAATTAACGATTTTTTGCTATTTTTCACTCCGTTACTTTTGTTAAATTGTTTTTTGTTTAATTTATTTTTATTCTTGCAAAAAGGTGAGGGTCTAAAGCCCACCCAGCCCCTCCCTCTGTGCGGTCCCTGGTACAGGAATGAGCTCATCCCACTCAAACAGTGTGGAGGGAAAAAACTCATTTACCGGCTAAAGGGGGTACTTCTAAAGAAACTGTGGTGCTGTGTCGGTGGGGAAGTAGTACACAAAACTTTTGTTTTATCAACAGAGTTGATAGTGTAAATTGACAACCGTATAGGGATTCTAAAAGCTGACGCTTTGAGCGCTCGAAACGTCAGCTTTTAGAATCCCTGTATGGTGGTCAATTTACATTATCAACTCCGTTGATAAAACCAAATTTTCATTTACCGGCTATGGTAGCGCTATGGTAGCAGAGCTAAAACACCATTGGCTCTGACTTCAAGTGTTGGCAATATTAATGGAGAGCAAGCATCCATAAGGGAGTAATGGTATGATTTAGAGACTGCATGTTGTCTATGAAGATAACTTTTTACCTTACGTGCAAGTGATGTAAATTACAAGAAAATCCTGATAACCTTAGGAGACTTATCTATGAGCAAAAGAGACCAGCTAGTGGGGTCTGTTGAACGTCATTTTAATTCCTAGTTTTAAAACATTCAAGAGAGCATTTGAGAGGACCCCCTAATATGGTGCCAGTTACTGAAGGTATTAGGCTAGCTATACATGTTGCATACAAGAATAACTTGCTGCTATTGAGGTCCAGTAGGACATGAAAGAGTTTTCTCAGCCCATCAAATGATCTGAGAAGAAAGAACCCATCAAGATACTTCTGTGGACTTGCAAGGAGTAAAGTTCTTCCAAAACATTTATAGACTGAATTCTGCGCTTCAAGAAGGGCTGGTTACAGTTATGCGGTCAGTGAAAACATTGTTGTGTACATACATGGTGTCCTTTTATCTCACTAAGAAGATATTTCACTGTTTATATTGAGTGTACTGAAATTATCAGTAAAGGGCAAAATTACTGAACGTTGATTGGCTAAGACAAAGGGCACATTTGGTAGCTATTTTTAGTGATCTAACTTTGTTTTTTTTTGTCCAAAACTTTCCAGTGACTTTGATTTAGAATAAATCTCACTGAATTGATTGGTTAGTTTAAATTTGATTGACCTTTTTACTTGTACTAAGCGGGCTTCTCAGAAAAGAATACAACACATACACTATAACCAAATTAATTTTGCCCTTTTAGCGATAAACCAGTAATCACATGTGATTACCAATACTTAGCAAAGTAGAAATATCTTTAATTAGGATTCTATATGCAGATCCATTCTATTACCCTTTCACTTGCCCAATTTTATTAAAATGGTGCCAAAGATACTGCACTCTTTCTTGTTTTCCTGGTACCAACTGCAACCCTTGAATTATAATGTCTGCCAGCAAGTTTTGCTCAGGTTTTGCTACGTTGCCAATCTGGATGTAATTGGTACCATCCATCTGCAGTCTCCTTGGGAAACCTTACAATATTTATTTTTAAATTGCCATATTAGACTGCAGCAGTGACAATATTTGTGCATGTATCAATGTGAAATGATTGAAGGGGAGGAGGTATGGGCAATGGTGGGAGCAAGGTTGGCGCAACGGTGAGAACGCTCGCCTTCCACCAATGTGGCCCGGGTTAAATTCTCGGACTCAGCGTCATAAGTGGGTTGAGTTTGTTGGTTCTCTACTCTGCTCCGAGAAGTTTTTCCCCCGGGTACTCTGGTTTTCCCCTCTCGTCAGAAACCAACATTTGATTTGATTTGAATTTATTTCGAATTTATTTGATTTAAAGTCTCCCCAATTCGTAGAGCACTTGTGTTCAGCTAGAACGATTTGAGATTTAAATAAAGTTATTATTATTATTATTATTATTATTATTATTATGGTGCAGCATTTGAATTGTTTTGCATTTTATTTGTTTAATTCCCAACACTTAGAACTGGAAAATAGTTCAAATTTGATAAGACATCCACATCTGGGGGTGACAAACCTTTCTACATTAAATGTAAAGAAATAATTTGAAATATCCCAAAATTGAATCTATCTGACAGTTGAAAGGTCATTAATTTCAACAAACCTAGATGATTATTTTGGTTACTCCTTGTGAATAAATATGGTTTTAAGGTCACCAATGTAAGCTAAATTATTGTGACACCACTAAACCAGACACTTCAAAGATTAAAAAAATAATTAATGCTGAAAATTCCATCTTTAGTTCACCAAAATTGAATTACAATAATTTTATTTTTCAAACAACCTTCATCATACTGAATGCAAGATGGAATGCTGTAGTGATACTGTATTACAAAAATATAATAATAAGTTATTAATACACGTCAACTTCACACTTACTGATATTTTCCAATATGGCATCTCCTGCAACACAAGTTTAGGACCCAGTACTCTGCTTGGTTACATTTAAATGGACCCAGTTCTCTGTATGGTCAAATTCAAATGTCTGCAGTGTGCGGCAAAACTTGTGGTCAAATTTCCCAGAGAGGGGACAACAGAAGTGTTCAAATGCCACACCTTTGCCCATACCCCCCTCTCCATCTAAACATTCATATCTGAATTAGGTATTGCCCTTTCTACAGAGCAGAGTAGCCTTGTGTAGCTGTGTGTACAGAATATAACCTTCCCCGAGCAGCACTTGATGTTTATTATACGAGGTAAGCAGCAAGCAAGTGATCAAATATCAACTAAAAAACATCAAATTCAAAATGGTGCCCATGCACACCCCAAGTTATGCGGAAACGGAACTGAGTGGGTGCTGCTCCCAAGGGATTCTGACGGTAGAGTAATGACAGCGGAAAATATTGATACTCTTCAAATTATTTCCAGATTTTTAGATGTTAAGAGATAAAAGGTAAAAATAGCTGGTACATTTATAAAGATGTCCCCTAGGCCAGGACCCCTACTTATTGCTTGCAAATTGCGATGAGAACTCTGAAAGTACATGTAATTAGTTGATCGCTCGCGACACCTTGCAGCACGTGGGAACTATACATAAGTGATACGTTGACTCATTTGAAATGATTACCATTTCAACAGACAAAAGACTGGACACATACGCTAAAACTATATAAAAATATATACTTACTGAGTGATACTTAGAGTTTACCAGCGATCAGTAAACATCCGGTTGACGACCGGTTGACTTAGCGCAGTAACACAGTCAGCGGTTAAACTCCTTTGAGCAAATCTAAACGCATATGTGATTGGTCAAAATGCTTCTGACGTCATGTAGTAGGATTTCGTTCCCGCCATTTTGAGTCTTCTCTTGTGTTCGAAGATTTCACCAAATGTAGATATTTCTGCGAAGATAGCATGGCTGCCTCAAAAATCTCGCTCGACAAAGACGCCTTTTTTCGCCGAATCAAAAGGATTTACGACGCTTGGAAGGTATAAATTTTGTAGCGTTTCTGGGTCGGTGTGATTCCGTTGTACTTCTCGAAGACTTAACATTTTCTCACGTTCGACAATATGCCGTGTAAATTTCAGAAAGAGGAGGACGCGGAAGAAAATGGGACAAATTTTCCAAGCGTTGATGCTGTTGTGATTGCAGTCGGTCAAGATGAGGATATTATATACAGCAAATCAACAGCAATCCAGGTAAGCTAAGATATTTCGAGGTATTCGGTTTTCGTTGTCACATGGCCCAAGGTTAATACACTGTACATGAAGTATGTGATAAGCGTGTGTTCCTAAAACGTGATTCTGTACGTTGATTGTTGATGTAAACACAGTAACGTTAATTAGGTTGATCTTAGTGGAATATACGCCGTGTTTTAGTGTTAATAGTGCTCGTTGATTGCTCATTATTGACATTTAAATTTGAAGAATCCACACTAATATTAATTTATTTCCATGTTATCAAGCTTAACTGATTTTTTTGGTACAAATCTGAGTTCACACAAGGGTCCCGTTTGTGTGGAGGGGAAGGGAGGGGGGGGGGGGCAAATGTCAGTGGTCAGTTAAATTTTTTAGGCTGTGTGCCAGCTGTCAGCTAACTAGATGTTAATGATTAACTAATAATAAATTATTGTTAATCTTCATTTTTGGCTTATTATGCTTTTTAATAACACCTAAAGTGCAGCTCATACTGAGATATGCTTACATGTAGCACCTTAGTGAACAGACATTATCCTTCTTGCTTTCTTTGTTTTTCTTCAGCACCAGTAATCCCTTGTTACTTAAGGGGAGAGTAAATTGACCAGAACACTTCTCCCTGCATGTCATGACTCCTAACTTCAGCGTTGCGCGAGGCGATTTACGCCAACTTTGGCATATTTTGTGCAGCTTTTTTGGCAAGTCCAATTGTTGGCATGGCTTAAATCTGAAACATTGAAATGTTTCTGGCAGCATTTCCAAAATACATGATCTACTTGTCCATTAATAGTTCTGATAAATGTATTTGGAGCAAAATGTATCTTTATAATTTTTTGTAAATCCACTGAGATCCAGATACATAACTGTATCCATTCTTCACATTGCAAGCAATTATTTGGCTACCTGGCTGTAAGGGGAGTGGGACCAAATTATGAGTCTGTTGGTAACTGGATGACTGGCACATAATTGTGTGCGATCACGTGAGTGTCCAATTACAGGTATCCAATTTCAACTTTTTGTAATTGGATACCTGTAATTGGACACCTACACCATTCGCATGTCAATTACGTGCACTTTAATGGCTTTCACCATGTTATTCTACTGTTTGTAAGACTGTTGGAACATGCCACTGACTTTTACACTCAAAGGAGGTTCTCAGAATCTCCTTAATCTCGAAATTTGTTATAGATATGATTAATTACAGTAGTAATTGGACCTCGTGTCGTACAATTCAGCGAGAAGTCGTGCTCGTAATTTCAAATTGGATTTGTGCTGCATGCTTGTCCGATTTTGGAATTACTCGCCCAATTATTCCCTGAATTGTACTCCACTCAGTTCAATTACTATGGACAATTTCCTTGTAAAATAGAGTTACCAGTAACTAATTAGAGTGTACATGTACTTCAGCTGTTGTTTCATTATGATTTACCTTGCCCTGGGTGGCATATATGTGACCTTCCATGGGAAAACGTACACTAACGCTTAGCCGTTTAAACGGCCTAAGCCGTTCGTTATCCGTTCGTTTGCCGTTTAAACGCCGTGAGAAAGCGTTTGAGGCGTTCATTTTACCGTTTGAACGGCAGGAGCTATCCGTTTAGTTAAAATATTCCTCCGTTTAGTTAATATATTCACCCGTTTAACTCGTTCGCATCAATCGAAATCGTTTTCATGTCCGTTTAAACGTAAAAAGAAACGCAGCGTTTGAAACCGTTGAAATGCTGGGTCACGATGGTCCATCCGCTATCGTTGTAGTCGTCCTAGTATGTTTAAGTGAATCAAAAGTGAACCAGCACGGTGCTCGAATCGGAAGTTGTGAGAGTACGATACATAATTATTATGCCGGCAAGAAGGCAGTATACCGGTAGCCATGGAGCGTTTCCAGTCAAGCCAATATTATTTTGCGACGAATGATAATTGTAGAAAAAAACAACACTCTTAACTGTTAGTTATAAAGAAGACATAGTGTCCATATGACGTGCTTGAGGAGAAAGCGCAGTGATTGAATGCTGCAATCTTCGAGAATACAGCGTCGATCGATGTTCGATAGTCACTGGATGGTGTTCACGAATTCGGAGCATCTACTGCATGTACGCTATTGCTAGCGTCTTTAAGTCTTGTCGTAGTTAGCCTTCAACGCTTTCAGGCATATTCTAACTGAACAACAGCTTATAAATTATTTTATAACTCAAGTCCCACGCCTGAAAAGGAAACGGCCTCACTGTTGATCGGTCTTTACTTTTGACAAACGCCACATGACGATGTTCATGTCACGTTGAATAGTCGCCCACGCGAAGGGAATATTATTTTGCAGGGTTAAAACCGCAGGGAATATTTGCACTTCAAATCGAACACCAGATAAACTGAAAGGTTGATGCTTCTTCTCGTGGCATTCAATCGAAGATCCATTCAAAATACAAGTGCTAACCGGCAAATAATTTTCCAGAAATACAGCTTCAAAGCGACCAGCATCCGCGGTCGGGATTTCGTGTGCTAACAGCAACAGTCACGCTGTTTGCTCCACGCTGATTGGATGCATTCTTTATCATCATCCAATCAGCGTGGAGTAACAGCGTGACTGCGGATGAGCTTTTATGCTTTCTTCACCCGCGTGTTAGCGTCTGTGCCCGTGTGTTGTAACTAATCTTTGTTCGTCCACTTAAGCATTGATTAAGCATTTTAAGTGCGAGAGAAGGCAAAGAAAATTGTATTTTACCGGAGAAGAGGTCGAGACGATTTGAACTGATTCAATAAAAAATCACAACGCTTTGTGTTTGCCCGTTCAGCGTTGCGCCCATCCGCTCGTTATGTTCGCCAGTGTTCATGTTTGCCGTTCGTAAAATTTATTCACCCACGTTTAAACGCTCATCCTTGCCCGTTCATTTAATTTATTCCCCCGTTTAAACGCTTACCCTTTCCCGTTCGTTTAATTTATTCACCCGTTTAAACGGCAATGAAAAGCGTTCAAACGCCGTCCAAAAGCGTTTGTTTGCCGTTCGTTATTTGTTTATTTTTGCCCGTTTAAACGGCTAAGCGTTAGTGTACGTTTTCCCATGGAAGGTCACATATGTTGCTATCGCACGTAAAAGAACATTGCGTGACTCAGCTCTGGTTCAAGAGTTCCTTGTTTATCTTAGATTACATCAAAAACTGTCCTTCAGTTGTTTCTACAAACTCCTGTGATAACAAGTTTTAATTGTTAGTATAGCTGTAATCAATACTATGTTATGCTTATATCCATCAATGCTAGCTGAGTGCTCCTTTGTTTTGTTCACTTTGCGTGCACGTGTTGTATTTTTCAATAGTAGTTTACTACGCAATAGTTACTTATTTCTCCCCAGCCACACCCACCCCTAATTCAATAAAGCTGGACCAGTGGCTTGGGTGCACACCTGCCACTTTTACCTCTGCGTGGCAGGCCGGGTGGTGCCCCCACCCAACCTTAGTTTATTCACTCCTGGGTGGGGAAGCGCTCCACTCATTGCCTCGTCCATTACTGTGCAGGGTGTGTTGCTGCCACCCTCACTGCACTGCTCATTGCTAGGGTGTGTTGCTGCCACCCTCATTCCATTATTACTAGGGTGTGTCGCTGCCACCCTTATTGCTCTATTCAGTTTTGGGTGTGTCGCTGCCACCCTTATTGCATGCACTTATGGGGTGTGTTGCTGCCACCCTTGTTTTACCCCAGGGTGCACCCAACAACCTTTAGTCCCATTTACTGCCAAAGACTGTGTATTTTATCTTGGACTACATAGTTAAGCGATTAAGTTGTCAATTACTTATTAATTATTGTCATTGAAAAATCATCCACCATAAGGAATAATAATAATTAGTTATGTTTTGTAAATCTAATTTCTTGCTACTTGTTAACTGTTAAACAAAGGTTAACATGGTCTTTACAGTTAATGAGTTTACATTTTCATGTGCAATGAAACTTCAAAGTAGTCTGTTGAGATCATTAAAAAAAATCCTTTATGCCTCAGAACATTTTTGTTTCTTCAGTCTTGATACAGCACACAATAATTCTCCACTTATTAGTTAATAGATATACTGTGCTTTCACTGCTGTGTTTCAGCAATGGCTGTTTGGTTATGAGCTGGCAGACACTGTGACAGTGTTGTGTGAATCATCAGTCCACTTCCTAGCAAGTAAAAAGAAAATTGACTTTCTAAAGCCTCTGCAGGACACGCAGAAGAAAGCAAGCATGTCTCCATCAATTGAACTTCACTTGCGAGACAAGGTTAGAAGTGTCATGCGACATACTGGACAGTAGATACATTGTACTATTATGTTTCCTGATTACACGCTGTACATGTTCAATAAGTACATCTGCTTTGTACTGAAGGCATGTACAGTATTGAGGTACAGTTTACTTGCACGGGTAATATGATTGTATTTTTCTGTGCAAGGTTTTCCAGGGATCCATGATGAAATAGATCTGAGACTTACATGTAAATGGTTTGAAAAATTATAAACAACATGGACAAAATGTTACATGTACATGTAGTTAAAATTTAGCTTTTTTATAACTGGAAGATTTTGTACTGATACATATACTGTACACTCTGTACTGTAAACAGCTTAAACTGTTGTAAAGAAAAGCCTAGAAAAGGTTTTGCCATGGGTTAGTTTTTAACTCTCATCATTCTTGTGATCAGTAAAAGCAACATTATTCATTTTTCACTGACAAGGGTTATAGTATGCATCTAATACACATGTGTTATGTTTTTAGACTGACCAAGACAAGGAGAATTTCCAAAAACTTGTTAAGTCCATAAAGGAAAGTAAATCTGTGAGTGTGCCTTATTGTTTTTGAAATTATATGAATGTATGAGTTGCAACTTTTACAAAGATAACAGTATTTTTTGCTAAGACCAGTTTCAATGTATTCAGCATCATTGTCAGTTATAGAAATTAATGTTTGAAAAACTGTTAGGACTTAATAACAACTAAGCGAAACATGCATAATTAATATTATAGTGATGAAGTACATAATTTGTACTTATACAAACTGTGAAAGGGTTTATGTTCTGCTCTCTCAACCAATTATATGAGTTGTGTTTTGTTTTTAGCACGTAATAGATGTTAAATCTCGTCATTTAATGGATAACTGCCTTGATGTTACAGAATATCGTATTCCCGAACACAACAAAACATGGCTTCCTCCAACACACACACACACCTACTCACTCCGCTAGGTATCATGGGAAACACCAAAATGATTTCCGGTAAACTTCCGGTCCAATACATTACAATAGACATCTAGAATTTTTTAGGGTTAGACTGCCTCTCTGAGGTCATTGTTGTGTTGTGTTATTCAAGAAAATATCTTTCCCCTTGAAAGGCTTTGTTTGGATCACATACCTCACCCCTGAGCTTCGTTTGGAACATATGTACGGTACATGTAGTTCTGCTGTATTTGAATCAAGAAAAAAAGGAAAAATACATTTAACTTTGAGCTTTTAGTATCCTTTTAAACACTACTATTGTTTTTGATTCAGGGACAAACTGTGGGAATTTTCATCAAAGATAACTTCCAGGGACAATTTTTGGATGAATGGAAGAAAGCATTTGAAAAAGAAACATTTGAGAAGGTCAGAAATTGTTTACATGTATTATAGGCCAGTGTTTTCAACAGTATAGGAAAAAAATTTTAATTCCCAACTTGGGTCAAACTTTGTTTCATCTTGGGATATGAGAATTCCCAATTTCCAAAGTTGGGTTTTTGTGAGGATTAGGTTGGGTATTCCAATTCGAAAGAAAGCCAGGTTAATAATTCCCAATTAGTATTTCCCAAATTTGACCCAAAGTCAGGATTTTAAAAGACGAAACTGGGGATAACTTGGGTTGAACTACTCCCATTGTGGGACTACTTTGGGTAAAACTCACCCCAGTGGGGATCAAACCTGGGAAACAGTGACACCAACATCATTTGTTTGGGGTGATTTGGGTTAACTACTCCCACTATGGGACTACTTTGAGCAACTCTTGCCCCGATGTGGATCAAAGTTGGGAAAGAGTGACACCAACATCATTTGTTTGGGGTAAGTTGGGACGATATCCATTATTTCATTAAAATCAAGAATCAGGGAAATTTTCCCAATGTAATCCTAAGCCAAGGAATGTACTGGGACAGTTGACGTGCCGATAAGACTTTTCCAAACAATAGCAGGAAGAAATATCGCGCCGGTCCCAAATCACCATTTCAAATGCATCAGTATAAGTCCTCTTTCTGCCTGCTTCGCGGCAATCGCCCGCCAGTTTTGCCGCCATTTTGCTTTTCACCTCAGAGAAGTCTGGTGCCAAGTTTTCTTTTGCGCATGCTCCATACACGCGTGGAAGAACGGGATATGTTCGCAAGTTTTAACTCTATTTGGAAACAAGTCATGTGTAGTCCTCAAGGATTGCCACTGGATTCGTGGGATATAGAGGATGTATACTATTTTGTAGAGGCAAATTTTTCCGTGGAAGTCGCTGTTACATGTAAATTCAAAGGTACTGTTCAGGGTTTTATGTTTACTTTTTGGCGAGCGATCCTCTTTTCGCGCCATTTTGTTGTGTCAGTGATTGTATTTGTGAATCTCATCCACAAAATGGTATTGTCCAATTTGTTCCTTTTTTTTTACGACCTAAGACCTTTCGCCTGTGATATGTGTGATATAATGACGGCAAATTGGATCGCTTGTCCTCAATGGAAATCGCTAATTTTGTTTTACAGCCGAAGACATCGATGGCCACAGCTGTATTCGACTTCTTAAAAAGAGTGAAGATGACACCGTTTTCCCTAAACTGGGGTTAACAACTGTTAAATTTAAAAACGCTGTGGAAAAGATGTTGCCAGCACATTTGAATACAGATGCTCTTTTCAAAGCGGTGGCAGTAAAACTGGTGAATCACAGTTGTGTTAAGATAAAGAATGGAGCAAATCTTTCAAATCTCAAGCGTTCTGATATTGCTATGATCAAAAAGTAACCTCATGCCGTTTATTCACAGAGACTGTATGCATGGCTTGAAAATTAATTTTTGTACCGTTGAGTTTACTTTTGACATTTATAGTCTTGAGAATCTAAGCATAAACATATGAAGATCAGAAGTATATGCTGTTCTCCAAAGTCAGTTTTATTCAGCTCTGTATTAAAATACTGTACTCGATTAACCATGAATGGTAGGTAACATAAGACATCCAGAGTTAATTCAGTGTTCCATGCATAACTCAAAACAGAAACTTTATTTATACCAATAATTTACAAAAAGATCCTTAAGGTAGCAAGCTAATAGTATATACAATTTGACCAATACAACTCCAGCTAGTTTCAGAAATTTCACTGAAATAATTATATACTTGCTGCTCTGAAATGTGGATCGATGTAGCTTCATTGAATTAACTGAATGGAAATAAAAGTTTCATTCCAAGATCGAGGAGTACATGTAATTGGATTTTGAACACTTGGGTGTCTTAGAAGATATGTTATATTATCATTATATCTTATTACGTATTGTATGTGTATGTCCTAGTTTGATCACTCCGGTCCAGATGAGTTTGTTTGGATGAAGAACTTACCTACCTTGGGTCAACTTCACCTGGCTGTGGGACTAAGTTGTTGCTTTTAACCCCAATATAGTGTACCTACATGGGATCACCTTGGGGTGTATTTGGGACAACTAAAACCCAAGGGTAACCCATTATTTGGGGTAACTTGGGGACCAAGTTGGGAATTCCACAAATCCCAATTTCATCCCAGTTTGGTAATGTCTTGGGAAGTGGTTCCCATTACCCAATCTGGATTTTTGTTTGGGAATTGTATGATACCCAAGATAGTCCCAAATTGAACCATAATTGATGCCGAGGTAAACCCAACTTAGATTCTTTGGGAATTGATCAACTTTTCCTGTGGTAGCCATAAAAGCTGTAACAAGAAAAAAAAATGTTTGCAGTTTATTATTCGTAGTCATTTCTAAACTTCATTTGTTACATGTAATTAATATATAATCTGAATTGTGGACCTAAGTTTAAAGTAGGATTCCCATTAAGGGTTACTCTGTCTTGTATTCATATTATCAGGTTGATATCAGCAGTCCTGTAGCTTATGTTATGTCAGTAAGAGAAGATCAAGAACTGAACCATGTTAAGGTAACATTATTCAATACTCTCCTATTTGTAATAATTTTTGTAAATATCTTTATTCTTGTTTTCTCAAACTTGATTTGTGGGCCACCCTTGCTTTTCCACAAAGTGGTCATAATGTAATTGGTGATCGGTTATGATTTTCCCATCACAATATCTATATTGGTGTTTTTATCAAACAAACAATGTCATGATTGAAGTCCTGTGCACTTATAAAATTATTGTATACTTATATGTGGCTATGCAGTTGAAGTAATTCAGGAAATGAACATGTTTCATGAGGAGTAAGAAGATTTCCCTCTGTTAAAAAACTGCTAATTGGCCTAGAATTGAAAGCTCTTTCACTTGCAGTCCCTTAGTCTCCTTCGCAGTCGTTATTAGAGTTGTCGCACAACGCTCCTTCCCACTAACGGCTGCTCACTTGAGTTCTCCATTCCTTTCGCTTTGTTACTGAGAACCAATAACCTGCATGTATCTGTTAGCAGCTGCACCAATCATATTTCTCGTCACTTTTGCCGCCAAAAACAAAACAAGGTCCAGGTTTCCAGGAAATGGAAGCCTGCTCCTTATTGGTCAGTTTGAGGAAAGGAATGCAGAGCTCGAGTGAGCAGCCGTTAGTGGGTAGGAGCGTTACGTGACAAGCCTAATAACGGCTGCGAAGGAGACTAGCAGTCCCTAGAATGGTAGGGATTCTTTGATAACTGATGTACAGTGTATACAGTGTATACATTTTAAGACGTTAAACTTACAGGAAAAGTGAACTTAATACATCATACATGTATTTGCAATGTCTAACTGGGGTGGTGTGAATGTTTGTATGCATTAAGAGGAGAGGCTTTTAAGCGGAGGTGCAAAATAATTAATGTATTCAATTAGATGAAAATCTTATGCTCATGATACAGTACAAAGTGGGGACATGTTTTATTTAAGCCATTATATTATCATTTTTATGTTTAGAAAGCTGCACAAGTCTCATCAGAGATTTTTGTCAAATACTTCAAGAAACAAATCATGGAAATTGTGGATGATGAAAAGGTACATGTATTTTATAGTTTTTTTTTTTCATATTTCTGACAAAAAAGTTTTCCAAAATGTGTCACTGATGTTTTGGTATTTGAGAGTTCTTATTGTTAGAATTGTTGTTCTTTTACTGATACTATAGAGAGTCAAACACTCCAAAATCGCTGATGGTATTGAAGCAGCTCTTGAGTCCAAGAAATTTCTACAACCTGGCATGGAATCTGACCAAGTAAGTATGACTGACTAACAGCATACACTGTAATTATATTGCAACTTTATTGTTTTGATTTGAATTTTTTCTTATCATTGTGCAGTTTATTCTTTATAACAATATTTATAATAGACCTCAGTATTTTGAAGTTCCTGTGCTGGCCTTAATAATTTTTTCCCTTTTAGGTTGAGATGTGTTATTCCCCCATTGTACAGAGTGGAGGAAAGTTCACCCTGAAGTTTAGCACTGTCAGGTAGGAAATTAAAAGGTAAAACTAAGTCATCACCAATAATTTGATTAAGGTCGCATTTATCAGGTGTTTGGTAATCTTTACCAGAAAGGGTAGTTGTAACTGTTGTTAGAGTTATTGTTGTTGTTGTTGTTATTATACAGCTACAATACAAAGGCAAACATATTCAATTTTTTGTTATGCTTTAATGGTTATTTTCTACTCCATTGTGATTGGGATTTCTATAGTACTTGGGCATAACACATTGTACGTGTGCATAATTATATTATACTACATGGTACTGTACAGTTACCATTTTCATAGACTAATAACCAAAGAATTACTGTTGTTGTTACAATTAACTCATTTAATGTAAATTATGCTACATGAACATAGTAACCTTCTACACATATACTGGTACACCTCAAACAGCCAGCGATTAAGGTCTTCATCTAATTTTCAGCTTCAAGTTCCTCCATTCTCTGCATTCTCTGTATGTGCCCCCAAGTTATCGAATTGTCTTCTAGTTATATTAGGCATAGCTCCAGTGTCAGTACTTTTGAGTCATCTCTGGAAACTTATCTTTTTAAACAATATTTTATTTCTTAGGTAATGTAAGTTTTATCATTTTATTTTCTTCTTTTACCGTGAAGTACTTCAGAACTTTTGTATAAAGCACTATATAAATAATTTTATCATTATTATTATTATTACTACATACTACAACAACAACAATAACTATAACATACAATGTACAGATGTACACTGTACCTGTTGAAACTTCAGTTTTTAATTCCACCAAAGGCTTGTATACAGTGAAATCAAAAAAGCTATTTTGCTCCACTATCAAACAACGGGACACTCAGTCAGAATAAAAGAAGTCACTTGCTTTTCCTTTTCTTTTCAGTAATGATGAGAAGCTTCATTATGGCACTATTATCTGTTCTCTTGGTGTGCGGTACAAGTTTTACTGTTCCAATATTGTTAGAACAATGTTGTATGAACCAACAGAGGTGAGAACTGGGTGGTTATGATGTTGCCTTGTAGCTTCTTTCTCTCAAATTCCAATTTAGACAGCCTGCAATGGGCTTAAAATAGTGGTTGGTCAACTGACCGTGTCATGCAGGCCAAAATGACAGTTTGTCCAAACAAACACTCATCTGTGACTGAGCTAATTGTTTGGGCAGTCAACGTTACCAGTGATGGTCCGAAAATTGTTTGAGCCCTGCTGCAAAGAGAACTTCTGCTGTTGTCTAACAAACAACAGCATGCCTGTCTTCAACATGTATGTAATGTTCTCTCTGTGATTCTCTGTTTTGGATTGTAGTTTTTTAATGAATGGTGACCTTTTTTTTTTTTTTTACCTTTTTGTGGTATTATTCAGGAACAGCAAGATAACTACAATTTGTTACTCGCAACCCTGGATGTAATTTTGGACAAGTTAAGACATGGTGAGTATTAAAACTCTGCCTGGTGTCACATATGTATTTTTTCTGGTTTAAAAACCTTTAAACCATTTAATTATTTTGGCTTTGTTTGTCTCAGGTTGTAGTAATGGCTCTGAGACAAAGCAAAATTAAAATTAAACTGGCCTGAAAATATTTAACCCTTAACCATCTGAGGGAAATGCCAAATTTTACTACAACATGAACTAAGGACCGTTAGACAACACATAATAAAATTATATCATTTTAAAGGTATTTTCTGGGGTAGACTGTGAATGACACCAACTGGGGAAGAGGAGGTCACTGAAATGACTGAGAAGTGTTTAAAGTCAAAAAAATAAGACACCTGTACATGAAAAATGTTTTTTTTGTTTGCTTTCTACTCAATGTAACAATTACATTATGAGCTCGAGATTTCTGTCAGGTGATACAGTACCAGTCAAAGGAAAGTTGACAGTCTCGACTCGAAACTCGATCCTCGATTCTCGATGCTTTCGAGAATCGAGTTTCAAGGCTTGAGTTTCGAGTTTTGAGACGCTTGAAGAATTTTTCGAGAAAACGATTAAAATCTCGAATTCGTGACAATAGAAGTAAATAATACCTAGCTTCATGTGGCTTCCTTTATTCGTGCAAGAGTACATGTATTTCATATTACCGTCCAAATCGTTGAATCGCAATCATACAGCATTCGTCGTAAAGAAAGAACAACACGCGTATAAATCAGCCAAATTTAGAGAACACAGCCTGTGAGCGTGAAGTGATATTTTAGCGAGCTCAAATTTCAATTTGCTTGCCGTATGCAAATTTCACAGCCGGCAGATTGCTTGAATTTGCATAATGTTCAAAACAAGTAATGAACGCTACGCTTTTTTGTGATTTCCGCCGATTGTGTTTGTGTGTGACTTGATAAAAATAATCTGAATCATAAGAAACTTATTGAAATCGAGCGACAAAAGAAACAACAACTAGACAAGCCTTGGCGATTTCGATTTGCATCTAAATATCAAACATGCGCCGCTTCAAGAGTTTCTGACTCCTGTTGAGGCGTAAAGACAAAACCCAGCATCGAATTGAAAACTGACCAGAAAAGTTACTCTAAAATCTGGTGATTTCGAGTCATGTGCGCTCTTCGAGAATTTACGTTTCTGATTTCTATTGAGCCCTTCATACAGTTGATTTAAATGAAACTCAGCGTCGTGTTCAGAGCTGTTACTCTGTTGTTACTCTGAAATGAACGATAATTAACTCCTAAATCGAAAGAAGTTCAACCGAGTTACAAAACAATCGATTTAAAGCCAACCAAGTTACAAACGTAGAGTTGCTTATCGCCTCTAGAGAAGCGACTCGAAAATTTCTTTGTCTCCAAAAGCAAACCGGCAAGATTGACATGTACATGTAATTGGAAGAATTAATCGAGTGATAAATTATTTGTCTCTCTGACTCAAAACTCAAACGACGCGACTGGAAACTCGAACGACGCGACTCAAAACTCGATATTTCGAGTTTCAAGGATTGAGGATCGAGTTGAGTAGTTCGAGTTTCAAGTGACTGTCAACTTACCTTTGACCGGTACTGTAGCTGATGGGGGGGCAGTCCGCATGAGCTGTCATGCATAGAAATAGAGAGCAAATAATATAATTGTTTTAGTATAAATCTACTAGTCATTCAAAACTAAACAAGTAAATAATCTAACTCCCCACAGACACTTTGAAAATGCAAAGAAGTGGCCACTATTTTGTTGACAAATGCTATTCACTATCACAGAATAGATAGCGAGTAGCATAGCCAATCAGAGACCGGCATTCATGATGGAACGCTAGTAGATTTATTCTAAATATTGATAGGGTATATTATCACCTTTACCAAAAAAGTGCAAAGGTCCCAAGTATTGCAGGAGGGGCCATGATTTTTTGCCTCCATTGTGCAGATCTTTCAATGACCTTTTAGTTGTGACAATTTCAGAAAAATAATTGATTTAAATTATTACCCGGTATTGAGCATGTAATGGCATCTTGTGCCATATCGAACACTCGGTCATTTAAGGGTCTAAAAATATTAATTTTTTTTAACCACAACATGACTGCGTTCCTGCTAAAAGGTGTCTATTATTTTTTGTACAGTACATGTATCTCTTGTCATCAGCTAATGTTTGATAAAAAAATGTAACTTACATTGTATGTACATGTATAACAATTTCTAGGTGTCAAGCTTTGTGATGTATATAATGCAGCTCTTGAACATGTTACAAAACAGAAAGCCGATTTCCAGGCCAACTTTGTGAAAAACGTTGGGTAAGTGACTAAAAGATCAAAGATAGAGATCTTGAATTTTACCTACAGAGTACTACTACTACTGTAGTGTTTGCCTTATTGATCTGTTGCTCTTAATACAGACTTGTAATTATTTGTGTCAAAGAAATTATGGCATCCACTCAAAAAAATTCAAAAGTGTAAACAGCAACTCAACTGATCTCTGGTGATCATTTCTGGTATTGGTATGACCTGTATTATTGACAAACTAGTGACATGGTAAGGAGAAGGTAGATTGTTATCAGTATTAGGACGTAAAGGGTTGCCTAACCTATGGAATAATAAATTATTATCAATATCATTACCATTATTATCATTATTGTTATCATTGTCATTATCATCATCATCATCATCATCATCATTATTATGATTATGATTATGATTATTATTATTATCTGTGCTTTGGTATGCCAGTGATACGTGTTCTTTACCATTCATTGTACAGAGGGCTTTTTTGTGTAGAGCTTTGCTAAATTCTGACCAAAAAATACACTGAACTAACCAGGCCAAAATGGAAAAATCAAGTAATTTTGGGATCTTGCTGCCTACCCCAAGCAATGGTCTGGTAACTGCATACAGAAACTGTTGATGGTGCATCTGTAGATGTATGCTATGGTGTAGTCATGCACATGTAACAGTGGACAAAACCAGTGTCTCTCTCTTTTGAAAGGTTTGGAATGGGAATTGAATTCAGAGAAGGTTCTCTGTTGATAACTTCCAAAAACACCCATGTGGCAAAGAAAGGTGAGGACCAAGCAACAAAATGTTAATAATCATGCAGATTTCAGCCATTATTGTACACTGAACTCGCTATTTCTCCTTTCTGATCAACCAAAAGCATACAGTGACAGCATCTAGCTGTAGGTTATTCAATGGTAATGTTAAGGACACTCAAGGTCATGGGTAATCATGCCATATGTGACAAGGATGCATGATTTCTAAGGACAATTGTGTTGAGTTGACTTGCTTTGTGTGGCTTGCCATCGGTGAAGAAGCAAAATGAAACAATAGATCGTTTTCACATGATGTCACAGCAGCCATATTGATGTACCTCAACAAAGGAACGCAGGGTTCGCACAGTCTTGAAAAGTCCTTGAATGCCAAAAATCCTTGAAAAGTCCTTGAATTCCACCATAAGGTCTTGAAAAGTCCTTGAATTTTTGCCAACATAGACTCTGAAGAGTACCAGGAAAGTTGTATTGTAAAGATTAGGGTGTTTTTCCGTTTTAAGTTTGTAAAAAAAAATACAATGAATTATGTAAAATTTAAGGCAGAACTGAACACGACCCAAAATGTGAGCTGAGACCAGATTGGAAGAGAGGCTTCAGGCATTAAAAAACTGTTAATTTGAAAGGTACAGAATGCTTTACTTTGTTAAACGAGTAACATGACATTGCATGAAGGGTCCTTGAAAAATAATTTTGGTCCTTGAAAAGTCCTTGAAGAAAGATTTCAATTTTCTGTGCGAACCCTGGAACGGCGGTTATATTGGTGTACCAGGCTGACCCTCTGGCAATTGAACTCTATTTTTAAGCAAATGCTTTCTTTTGTTTCATCAAACCAATATTGCCACTTGCCACGTGAGTGAAAACAATCCATTATTAGATTGGTTTTTGTGATGTCCAGAGTAATCAAGGTTTCATTATAAAACCTCGACCTTGACTATTCTGGATATCACAAAAACCTCTTGAGTGCACAAGAATCATTTTGGTTTTATCAACGGAATTGATAATGTAAATTGACCACCGTACGTTCTTATGGAGGGCTGATGCTTGAAACGTCAGCTTTTAGAATCCCTGTATGATGGTCGATTTACATTATCAACTCTGTTGATAAAACCCAATTCTTGTGAACATGTACATTGTTACATGTAAGAATTAGTACTCAGTAAGTGTTGTTGGATGGATATCACTCACGTACACTATACATAATAATTATTTCTGCAAGAAACTCGGTTTTTATGAAGCTTTATTGTTTCGTTTTTTGACTTATTACTGCATTATTTTTTACCTTTTGCGATGTAAAGGGTTCTTAAAGGTGGAAGATTCAACCTCCTTTTTCTCTGCAATTTGTTTCAAAAGTGATCTTGCTTTTGTAGTCTATGATTTGCTTTATTTTATAAACACTGATTATTGTTATATTTTCTGCTATTTTTAGGAATGGTTTTCAATGTGAATGCAGGCTTTTCTGGGCTGTTAAATGCAAATGCTGAGGATACTGAAAACAAAAACTATGCACTGTTTGTAGGGGATACCGTGCTGGTTAATGAGGTAAGTCACAAAAACACAGTATGCAATGTGAATGCAGCTACTGTACACTAGTGCTGTCATTAGAGGCTGGGAGGTAGACATTTTCCCCGGAACTGATGAGTTACAAAATAATTACAATTTGCTGAACATAACATAAACAATAGAAGTTGATCCTCTGTGAAATCGAAGAGGAAAACATGTGGTTAACAAAACCTTTCTGTCAATAACAATTAAATTACTGAATAGCGATGTACACCTGTACCTCTATCATGACAATGTGTAAGAAAACAACAGTTCAAAGGCTGAACTGTGAGCATCGTAAGTGCTGCCGATAACAAAGTGAGCCCAACAACCAAGGCATGCAATCATATCACTCCACACACATGCAAATGATGTCACAGGAAGTAATGCCATGGTAACGCAACTATATCACAGTGTCGGGACTTACACAGCTGCTTTGATAGAAAAGCAGCACATCAACTTAGCCACAATAACTGGATTCACTGGCTACAGTACGTTATGCTCATCCCCACCAAATTCAAAGTATTAATTTTTGTGACCTGACCAACATGATGTAACACTTGAAAGGGGAACACTCAGCCTGTTTGCAGGAAAATGGCTGAAATCACAGTATGAAACAGAATAATGAAATTAACAACTACTATACACTTACAGCTGTATTGATATTTTGTTTCAGGGTGCCCCTGCGTCTTTACTTACTCCAGCCAAGAAGAAGATTGCAAACATTGGCATTTTCCTCAAGGTATGTTATTGTTTGTTTATAAAAAATGTTTACGTAATATTTAGGTAGTTGAAGTTTGTTGAGATCTGTGGCCAAGGTAGTCAAGTTTTATGTTAGATCTGTTTTTATACGTTGTACTTATAGGTAACGTTTACACTCAAGAGGTGTTGAATGTGACTTGTTATTCTGTGAGGTGATACTGATATTGTTTTTATTTTTTGCGCAAAGGATGAGGAATCTGAGGAAGACAATCGGCAAGAGAATGGAGAGGTTTGCACAGTGTATTGTAACCTCGACAAGAAAAATTGAAGCAATATTTTTGAGAAAGCAGAAATCGCTCTGACACTGATTGAAACCTAAAGCAAATGATACACGGTTCAACATTTGTTGAGCAACAAGTGTTGCATCTGCTGTTCAACAAATGTTGAACAGTGTATCATGTGATGTTGAACATTGAAATATGCTGTTCAAGATGTTGAAAGTTGTTGAACGTTGTTGAATGAAAATAGAGCTTGGCTCTATTCCATTCAACAAGTTGCCGCAACATTTGTTGCTCAGCAAATGTGGAACCATGTATCATTTGCTTAAATTACAACATAATTGACTATGGGTTAAGTTTTTTTGAGGCTACTGTTCCAGTACAACTAAAGATGGTTATCCTGTCTTAATAGCAATAGATAGTCATGATAGAGGTGTATTGTAAGTTGAAAAGATTGGGCTCTTTTTTCTTGTTCCATCATTGTGACAACTAGTTTCATTTTGCAGTACACCCATTTATAAAATAACTAAGATAGTACATGCGCTCTGATTGGCCGAGAGGCGTGTTTGCATGAGAGTATGTAAACATGGTTGTGTGACGCGTTGTAGTTTTTAGAGGAAGTTATTTTAGAAAAGCAATAGAAAACTTTATTCCTGTGTTTGCATAGCCTGATATAAACACTTGAGGGGTTGGGAGAATTCTCGACAGTTATGCAAACCCTCGACTTTGTCTCGGGTTTGCATAACTGTCTCGAATTCTCCCAACCCCTCTTGTGTTTATATCAGGCTATGCAAACACGAAAAACGTTTTCTATTGCTTAATTACATGTGTGATAAGACACGACATGTAGAAGGGTACATAGTTGCAACTTTTGAACGATTTTGACTGACCACCAGCAAAATTGCTTGGCCATTGTAGCAGTCACAATGATTCAACCTAATTATGATTCCATGTACATTCCATGTATGTTACACAACGTATTTACCAATCACAACAGTGTAACGTTTGCATCCCCTAACTACTGTCTGATTTGTTTTTTGTTTCAGGCTGAGGAGGATCTTCTGATGGGTCGAGAAGGGAAAGGAGCTTTGCTGGAAAGCAGAACAAGAGTAAGTGTAATGAAGGATTAACATTGAAGGAACAAGCTTTCTAGTTTCTTAACTAAGTGAAGTACGATTGTCTGGGTGTGTGTATAAGGTGACATTGACTAACGTTTCAACAACCTGAGCGGCAGTCATCATCAGAGTCAAGTGATTTGTTTAACGTTGTGGACCAGTCACATCAACAACCAGAGTATTTATACCCCCTACTGACGTTACACAAATCACTTGACTCTGATGATGACTCCCGCTCAGGTTGTCGAAATATCAGTCAGTGTCATCTTAACGAGTCCATGTCAGAGCCCGGTTGTTTGAAAGCCGATTAAATTTATCAGGATTAGCGTAAACTATGGTTTGAGTTTTCTAACTTCTGAGAGAAAGTTTGATATGCTACTCAGAAATGGTTTCCTCAATTGTAAAATTTTGCAGAGTATCAGCATTGAACAACGTTTGGGAATAGAGAAATAAACTCCTTGGTTGATTTTAAATCTTGGATTAACGTTAATTGGCGTTTGAACAACGGGCCCAAGCAACACACTTCCACTTAGTCCACCCCTGACAATCTTACTCCATTTTCAGGTAGTCACAGTATGATATGACTCCTGCGTTCAAACCGTTTACGATTTTTTTCTTTTAGAGAATACACAGCAATGTTTAGTATGGTGGTTTTAAACGTTTCATCAACTTGGAAATGAAATTTGACATAGTAATGTTTATCAACCTTAAGAATTTTGAAAGTTAAAGGTACTGTGCCATTTATGGCTCTTGACACAACAGGTTTAATTTCAGTTTCTTCCTTGTTTTGTAAACCTCGTGTCCTCAATTTTTGTTTTTTCTGCAGTATTCTGAGCTGAAAACTTCAGGAGCCGTTGTAAGCCATTTACAGTATAGACTTTAAACTGTCAAACTAACTGGTAATACATAACTGTATGTAACAAAATAATAACGAAAATGGAGAATAAAATAAATGAATTAAATGAATAATATAATTAAAAAACAATTAAATAAAACTTAAGATAAAATAAACAGGACTGCTAAATTTTGTTGGAATTTAATGCGTCTTTCAAATGAAGAACGCCATGTTGTAAGAGGTAATATGTTTGTTTTTGCAACAGACTGAAATGACAGCAGAGGAAAGAAGAAAAAAACATCAGCTTGAACTTAAAGAGCAATTACATGAAGAAGCAAAGGTTTGTAGTTTGTTATTGCTCTGGGATATTCTATAAGTGATAAGTGTGGTATTTATGTCTAGTACATGTATGACACACAATTCATGCTCAAACTTGAAATCTCGGTGGGTGGGTTGGAAAATGTGAGTTACAGTACTGAGGATGCGACTAAAACTGCTGTCCATTTAAGTCACGTCCATTTAAGTCACTATTCCCAGGACCTAGCGGTGTGTGAGAAAAAAAAATTCCACTTATTTCGTTTTACTCAGCCAGTGGAAAATTACACGTATTTCCAGGGGTGGTTTCCCTTGATTGTATAATCTTATCTCTGGATTATTACAATAAGCAGCACTTCAAAAGGAATTGTTACTCCGTTTCCCTCCGTTTACATGTGCGGTCCGTTTGTCTCCGTTTGTCTTTACAGAGACGTCTTCTTGAGTCAAAAGGAGATAAAGAAACTCTTGCAAAGTAAGTGTGGTTACACTGGGACTTTTTGTCATTACTTATGTACAATGTGCATTGAGAACTTAAACCGTCATATAAGCCGTTGTTACATATGGCTACTTTACCTACTTAAATATCAGGTTTCCTTTGGGACAGTGGCGTTTTTCCGTGTAACCGATTTCACCTCGGGAAATATACAAGTAAATTTTAGTGGTGAAGTAACCGAGATGTTGGTTTTGGTCACGGTTGTGCCTCTTTGAGCGCGTGCGGGTCGTGTGATGTGCGGTGTGCGTGTGAACGCGTGTGGTTCATGGGATTTTCGAGGTGCTTGCGGTAAAACCTTTCTACTACATCTGTAATACAAATGTTCAAGGGGCTAAACAATTGAAAGTGCCGTCTGCCTCGGGCCTTTGACAACTGAACAGAGACCAAGTTATGGACCTTAAAACATAGCTCAAAATCCATACAGATGTGTCTAATTTTGTGACAGCGTCCCCCAAAACCATGACGCAGCCTCAAAATTAGAGACGTTTGTATGGATTTTGAGCTATGTTTCTAGGTCCATAACTTGGTCTCTGTTCAACCTAAAAGAATCAAACTTGGTCAAACGACCAATCTCAATGTTATCTTTCATGTGATGGTGTCAGTTCCCTTTTGAATTTCGGAACGGCCAATTATGTGGGTATTTTTAAATTAGTCACGTTATTCAACTGTTTTCTGTGACCTTTATTCAGAGTGAAACCATCCAATGTTGCATACAAACACGCTTCGTTAGTTCCCCGGGAAAACGACGTGAGAGAACATAAAATATTTGTCGGTAAGGAAGTCGTCAACTTTTTTTTGTTAGCTGTTTATTTTGAGTGTTTTTTTTTGTAATTTATGTCCTTAAAGAAGCACATGTTCTCCTTCTTCATTTCGCGCTTTTTTTGTCTCTTTGCTTTCGTTCAGACAAGAAGTACGAGGCTGTAGTTTTACCGTTGTTTGGAGTGGCAGCACCGTTTCACATATCCACCATTAAGGTAAATGGCTCAACATGTTGATTCTCTTTGATGGTTGAGTTATTCTTGCCGGGTGGGGGGTGGGGGCAACCTCGTTCCCAGGGCCTTTTCCCTGGCTTGGGGGCGGGTCGGGAAAAGACCCTGGCATCGGCTGGTCACGTGTCCATCGTACACCCTGAAATGCTGGGTGTAATAAATTAGCGAGTTAGCATAATCAAAAGTGCCAAAGTCACGATGGCGGAGAATTTGGCTGCTTTATTCGACTTGGATCTACTTTTAATCGTTGTAACTTTCCGCCGTTTGTTTAAAGTTACCTCAAGTGAAATGTTGATAGATATTGTTGCCGTTCTTCCGACTGGCTTTGGCAAATCTCTGCTGTTTCAGCTTCTACCGGATTTCGTGCCTGTCAAGGCGGACAATAATATTACACGACCTCTACGGTTCGTGACATTTATACATTTGCCGTTTTCTGTTCGGTCACTCGACCTTTTTTTGCTTCACTCGTGTTTATGAAGGGCAGCTTATGCTGTGTTCTAAGGAGTATTAATTTTAAGTAGAGTTGAGGCGTTAGACCGTGCTAAAGTAAATCTTTTGAAGCAGGCCGAACAATGGCATGATACAAGACGCAAAACAGTCAACAGACTTGCGAGTATACATTTGAATCCTGTGGCGCCAGAACGATCAAAGGAGGAATAAACCTATACTTCGGGCTCCAGAAACATAAGCTCGATCAGATAGCTGCAAGAAACATAAAAATTTCTCTAGACAAGCGTCTTTCTCAAAGTCAAGCTACACGAGGGCAAATATGATATCCGCGACAAGAAAATACCCCGTACTGAACTTGTAAACAGTTCCAATTACAGTCGGGCCCGGCGTCACAACATAAATTGCAAGTAAGCAAAATGTTCACGATATACTCACTAAAGCGTCATATTTTTCCCTCAAAGAAACAAATACTTGGAAACTTAAAAAGCATATCCTGCAACGGAAATGAGCCTAAACAATGCATTTACACACGGCAAATTACAGAGGTGTCAAACTCAACGAAGCGACATGCAGATAACAGTGGAAATCACTTAGACCTACGACGACCTCTAAAAACGACGGAAAGTTACAACGATTAAAAGTAGATCCAAGTCGAATAAAGCAGCCAAATTCTCCGCCATCGTGACTTTGGCACTTTTGATTATGCTAGCTCGCTAATTTATTACACACAGGATTTCAGGGTGTAAGATGGACACGTGACCAGCCGATGCCAGGGTCTTTTCCCGACCCGCCCCCAAGCCAGGGAAAAGGCCCTGGGAACGAGGTTGGGGTGGGGCGTGGGGGGTGGTGACAACTCTTGTTTGAGCAACACTGTTTAACTTTGAGTCTCCCAGAAATTTGGGAGAGCCTCCTGAATCGTTTTGGTGACTTTCTTGTAAAAGAACTCATCGAATTCTTTTCAGTTTCGTCTTAATCTCTTTGTTCCAAAAAAATGTCATAAACCAAAGCTCTGTAGTATGTTTCTAATCACGCTGACCTGAGATTCCCTTTCACTCGTTGCCTATTTCTTGTTTTTTGTTAACGTCACATCCTCGGCTATCCACGGCATAAATTTCCGCGCCATCAAATGTGAAATGTTGCCCGCTTCCACTCCTTTTGGCGCGGAAATTTAAGCTAAAAAATAGTAAGTGTTTTATCCTACTGAGAGAGAGAGAGGGGGAAACCATTCTTTCTTAGGGTATCGTTACGTATTCTTAGTGTTTATTTGTGCCATGAATGTCAAGGTCGTGTGCTTCCCTCCCCTCCCCTCCCCTCCCATCCCACCTCGAAAGAGGATACGAGAGAGAAGGAGGTCACGTGAATAGGCCATTTCCGAGTTCATGTCTGCCACCTCTTCCAAGCGAGTCTAAGTGCGAAGTTTTTGTGATGGTAATTAGTTCTACTTTACATATGAATGAAAACTAATTTTCATAACAAAAACTTCGCACTTAGACTCGCTTTGAAGAGGAGGCAGACATGAACTCGGAAATGGCCTATTTGTTTCTGTCCTGGTTTGACTGATTTACTCTTCAGCAAAGACTTGTTTTCAATTTGTTGGCTATACTAATAGAGTTAATCTAGGCTACCGCTGACAGTCCTGTACTGATTTTTTACAGATCAAAAGTAAGACAGTAGAAAGTTTCTTTTTCTCGGCTTTGTGCTCACAAACAAATCGGAGTAACGTCTCGCTTTTTTGTTGTTTTGCGTAATTATTTGTATCTTTAAAGTAGGATCTGTCGTTGTTATTTACTAAATGCACTAGACAATTTTGTGGAGCTTGTGCAAAAGTAATAATATATTGTTTTTGTAGAACATCAGCTCCAGTGATGAAGGCGGATATACGTATCTCCGAATTAATCTCTTTTGTCCGGGAAGGTAGGTGAAGTCTTTGAGGACACTGGAATCCTTCAGACTGGTTGATAGTCTTGCGTTTTTCTGTACGTGTTCGAGTTTTGGCTCAACAGTTGATACCCTGTTAAGAAAAAGGGGACTATTAATTATCTCGGTACTCCAAACGTCGTTCATGGAAGTCACTTTTCCTTTCTCCAGCACAAATGTCTCCACCCTTACATGTGTATGTACTACTTGGACGAAAATTTGGAATCCTGTGTTGTTGTTTATTCTAATCCTGTTATCCTGTTTTGATTCATTGTACAGTGTAAGTTGAACCAGTTTAGGCGCACTTATTTTCGATTCCTCATGTAAAAGTGTTACGTTCCGATGTTGATCCCGTATCTCATTTTTGTGTGTGTGTTTTTTTTATTTCAGCGCTGTTGGTCGATCAGAAGGGAATCTTTTCGCACAGCCTGAGGCTACTTTTGTGAAGGAAGTGTAAGTATCGCTATTGTAACCCGCACTTTTACGCAGCATTTATCTTCCTTGTGGGGCAGAACCTAAATCCTTACTCAGTTTGGAAATCATATTCTTTCAATGGCAACCATTCAAAATAACGCAATGAGCGAAAAGAGTGTGGAAGTCAAGACATGAGGCCGGCCCAAAGCGAGAAGAAAAGTGCACTGAATCCACCAGTGTTTCAGGTGTGCTGCTAAAGGGTTCAAAAGCCTTGTTCTGATTGATCGCTTGTTAGTGTTAGAGGTTGTGGCAAGTGGACAAATTCTGAGAGGCATCATAGCAACCGTCCAATTTTGTTTTGTTTTGATATCTGCTCGTTAACAGAACATATCGAAGTTCCAACACAAAAGCTCACGGCGCATCCCAACCGCCAGCCGTGAATCTTAGCACGGCGTTTCGTTTGATAAAAGAAGTACAAAAGAAATTCAAAACAAGAGAAGCGGAGGAGAAAGAAAGACAGGTGAGTGGTGTTTCATGGTACCATCACATGCCAAACTAAAGTTTTCCAACTTATGTAGGGTGTGATTTCGTTAGTCATTACATCGTTAAATACTGTGTAACCGAAGTTTCGCGTGTTTGTGTTCTTGACGGTTTATTCTAAAAATCCACACTCCTACGCAACAATGCTGGCATTTCTTCAACCAATCATACTGCTTCTTCGATTTAACACAGTCATCAACGTAGAAGGTCCTGTGGTGGCCTGACATCGATCTCTCCGAGAAAGCAGAAGATCATCAGATGCTTGTTCACTTGTTTGGAGTTTAGTCGTCCCCTAACTGCGCAAGTTTTGCGCTGAAGAAAACTGCAGAGGACAACAAAAGGGACTTCGATGTAGAAACCATCGACATGGTTAACAGGAACTTCTACGTTGATAACCGTGTTAAATCGGTCTCCGCTACTGAAGAAGCAATACGATTGGTTGAAGAACTTCCACTTCTACGCAACAATGTTCAAAGAGCAACAATCCTACAAAAGCACAAATGCACATAACTTTGGTTCCATAGGGAGCTAAATCAACGGCGACGCAACGAAAACAAAATTAAAAATATAACTCCTCGTTTTTGTAACTCTTTCATGAATTTCCAATTTGTTTTACATTTAAGCCTACTGTCTTGTGGCCTTCTTGTTGCCGTTGCCGTCCTCGTTGCTTTTAAGCTTTTAAGCTTTTAAGCTTAAAAGCTCCCTAGTGTTTGTGCGTGTGGACGGCTGCGACACGCATGGTTTTTTACCTTGGCCAGTTTGAGCGCCAACACGCACTTGCGGTTTTTAGAGCACGCATTCTTATGGGACTGTTCCGTTTATTCCTATTCAGTTTTGAGAAGTAAATCCTCAGATGAAGAAGGAAGGAGGTTGTATGCAGTTTGAAAACCGAATACTCTGAGGCAAAATTATTCAGTATATATAGTTGACGTTGGCGAGTAAAGACCACAATGGAAATACCAATCTTAATGTTCAGACAGAGTTTTATGGTGAAATTGCAGTACATGTTACCAGGTTGTCTTAAAGGTTGGTTCTTCTTCTATTTAGGGCGTGGTACAGCAAGGAAACCTTATTTTAAACCCCAACAAGGGAAACCCCAAACTGAAAGACTTGTACATCAGACCCAGCATTACACAGAGAAGATCACCGGTGAGTCTGTCACCTACAGTTCACAGACTCTTGTTTATGACTTTGTTGAATGTTAAGTTGACTGCAACTTCATTTGAAAAGGAAAACCCAGGGCAACGCTGGAAATAATTTTTCTTCCAATTTGACTGGACATTAATTAGCATAACGTAATTCAAAACGGAATTTTGAAAACTGTATTTAAATTGGTTTGGACATCGTGTTCAGACATCATGTCCGATCATTATGTGAAATTGGTCAGACAATGTCCGATGACCGATTGTTTCCAACACTGCAGTCAGTGCGTGTGTGACGGTATTGAAAAATTACACCTTTGATTCATTTACCACCTCAGTGTACTCACATATTGCGGTTTTTCTTCCTCTCCAGGGTACTCTGGAGGCTCATACGAATGGTAAGATGCTGTCTTCATAAAAACAAACAAACGAACAAAAACAACAATATACAACGATAAAAATATTTCAGCCATGTTGCTTATTAAACACGCTAATTCTCTGATACCTTTTTATTCAGGTTTTCGGTTCGGAATGTATCGGGGAGAGCACGTCGATATCTTGTATGGAAACGTAAAGCATTCTTTCTTTCAGGTTCGTTCATCATTGATTTTTTTGTTTGTGTGTGGGCGGCTAGCTATGAATTTCGTTGTTGTTTAGTTTTGGTTGGTATTTTGTGTGTTTTCAAAAACCGTGCTTGTAGGTTACGAGCACACGGTAACGGACGAATTTTCGACCGTTGAAAAATTTGACCAGACATGTTGTTCGCACTGAACTGTGGAATATTTTCTGCTCTGTTCACACGAAACTGACTGATCGGTTAATAACTTGTGTCAGTAATTTTACCATCTGCCAATGCCCAGAGCACTACTAAAGCAAAATCCAAAATGGCGTCTAGAAAGAGGAAGGCAAATGCTGGTAGCGATATATCACTTGGACGGATGAAGAAACGGCCCTACTGCTCCAAATGCGACTTTTTTAACGCGGTTTTCTGACATTATCAGAACTCCAGCACACTGTCACCTTAATGCGTGCAAAGCTTCGCATGTCATAGCCATTTGCCAGATGATATTTGAATTAATACTGTAATATTAGCGACAACAGCGATCAATAATTCGACACATCGCATCTTCCCAATCTAGACCTTTCTTTAGTCATCCAGCTCAGTTGCCACGCTTCCATACAACCACGCCTTTGTTATACAAAAATGTAAACGGTCAAGGTGTTCACAAAGCGCCCCCGATTTTAATTTTTGACGGCTAGGCATCTCAAGTTTCGTACGGTTAGCATGGAACGGAACACCCAACCAGACGAATTTTCAACTGGCCCCAGTTGTTCAAAGAGCGGATAACTCCATCCAGCGGATAAGTCGTTATCCAGCGGATAAGATGTATTGGAACTGATACATTTTATCCACCGGATAGCGAGTTATCCGCTGGATAGAGTTATCCGCTCTTTGAACAACTGGGGCCTGGCCGAAAATTCGTCTGGTACCGTGTGAACGTAGCCGTAATCTGTGAAAGGTTTACTTCGCTTTTCCCAGAAGGTTTACTGAAACCAAGATCTTTTGCTTGAGCGAATTTCCGTTTGCTAACTAGTTATACGACTGAGTAGTATAGCATGGAGTGCAACTTAGTCGCCTGATAGCTGCGAGTCTGTTTGTTTTTGAAGTTAGGTTATGCAGATTAAAGTGCGCTAAATATGACCGTACCTGTAACTGCACTTAAATTAGTAACACTTATTTTGTTTCTCCTTGTAGCCCTGTGATGGTGAAATGATTATCTTGCTCCATTTCCATTTAAAGGTTTGTGGAGCTGATTATTTACGTCGCTCGTTCAGTTAACGTTTTCATCCAACTTTACTGTCACTACTTAGCGTTGTTATCCGTATTTCTTCACGCTCTTCTAGATTTAACAATTATTTTAAGGAGGAGCCCTAGATATGAAATAATAAATTCGCACTGCGAGGCGCAAGGCGCATTTGAAATTACCTTCTTTGAATTAAGCGGTATCTTTAGCTTTTTGCGCTATCATTCCATTTAGCATAACATGAATCTCCTTCAAGCTTTCCACTTGCCGTTCGAAGGCCAGGGCCCTTAATACTCCATGCGCACTTCTTTCCTTTTGTTTTTGGACGACTTGTTCACCTAACTTTTACATGTATAACAACAACAATCTTTATATTTACTTGTACTGTTTCTTGCCTTTTTAAAGTTTATTAGAAGGCTGGTTAAGAATAAATAAACTGCAATAATCATGGGGGCCAGCGGCTACAGTGTACTTTGCTGGGTTTTTTTTTCCTTTGTTACCGCTGGTGAACTTATTTTTGGCACTTTCCTCCACAGCATCCTATAATCATTGGTAAAAAGAAATACAGAGACATACAATTTTACACAGAAGTAAGTTCGCGGAATGAACATAATTAACTAGGCATTGATTGCTTGTCAAGACGTTGCGCTGATTTCAATTTTAACTTAAATCCATCTTTTTTCAGTAAGTGGAGTACTTTATTTTCTTCTGTAGGTTGGAGAAATCACAACAGATCTTGGAAAACATCAACACATGCACGACAGGGACGACCTACAGGCAGAACAGGTCTGTTATGTTTCTTCTCGGTGAATTACAAAACGAAATTCAACGCACTTTGAAACCAAGGGAAGCAAGCGATCAAATTTTCATCATGTTTCGATTGAGGAGGTCTGGGTACGACTCCCGCTGGACCGAACCTGGGGGTGGTAAAGTAGCAAAGAGGGAGGTGACTCCTACGCTGTGATACCTGGAAATTGTTAGGCTCTCAAATAAAACAAAAAAACATTTTTGGCGGGACTCTCCAAAGCTGAATTAGTTTCTGCTGTTTGCAGCATATTGAAGTTGCACGCCAAAACGCCTGGTTACTGAGTCACGGACTCGGATGTACTTTCGCAAACTTGCACTGCAACAGAACTTGTAACATCTTTTTTTTTTTCTTTCTCTCCTTTCGTTTTTTGTTTTGATTTTGTGGGGCTATTTGTAGGAAAACCCTTTCGGTGTAACGGATCCTTAAGCTTTCGTTCTCATAGGGCATTGTTTTTTCAGAGTGTGCATGAGTTTAAGAATAACCTGTTTCACATCTCCAGGCTGAAAGAGAGTTGAGACAAAGGTTGAAGTCCGTGTTCAAGAATTTCATTGACAAAGTCGAAGGAATTACTCACGGACAAGTGGAGTTTGATGTTCCCTTTAGAGACCTCGGGTAAGAACAATTCTAAGCCAATGTTTGTAAACTCGGGGATTTTTTCTCTTGGCTCGTCGTTGTTGAGCTGTATGTTTTTTCTTTTGTTTTCTTTCCTTCTGGGGATAGTTGCTGTCGGGGTGAACTTGTTCAGTTTTAGTCCTTAATTAATAAGGGCGTTGACACTAAACAAAGTCCACAACATGGCTAGAATTTTCGAAAAAGAAGTAAATGCCACCTGTCCTGTCGCCACATTACGTTAAACCTCAACACTTTCGCATCTCCACGGACAGCAGTTTTTTGTTGCATCTATGCCCTATTAGCATTATTACACATTTGCAACCTGTAACCTGTAACAGGGCGTAACTACCAACCTCCGAGTTTTCATACCAGTTAGACTACTTTATATATGAATGCTTTTTGTGTCACCAGGTTCATGGGAGTACCATCGCGCAGCACCGTGTTACTACAGCCAACCACACACTGTTTGGTTAATATCACAGAACAGGTAACAAACACGGGCTTGCAAAACAGGCAGTGTGGATTTTTTAAAGGCAGTCTCCACTCATGACAAATTGACCGTAATTTGTTGTAAGCGTGTTTGTTTCCTTTAAGAGAATTCTAAGTAAGGGCAGATTACCTAAACAAAGTCTAACTTAGACCGTGGCTTAATGTAAGTATCTCATTATTAGTGGGTTATTTAAAGGAAATAAATGTTTTTGTAGTCTGTGACATACATGTGTATCCTGAAGAACGCCTACCTGTTCGGGTTGGCCAGATTGAAATCTAGTTTGACCGTGCTTTTGATTGACCTCGTTTAAACTCCACTTAAATAACTGGTCCTGAGTGTTTAAGTCTGGATCCACTCCAAAGCACCGTTTTTAGGAAGGGAGTAGTTTGTAAAACCATAAATTGTTTAGATCGTACGCGTCGTTGCGAGGAGTTGATGGTTCTTCCTTTATAATCTTTCCGATCTCTTCTGCTTTTTGCTAAGTCTTTTTTTCCTCTTTTTGTGTGTAACATGGTGAGCCCCAGTCCCTTTTCAAGTAATTCTTATTCAAATAGTCACCACACTGGATATCTATACCACTTGTATATAGCCTCATACACTTTTTTACCAATGAAGAATTAACACGACTTTGTTATGTTTGCAGCCGACGTTCATCATCACTTTGGATGAAGTTGAACTCGTGCACTTCGAGCGTGTGCAGGTAAAACTGGGATAATCGGAGATTAGAGGAGTGTGTTCGATATGTTTGTTAGCTATTGAAAAGTTGTGCAGGTAGCAGTTAAAAGGAGGATTTTGTTTTGTGGTTATTGGGATAGATAAATATGGTTTATTGACTTTGGCTTATTGTCAACGTAAGGGTCATTCCGTACAGTGGAACGTGGGACAAAACATAGCAAATGTGTGTCAGAGCGAGGCACAACATAGTTAGCGCGTCAAAGCGAGGCAAATGTGTGTCGGTACAAATGCATTCTCAAAGAATCTCGCTATTTTTGCACAGGGAACCCAACAATGCGCAGTTAATCCAACACAAGTTAGGGTTGCATTCTCCTTCGTCTAACGCACGTAATAACAGAGATAGAACGGATTTTCGATTGTAAGCGCAGTTTTGCGACCTTCAGCTCTTCTGAATGCGGACGTTGTTACATTACAAGATCGCCACAATTAAAGATTGTCGCGTTTTGTGATATGAAGAAAGTCTACATAAGTTTTGTTAGCGACTAAAGAGGTTGAAATTTCATAGTTGATCTGGGACATACTGAAATGTAGATGTGTTGGTTAAGGTGACAAATGTTTGTGTGACTTCAAGTCTCACATGTGTTCTTTCGTTTTAGTTTCATCTGAAGAACTTTGACATGGTGTTTGTGTTCAAAGACTACAAACGGAAAGTGGAGCACGTGAATGCAATACCCATGACGTCACTTGATTCCGTGAAAGACTGGTTAAAGTAAGTCGTTTCATGTGATACAGTCACTTTGAACGCTCTCAGGAGAGATATGTCCATCCTGAACGATAATCAGATCCATTCTCTTTATGATAGACATCTCAAAGTGTCCCTTTGCCCTTATCCTCACCCAAACACAAGCAATTCCGTCCAACATGCAGTATACGGAAATCATAAATAAAATGGCGCAACCTGAAGTACAGTAAACGCCCGCATAAGAAGATTTTCCGGTCCAGGCTGATGTGTTTCTTGTACATCAGGGCCCGGTTGTTCGAAAGCCGACTAAGGCTAATCCAAGATTAGAAATTAATCGAGGAGCTTAATTCTCTATCCCCAAACGTTGTTCATTGCTGATATTCTGCAAAATTTTAGATTAGGGGAAGCCAATCCTGAAAAACAAAAAGCAGCGGAAACAACTTTCATCCTAAAGTTAAAAAAGTTTATGCTAATCCTGGATTAGGTTAATCGGCTTTCGAACAACCGGGCCCAGGTTTTTTTTTTCTGGGACTAAAACACAGAATTGTATAGATTAACGAGAGGCCTAAATGATGCTTTTTACGATGTACATATTGGTTGATACTACCTTTATTAAAAGAATTAAATGAGGGTTCTTTCTTAAACTAGTGGGTGTGAGGGACTTGTGTACAACTGTATATACGAGAAAAAGCATTTTTGGTGATTGAAAAATTGCAATCCCTTCTGTGCTGTGTTTTTAATGGTCTAGCAGGTATACTTTAATATGGGCCACTGTTTTCTAATTTTGATACTAACATTTTTTAATTAAGAACATGTTCAATTTTGGCAGACTGAACTGGTTCTTATGTGTATGGTGCGTTATTCATCAAATATCAGCCTGAAGGCTCTTAATCCACTTGTTCTTTTATGCGGATGTTTACTGTACCCAAATTCAGAGGTTAGATTTATTTCTGGACACGAGTGTCAGCAGAGTATTTTTTCTTGTTTTTCCCATCGAGGCGGGGGGGGGGATTTTCTTTCACTTCATTTCCTTTGTTTGTTTGGATTAAGCTGGTAAAGGTTCATTAGGTCACGACAAGTGAAAGGACGACCCTTTTCCCTTATGACTGTGGCCCTGCTTCTTTTATCTGATCTCCAGTTCATGTGACATTAAATACACTGAAGGCATCCAGAGCTTGAACTGGGCCAAGATCATGAAAACCATCAATGATGACCCCGAGGCGTTCATTGAGAATGGCGGATGGAGTTTTCTGGATCCCGACAGCAGCGTGAGTCTTTCTTATTCTTTAAACACAATTTTACACTGTACCTTCTTTACTGTTGTTATTCATTAAGGAGTATGATGCATCGCCGTGAATTATGACAATTATTTGAAGAGAGAGTGAGAATGATGTATATGAAATAAATCATACGTGAAACTGAGGTCATTTACCACGACCAAGAAAAGCCATGGACCGACGCGGGTCCCCTGTGGAATTCCAGCGGGGACAGTTTGAAGAGAGTAAACTCCAGTCAACATCTATAATTACAACAGACAGAGTATATTGCTTTTCATGCCTTTCGGAGTGCTGGAGGTTCGTTATTTTGCTTTCGATGTGAAGTTGTTGTGTTGACGGCGTGGTGATACTCCCGAAAAGATAATTTTGTACCTGTTGCGGCCCACTCAGTGAATGTGCTCAATAAAATTATCCATGTCTTACACCCCCAGCCACCCGTTTTGGTGTTGGACGCTACTTGGACAGTACTTTGCTGAGACAATCCTTGAAACCGGACATTAAAAAGAGAGGGGGAGGGAAGTTCAAAGACACCCAACATTGTAACAGGGAGAGGTGGGGGGAGGGGGGGAGAGCGAAGGAAAATTAACTTTGAAGAGGGAGGTAGGGAGGAAGGGAGAAAGTCAAGCGAACCGAACTTCTGAATTCAGAGGATTCAGAAGCGACTTTTAAGGATTGTATACGCAGAAGCATCATATGGGAAAGCGCTAGAAGATGCAAATTTGACAACGCTGTTCGATAGGCGAGAAGAATTACGCGTAACTCTATTCATACAAATCAAAGATATTGATGGTCAGCATAAACTAGCTAACCTGCTGCCTGCGCGCAAAAATACGTCTCATTATGACTTAATAAACAAGTGAATGTTTGCTATGCCTTCTATTTAAACTAAAATATTTCACAGTTCTTTGATAATGCACTTCGCAGCAAAATATATTATTTCTTAAATTTAGAATTGTAGAATTCAGTTAAGTTTTGATAATTTTAATTATGTATTTTTTAACACAAGTAATTCAGCCAGTGAGGCAGTGCCAGTTGGGATTTTAATAATAAACGATTAAACACGAGGAATCGTAAAAGTGATTCTTCAACGTTTTGAATGACTTTAAGCTTGCCCCTCGTTACACTCTCCGTTTCACTTAAGTTACCTACCCCTCCCTGAAGAATTTCTGCACCTTTTTTTCCAGGGGGATGAGGGGGGTGATAGCGAGGAAGAGGCGGAGAGCGAGTACGCCCCATCAGACTCAGAAGAGGAGGAGGAATCATCACAAGAGGAGTACTCTTCAGAAACAGAAACAAGCGAAGAGGGGACGGGTAAGGAAAAGTTTTGTTCTTCATGGGAAGGGTGGATATGAGAGGGAACGTTAATGTCATTTATTTTACGTTTGAACACGGCTTACAGCAGCCTTAACACATAAAGATTAGGAGTTGCTAATACTAGTGTTCAAATGTCAGTCTACTTTTTGGAGGCCCCTTGAAAAAAGTAAAAAAAAAAAATCCCGTCAATGGACTTCTCAAGATATGAAGGATGAAATTATATAAAACATCGTAGACAGAAGCGTTAATACAGTCTACCTTCTTGTAGACATAGAAGAAGACATGGGCAGCGAAGAAGAAAGTGGCAAAGATTGGTCAGAGCTTGAGGAAGAGGCTGCACGAGGTGAGTTCAATGTTGTTGTTGATGTCAGTACTTGCAAGATTTGCATTAGAGTATCTTATGCAAATCTGAGCGACGGGTGGCTGTAACTTGGGCAAGCATGAGTAAAGCCACCTTCAACACGTCAACACGGTGATAAGCAGATCATTGCCAAGAAACCTGTCTTTTACAGTCACCTTCAATAACACTGCGCGAACGTCAAAGGAAACTCAACCTTTTCATGTTCGTGTGTTTCTCTTCAGCTGACCGCGAAAAGGGACTCGACGAAACGCCAAACAAAAAGAGAAAAAAGCCGAGCAGTAAACACGAGTCTCCGCGCAGCAAAAAGCGAAAGCACTAAAACTACAAATATTGGCGGGGAATTTGACCAACGTTTGCTTTGTGATACGCAAGATTGGTCTCCAACCACCGCAGTTTGAAGAATCAAAGCCATTGCTCACTCCAAACTGGGAATATGTATCACCACTGTGCTTTCAGCCGGTCAGGAAATGGTTCTGTGGTGCTTCTCTGCCATCCTGTATCCAACGGTGTTTTGTACCATACTAGTTCCATCTCCTTGTCTGCTGATTTTCTGGGCGTTTTTATATTATAACTCCAAACAGCTGGAAATGACGTTATTCCGTAACGGTTTTCTACCCTTCCTTCGGCGCACGGACAAATGCCACGTCATTGTACACTGTGTGAAGACGACGTTTTGTTATCACCACGAGCTCTCGACTCAAAACAGAAGTGTTTATTAGTCACTCGCATATTTCGCCTGTGAACTGTTGTAGCTAGGTTCTGTCTTTGTTCACGTAAAAACCAGCCGTGAAAACATAAAGCCCATGGAAAGTCAATCAGGGATGAACTCGCGTCTCAGAAATTTACAAAACATGTACTTCATCTTAACTGGGACGCGCTTTTATCGTCAAGACTATGTAAAGAATTTCGTTTTACGCAAGAGTTAGAATCACCTTGTACAGCATAATAAACAGTTCTACAATGGTTGAAAGTTTGACTTTGTGAGTGAAATGTTTCTGTGAATGACTTTCAAAATATGTGCTCTAAATGGTGCGTGCCTAAAACTTGAAATGAAGTAAAATACAGACGTTCTAAAAACGTTTCTAAAATCGAGTTAGTTGTAACGTTCCAAGAATTAATATATATTACACTGAACCGCAAGTTGCAAAACACACCGACGAGACCGAAACATGCCTTCTAATCAATTGATTAATAAATTCCGATGTTTAACTTTGCTTATCCTCGAGTTTTTATAAAGTCTGTCAATTGCCAATGTTTCAGGACAAACTTTAGTGACTTAGGTAAGAGTAGCGCGGGCAAAAATGAATAGCACATGGCGTTTATTTTCCCTTTTTTTTAATAGTGTGTTTTGTCCACTGTCTACCATAAAACATTCAGTGTTTTCATATTGCAGGCCTGCTCCAGGCATCAGGGCCCGCGGGGCAGTTTTTAAAGTGCGGGGACCCCTCCCGCCTCTTCAGTTAAGGGGAGGGGGCTGATTCTAAAAATTGGTTGACGGAACAGTCATCCCGCGAGGTCCGCCAGCTGTAGCTGATCACTGTTGTCTTGTGAAAGTACTTTTTATTTTCGAAATGAATTTTACTCAATGTATTATTTTTTCCAAAAAAAGTGGGGACTCTGTTTCATGCTTGTAACGGCAATGTCGGGAATTGTTCTTATTGTCTTCGTGTGAGGTGTCAACCGTGAAACAGCGTATTTTTTCATGTTTCAAGCCTAGCGCTTGGTATTAACTGTCATTGTTCGTACCTACTTAAGGCATCCATGTGTACGGAAGAGCAGCGCGAGGAGATGATATCGTTTACTTGTCGACCAAAAAACATTCAAGCAGCATTTTCATATTTTTAGCGCTCTCCAGGTAGATTGACTCATCTATGCTTCTAGCCTACATCACATTCTTGTAAATATAGAAAGGAGCAACGCGGCAAATCGCTATTAGTATTCCTGCGTTTACCCGCCCAGAGTAAACATTCTTCGTTTCCACGCTGCTGGCTTGTTTAAGGTATCAACAGCTGCATGCTTCCAGCCTCCTTAAATATTCATGTTTAGGGAGCAGCTGCGCGGTTATCTATTATTACTCTTATTATCATTTCCGTATTTATCGGAAAACGTGCTGCGTTTACAGGTTTCTAGCCTATTCTTGGGGTTAACTTTTTCATGCGTCTAGCCTATCCGTGGAACAGTGCGTGAAATTGTTATTGTTTCCGGCGTTTCTGCCGCATAACCGGCAGTCGACGTTTTCTTGTTTCTGGCATGTTCCTAGCGTGACCGTTTCATGTTTCTATCCTGCCTGAATCACGCGTGGAGAGGGGCATCAAAAGAAGTTATTTTTATTGTTTCCGTGTCTGCCCCATTTTTAGAGTTTTCGTGTTGCTTGCCTGTCCCATCGTTTTAGTGTTTTCAGGTTTCTATCTTACCTTAGGCCTACAAGCATAGGGGAAAAACAAGGGAAACTAATATTAATTAATATTGTCTTCGTGGCTTTTTGTCTCCCGCAAGTTATTTTACTAGCTTTTTTCAGGAGCTAATTCGAACGCCTGGAAACGGCCGTCGTGCTGCGTGTCTGGCTGTTGCGGAATTCTGTGTTCTAAGTTGAATTGCGCACCGTATCCTGTGTTTCGTTTGTTAAGACTTCCTGAGAGGCGTATTGATTTTAATTCTCACAAGAAGGGGGATTTGATGCCTTGTGAAATTACAGATTCGCAGGCTTTGCTCTATTTACCTCACCTTTAATATAGAGTTTATTATCTTCATCGACAATTTCTTCCAGACTACTGTCCTCTGTCAAATGGTAAAAAGCTCACAATTCAGATTAAAACCGTCTTGGGGATTCGTATAAAATGAAAAGGGGTGGGCTCATGAGAACGTGGGCATGTTATAGGTAAGAGGAGGGTCGTATGTTTGGCACCGAGAAGATAGTTATCACCACTAACACGAGATAAAAGAAACAGCTGTTCCGAGCACACGTAAAAGACGCCGTGAAGAGTCGTGTCTATAGATATTTTTATATTATGCTTATAAGATCCATAATTAGTTGTGACCGCATCGTTTTGACTCAGCGAAATTGGACGCCCTCATATCCTGAAATCACAAATGAAGGGAATTAACATTAATTTTTAGCTATAAAAGGGAAGAGGGCTTATGAGAAGGGAAGAGGGGTAATTGGCTGGAATACGAAGCGATTGACACTGCAGACAGAGACATCCTATTTATACTAATATGGTTTGGGGCTCGGTAAACCGAGATTAGGGCCTAATTTAACTTGTCTTTCACTTCGTTCGTTTCCATCCGTTTGAATGCTTTCCTTTTAAGTTTAATGACTAAGCATTATGCTTAGGCTTAAGACGCCTCATATTTGACTCGTTGCATTTATTCTATATAATAGCCTGTGAAAAGGGAACCACTTCCGGGACACTTTTTCTCGAGACTTGTTTCAGGTCTCTGTTTTAATCCTCTGTTTAACCTAACAATGAATTACCACATAAATTTTAATTGTCGCTCCTTTAGACAAAAATTCAATTTGACTAAGGTCCAAAAATAATCGGAGAAATTAGAAAAAGGCCATAGGAAACAAGAACGAAAGGGGCCAAATATTCGCCAGCTTTTTATCTGTCGCTGACAGAGGCAGGGGGGCTCTTCAAGCGATGTGGTTATTTTTTAAAACACGGTTTGGCATCCCCCAAAACACTTACACCACTACAACAATAGTGCTGAAGATACGTGAAAGAACACGTAAAAATTAGTTTAATTTTTTATTTGTCTGCGTATTATTTTTTTAACATTCAGGCCATAATTAGTCTTGACTCAGCAAATTTTAGCACCTTGGACGTAGTTGTCAATCATAACTGACGGCAGTTGAATGAGCTTTAGCATATACCACACAATTGCTTTTCGCTCGTTCTGATTGGTTAACTTGGAGGTGATTAGCAAAGTACTATTCACCTCCACTTCGTTGATTGTTAATTATTCTGTCTCGTTGCATGGGCCAGGAAATTAAGTTCCAAAAAGAAGTGTCAGTCAGCTCAGTAGCCCCATGATGATGTATTTTGCTTTACCCTTTCGAAAGAAAATTTAGATTTCAGTCGGTAAATAGCCTTAAAGTCGAGCAGATTTGCTTGCTGATTAAACTTTTACTCTGTTCATCCCAACTGAATTGCGCCTCTTATAATCTTGTCCACTGTAGTAATGAAAGCCTTGTTGGCATAGTCAGTCGACTCCAAAGTAATTCCTGTCTTGAAAAGACCGCTCACCAGACCTCAACATCGCGCTAGGATTAAGCCTGGTAAAATTAAGATTTATGATTGGGACCAGCTGAGGAACCTCTTTTTACTTGATCTCGATATAGAAGATTGGCTTAAATTTTGAAGCCAAGTTTAACCGTGAGTTTAGCGCATATTAATTAATCCAGCCCTTTCCAGGACACGTTTCCCTTTATTTGAATGCTTCCCTGTTAATTAATGCTTGCTCGTTATTCATGTGTCTGTATCACCTGATATTTGTCTGACTGAACTCATTCAATATCTTGTGAATAATGATCCATTTTCAAGAGACGCCTTCTCGTGATTTCTCTCCTCTTTTCACCTCTTTGCCCCTATTTACCCAACATTAGCCACTCATATGCCGACAAATTACCCTTAAAGCGTCATATTTTGAGAGAAGAAAACCTGGGGCTTCGTCGAACCCATTCCAGCCTAACGATGAGCTTAAATAAATTCGGCTTGATTGAGGTCACGGTATAAAGCTAGAAAGTGAATTATACAAAATCGCCTCATCTATTTTGTGTAATATATACCTGATCTGCGTAACATTTGTTGCGGTGGAAGTCGGTAACTTGCAGTAAGGGCGAAAAAGTGTTCAAATTAGGTGTAGTTTGAGAGTTTGGGCAACGAATAATGGAAAGACACTGGACCAGGGAAAACTTTATGCGGTGCAGGTCAGCGTGAAGTTTGAACTCACTGAACCTCGTTGAATGTTAGACGCCATAGAAATACAAATGAAAACAAATTTATTTCTGTTGTTTAAAGCAAACTGCAAGAAGATTCTTCTTAAATAATATTAATAATATTTAATATTTGAGTCTTGAGTGAGTAGAATCAGTGCAATACTTAAATTTGTTACCTGCCCATGAGTCATTTGTTGCTATATATAAATCTACATTTTGCCGAATTCTTTTGATGTATCTCTCTGGTCCGATATCGGTAATTAAATTGAATTATTCATATTCTAGTGTGTGAGGCCAAGGGCCATCCAATTTATTCTTGTAAGGTCTTGTGGCATTGAGTAACTCATTTCAAAACCAAAATGTTGTCCCTCGCTTTAATCCAACGGTAATTTCCGGATATTGACACTGACATCAAAACGTTTTAATGTGCGGCGTCAAGACGATAGAAACGCAAAACAAACGAAACTCGCGTGCCATATATTTGACTGTCAGCGGCTAACCGCATTTCAGTATGCTTCATTTGTAAAGGCAATTTATTAGTTAATAGAAATTAAACAATTGGAATTGTTGCGATCACGCAAAGAACTTATGAACACGTAAAGAGAGCGTAGATGCGCAGTTAATGGAAAACACACCGGCTGTTACGATCGCATGAACACTGACTTAAGTGAGTAGGAGTGGTAAATGTTGGTTCAACTTCTCGAAGGGCTCCAAACTCATTTGGCAGTTAGGGACACTTTTGAGTCAAGTGCACAGGAAATGAAATTTCATCTTCATATGGACATTTGCTAAAGTGAGAGAGCCGTAAGTAAGTTTCGAACATGGAGGCAACGGAAGACGTTCGCGGGATTCAGAACCTAACAACTGCTACACAAGGCCCAGCAATACTCAACAGCATGCCTATAGCCGAACCAGTTCCAGACTGGGTAGAAGCCAAACAGGTTTGGGGAGTAGCGTGGGAAGTTCACTGGATTGGCCTTGGCGTTGCGTTCAGTGTGCTGGCTCTATCCTCTGTCATCGCATTGCTGCGATCAAACAAGAAGAGACGATTTGGGGGCAAGCCGTTTGTCATCGCTGTTAACTCCTTGTTACTGGTGTTGAGCGTGTCTCGCGCCTTGTATCTACTGTTGGACCCGTACGAATCGAGGCAAAACGGAATCGAGTTTCCAAGGTGGCTAGCTCAACTGCTGTTCAACATTGCCTTTCCTTGTTTGACGTCAGCGTTCTGTTTGATATTCTTGGTGTTCCTAGGAGTGGCTAAACTACAGCTTGTGTCGAAGAAGCTTCAGAGCACTGGTTTCCTCACCGGTGTTATGTCCCTTCATTTCGGTATTGTACTTGCTGCGGAAGTCTGTGTGATCGTTGAACCGGAGGCATTTATTCCGGTCATCATGGTGTGCCACTTATTTTTTGTCGTATGGGGGTTACTTCTCTCGGTAGGTTTCATTTACGGTGGATTCAAAGTAATTTATCAAGTAGAAAAGGTCAAAAAACATCTTCGCGCGCAACGGCGAACCAGCACCACCAAAGTTGCCAAAGTTACTCTTGTGACTAGTTGTCTGGGAATCGCTTGCAGTATTTTACAGCTATTTTCCCTGATCAGTGTATACCGGTTTTATCGCCACCATGACGAGGTACCTTCATCGTGGATGTGGTGGGGTTTTCAAACGTGCTCCCGCTTGGTGGAAATAGCGATGGTCTGCACGATCTCCTATTGCATTATGCAGCCGTCAGTAAGGAATCGCCATGGCAGTTCTAGAGGGCCGTCATCCGCTATTCAAGAAAAAATTATCAGTGAAAAAAATATTGAGGGCATTCAGTATATTTGAACTGACATTAATACTCAAAGATTGAGCAAAGTGACAAATAGCCAAGACGCGTTTTTTATTGGAAGAAGTGTTAAACATGAAATTTCCACAATTTAACGATGAACCTGCATTGTCTTTTCGAAAAGTGATGTTTTAATTACTGAGGTACACTAAAAATTAAGCTGTCCTAAAAATGTTTAAAAAAGTGTTAGCAAAATATAGAATAACAACGACATGGACAAGAAGTAAAAAGTCCCAACAATTAATTAATAAACATTTGGCGTAGTGTTCTTAATATAGAACGTCAATCAAACGTCTTTTGCTAAGTAAGAGCAAATCTCGGCCTGGTCTCAAAGTCGGCGTTATTCTCAACCTCATCGTTTTAAAGAGACTCTTTCAGTGAATATTAATAACAAGAGAAAACGTAGTGCAAAAGAGGAATGTTACTCATTCAACAAAATCTGCATGGATCGTTCCTCATCCTGTGTGCCGGGTCTCATGGGATTGGCTATCACTGCAGTAGATTGTTTGACTCTTCAGTGACCAGAGCCTACTCTCTCCTTACAACATCACCATTTCAGCTAACACACAGGTTATGAGAATAAAGGAAATGAAGATCATCAAACATGAAATGTAATGATGTTTAACCAAATTCTCTAAACTGGCGCTTTACGTAAATATGAGAAAATCAGTTAAGAGAATATGCATGTTGATATCAGGGATTAAAGAGTTCAAATGTAAGAGATTTTTTGGGTTCTGTTTTCCACAACCCCGTCGCTTAAACTGAAAAATAGATGTCGGGCAGTTCTGAAAATGTACACTTTAGACTTTCGTGATTTGTACATGGTATTATAGGATCCTTTCTGTAATTCCGCTTGCTTTCCCGCTCAATCTTGCAATTTTTACGGATCGTTTATTGTAAATCAAGATTGCAGCCTATTAATGTCTGCATCCTTTTTTGTCGCTCCGACGTGACACTGTTGTTTCCTTGAACAAGAGATCTTTTGTCTCAGTCATACTGATTTATGATTGAGAACCAGAGAAACAATGTTGTGGATAAAGTTGGCTAAGGCAACGTTGTGGGTTGCCTGTGGCACTCAGTAGGAATATTCTCCCTTGTTGTCAATCTCCCGTTCTGATAATCTTGAATGCAACGACTTCATTGAGTTCGCAACCATTAACTTGCTTATTGTTTATCTATTTACCTGTCTACGTATTTGTCAGCTTATCTTTCTTTTATTTGATGAATGTAGAAGTTATGGCGGGTGAAATACTCAAAAAGAAAACAATCACAGGAAACAATTCCAATTGAAATTAAGATATTTCCCTGAGGCCTCGGACGAAAGGCGTTTTATAGTCAGACGTTTCCGAAAATATTTCGCAAAGATAACCACAGAACCTCCCTTCTTCCTCCCCAGTTGTTTTTTTTAGGGTTTTGTTTTTCGGCAGTTGTATTTTTTAAGTCTCGGGACAAAATCAGTGATATACGTTTGTTACGGCAGATATTGCACGCCGCAGTTGAAATATCTGAAGGTCAATATTGACCAAATCCTTCGTATGGGGCTGTTCGCGTGATCGGTCATGTTCAGAAAATAGTCGTGGAATGTAAAACTCTTGCTTCGTGTCTTTTCAAAGCCATCAGTAAGCTGGTACTGAGTGGCAGGTGTTTGTCTGTTTCGTCATTCAGCAAAGTGAGAGTTTTTAGTTCACTTTTGATGACAATTTTGTTGCTCTTCGTTTTGGAGGTCAGCTGTAGACCGGATACCAGAAGTTTGTTTTGTCCGGCGTTCGCTTGCGACTGGAACGTGATCGGCCAAAGGCCGCGAGTGTTGCATTAATGCGTGGCAACGTGCGGCGAAGCTAGGAGAATAGTTTCTAAGAGAAGCCAACCAGAACCGAAACCGGAAGCTTGCGCGAGTAGGTTCTGGCGCAGAAGGTAACCCAAGTGGATCGAGTGCTGTAAATGTACTGGCGAGCTTAACGTAACAGCAGCTGTAGCTAACACTGAAGTAAAAACTGGTGGTCAAGGACCGTTTTAAGCTTAAGCCAAACGAAGATGAGAGTTGTAGACAGTTTCGACAGTCGCTTTCCTTGCCCAGGAACTTTCATACGCTCATGGTGACTTTTTCATCGAATTCGAATTTAAACCTGCTCGAGAGTTTTTCAGTCAGTAGAGGCCATAAAAAATTCACCTATCAAATTCACATATTCACTCAGAATTTCCTGCAGACGAATTGATATCTATCTTTATTGCTGGCTTCATTTTGCATGGATTCGTCTTGGATGGTCGGTGGGAATAGGCCATTTCCGAATCACATCAGGCCTCATTTTCAAAGCAAGTCTTGGTGCTCACCCTTTCATATGCAAATCAATTTTTATTCACATGAAAATGAAACAAGAGGCCTGAGGTAATTCGGAAATGGCTTATTGGCTTGTGGTCCGTTAGCCGGGAAATGTCAGGCTTTTTAAAGTTGTTTCCGTATTTCACCATGATTATAATGGAATGTATTCCACACTTACTACTAATGCTGTCGTAAATTTCTTAAGTTTCTTAATTTTCTTTCTTTGTTGTGATTTTTTTGTTTTCTTTGTGTCTGTTTTGTGTGTCAGCCTGATTTAAATTTGTATTATTGTGAGCCCCCTTGATAAGCCTAGGTGCTTTGGGGGCAAACAATGGTTAAGATGTTTAAATAAAAACGCTGTCGTAAAATTCAGAATACCGTCATTGATTTCCATAGAATAGTATTTTTGTAAGTTTTCTCTTCAGAAGGATTTCGTAACAAACTTGATCATCCAAGTAATATGATTTGGTACTCACTTCACCAACAAGTACCAAGTGTTTATCAGCGCCTGATCATGTTGGGCTTAGCATCATCGTCTCAAAAAGAAGAAAGGCGAATATAGTTACTATTACAAGTGGTCCACCAGAAACCTTCATTTGAGTTCTTTCAGTCAAGGATCGGGCATTGACTACCTACTTGGCCTATCTTCCATTTTGGAAGTCGTCAAATGTAGAGGCTCGCGTATTGTCCATATGTGATACCGAGAATTCATCCAGACCTTTTTGACCTTTTTGTGACATTAGACTGAAGTTGTGCTTCAGACATTGCAAATGATACAACAAATTCTCGTCGTGTTAGCTGTTTATTAACCAGCAACGCTCTCAGAAATATGCAAATATACGTGGCAGTTAATTGTACATGAGGTTTTTTTTTCGGAAGCTGGTGTTTTCAACTGACCATCGAAAGAAACATCCCACTTTTTGTGGAACTGTTGAGGTGTACGATGCCTGAATCTGCAGATGCCGAACCAGGACCTTACTGACCTAAAGCAAAACAGCCTTAGGGGATCACTTGGGAGTTCCACTGGGCTGGATTTGTAGTTAATTTTATGTTCAGCGCTTGAGTGATGTGCTCTTTACTTGCTTTAGCACAGCTTTCGGTCGAAAGCCATTGTTTATAGCCATAAACGTGTTACTCTTAGGAGCAACAAGAGCGTTCCGTTTGTTTTTGAACCCTTATTCCTCCAGGAACAGCGGCGCCAAATCCCCGCCATATTGGTTGGCGGTGCTGTTGACGTCGTGGTTTTGTTTGACCCATTTGGCTTTTCTTGAAACCACCAAGATCCAAGTTGGGTACAAAAAGCTTCAAAGTGTACGCTGTTAACCGCTGTCACTTCGATTCATTTTGTTGCCGTCATAACTGCGGAAACCACAACCGCGATAACCCTAACTGAACTTCACGGCATTGGTGATCCTGTGCCAGTCGCTTTTAATCATCTGGGGACTGGGGCTATCGATGAGATTTATTTACAGTGGCTTGAAAGTCATTCGTTCGGCAAGCCAATTGCAGAGACAACTCGAGACAATCGAATTCGGGCAATACACTGTAAAGGCGAATGGACTGGGGCTACCGAGACGAAAACTAAGGACAACTAAAGTAACGAAAATCACTTTTGCAACGCGTATTTTGGGATTTGCTTGCTGCGGACCACAGATGTATTCAAAGTTCGATGTTTATGGTTTGTATCGCAAAGGTATCAGTCCACCTCCTTGGTCGTGGTGGGTGTTTCAAACATGATTTCGTTTGGCTCAATGAATTCTGCATGGCTTGTACAATCGCCTAGCGTGTTACTCAACCTTCTGGACTGCAAAACAGCCGATAACTCTGCACACCCTCCTGTAAAAAGCGAGGAATTAAATGCAGTACTTTTTCGCATTGAATATTTAGTAGGTCTTTCTTTCGTGCAAGTGTTTATACCTTTCCGTCTTTTTCCTCTGTAGCGGATTGGATCTAGTGCGCGGCGATTGGTGAGTCCGCGAGAAGCTCTAATTTGCATAATTTTACCGTCCATTCGCGTAAGGGATATGATTAAAAAAAAAATGTCTATCTGCATTGTGATACAATTTGGGCCAGATCCAGGTAGTAACCACGCGTGAGCAACTCACTGAAAATGTAACGTTTGAATTCAAGGAAAAGTTAATAACAAGAAAAAGGTGGTTCCCGTTTTGGTGTCAGAACCAACCTTTTGACAAAGTCTACAAAGTTATTTTTGTTACCAATCGGAAGCACTTTTCACGGCATGATCGTAACACTAGGCTTTTCCATGCAACAAGGTTATAACTCGCGTAACTAATACAAGTAATGTAGGTACCAGTCAGTTGAAAACATTGGATAGGTGTCCTAAACTATATATTTACTAGCTGAGGACCACCTCAATTTTGTGGGGGTAGGCGGGCTTTAGCGGGGAGTGGATAGAGGAGCATTCATTTACAACGCTTATTTGTAGATATGTTTTGGGGGGGATGGGTGGGGGGATTAGGTAAGAGACTAGATATTCAGTACGTGTACTGATTGGTTCCCATGCTGGCGGGGAGGACAAGACAGAGGACCATAGTTTTCTCTTGTAAGACGATTAGGCATCCGCATTACAAGGCCTTTGCCGTCAAGTGAGGGAAAAGCTCTGGCTGGCAAAGAGTTTGGCGGTTTCATTGGTTAGTCCAGAGTCCGAAGAACACAGACCGGAAAATAGTAAGGCTTTTCCTAGTGATAACAGTCGAATAATAACAATAATGTAAAGCTGCCATTGAGTGCTGCCATTTCCATAAATTACGGTTGGACGGCTAATGCATGGTTTTATGAGTTGCATTTATCAATGTTGTTCACGTTTTTGTCAGCATTTTCAAGGAAGACTTTTACAGTTGCCTTTACACTTTGCTTTTACATCAGGCAGAAGTAATCTTCAGTGGAAATATACCAGTTCGGGAAAAACACCACAGCGGTTCAAAGTATTCGCGAAAGGTTAACTTTGAGGTCAAATGCAAAAATCATCTAATTGCCTTTTAAGGGGAAAGCAATTTACACATACTTGGTGTAAAAGAGAAGTTGCTCTGATACGGAGTTTTCAGAAGACCTTGCTTTGTACCTAATATAAAGGAGAAACCTTTTTCCGATCAGAATTTGGTCCATCAGGAACAAAACTAAAATGCCAAAAGTATGAACCATGGAACTTTTGATACGTTAATTGATTATTGCTGAGCGCGCTATTTTGCAACTAGCCTCCCACGCAGACCTTGTTTTGGCTCGTCGTTGGGGGAGGAAATTCTGTGTAGGAAGCTACTTTGTAACCTCATCGAAAGACATCTTGCAAATGACAAAGTAAACGTCAGTGTGGGTGTGTTCGATGCTTTCATTTTTCAGTTTGTAGCAGTGAAAAAAACCTGGCTAAAAAACAGAACGTAAAAAAATTGCAAAACGACGGTTATTGTTTGGTTGTAATCTTAATTGATCATGCAATTGCAAAAAGAGGTTATTTTCATGATATCAACTTATTTATCGAAAGCAAAATTGTATAAGTTGATCAGGCAGAGTTGAAATTGAACAAAGGTAGTTTAGAGTTTAGAGGAGCATAAAAGTGCTGATGTGAGCAATTCGTCCTTTTTTCACTAAGATCGTGAAACCAAATGTAATTTTGAATTTCGTTATCTTCTCATACGAATCGTTGTCAATTAATTTTCTCAGGTTATTCTCATGACCTTATTTCGTCCACAACAACTTTCAATAATCGTTCCTCGAAGATTTTACGTTTCCTCTTTTGTGATTAAACACTTTCGCGGATAATTTGCCAGAAGAATTTCGTCTAGTTTTGTCGGCTGTAATTGTATGCGTACTTTTACAACCATCAAGCTCTTTCTTTGTGTAGTTAAGACAAACCATACACTCTCTTTTTTTATATAAGAATATTCTTTTTCCGGCCCAGGGTGAATATTCTTTTTTTTCTGCCGATTTTAGGCTGAAAATATTCTTGTGTATATTTTTAGATTCGAGCCAAATTGCAAATTGCAGGAAATAAAGCCTGATATGACACACCTTACTTCTTGCAGAAATGTTATCAGCATCGAACATACGGCTTGTGCTAGTTCCGTTTTGGCATTCAGAAAAAGGAAGAATTTTTTTATGGTTTAGTTTAAAACATATAACTCGACATTTATTGTATTTACAAATTTGTTGTTTGCCGTTCTTGGCGATATGTATTTTCTCGGAATGAGTGCTGGCGGCATAAGATGTAATTCGTTCTTGCGATCTATTTGAATTGTGAAACACGAAAATCACCCGCGGCTGAAACCTAAAGAAATGACGGATTTACTTTCGTTCGGACGTTTAGTGTAGTTAGGCAAGAACGAGTGAAAGAAATCAATTAAGTCTTTACTCAGAGCTTAGTAATCATGGTAACAATACTTTCAATCTATCAATCTTTATTACCACACACACACAGAAGCTTACAGTGCATATAATAATAATAAAAGAAGAAAGAACGACTTTCCGATGTAACTGTCACTTGTTATTTGCATGTGAAAGGGAGAAATTTGGTGCAGACATAATTTTTGTAAATCTGTTTTCATTTGGGGGCCGTCCCTTCTTCCTGTAATTGTTTGCAAAAAAGCTAAAGGTTGAAAATTGTCACCGCAAAACACGGAATTAAAAAAAAAATTCAGAAGATGACAAAGTATGGTCCTAATTCGGCAACAAGAAACATAACTTTTCTTATAAATGGGTCGTTATATAGCAACTCTGACAAAGCTGTTGAGAGTGCTTTGAATTGTGCCGTGTGAGCTTGGTGTTTACATATCATTAAACTCTCTTGCGTCATTTCGACGATCATAAAGGCAAAACCATTAACACCAACTGGCCACGTCGTTTAGGTTTGGCCAGCTGCACTTAGTTGGAAAGATCCATCAGAAGGTCAACATTCTGGCGCTGACTTCTTGACTCAGAACAGGCTGACCTCTGCTCAGCTAAGGCAAAGAAACAGCTCTCAAGGCCCTATCGGTGTTGACAAACCATAATCTTAATTTGCTCTCGGTGGCAGTGTTGAAGCTCTACTACACTGTACAACGAAGTTTGTTTTTGGTTGGGTCCACATCGGTTCACTTGTGAAGACCTTTTTATCTCAGACGGGAGGCATACACTGTGAACGTTTTTGGACTTTTGAGAAGTTGTACAGCGGACACAGAAATGAAACAGCAGCAACGCAAGCGATGAAAAGTCAACGATCAACTGTTATTTACTTGATCAACGACATAATTACTTCTCGAAAGCACGTCTTCGACATTTTGCTCTTCTGAAATCTGAGAAGAATTTTCTGAAGTTTAGATTGTATTTACTAAGTATGACAGACACTCTGCCGACAAAATTTTCACCTTCACACCTCGCTACTGTACATGTCCCGCAAGCGGAACCAGGACCTGATTGGCCAGTAGCCAAACAGGTTTGGGGAATCGCTTGGGAGTTCCACTGGGCTGGATTTGGTGTGTTGTTCAGCGGTTTGGCGGTACGCACTTTCCTCGCTTTAGCAAAGGCCAAAACACAGCAAGGATTTGGTCGAAAGCCCTTGTTTGTAGCCATAAATGCTTTGCTCTTCATGCTTGGAGTAACCAGAACATTGTTCCTGTTTGTTGATCCTTACTCTTCCAGAGACAATGGAGTTAAAAGTCCTGAATGGTTGGCGAAGCTCCTTTTCGGTATTACCTTTCCTTGTTTGACTTCTTCGTTTTGTTTGATCCATTTAGCGTTTCTTGAAGTCACAAAAATCCAGATTGGGTTTAAAAAGCTCCAACGTGTACCCTTTGTGGCCACCGTCATTGCTACTCATTTTGTTATTGTTATAACCGCAGAAACAGCAACAGCTTTCAAACCAAAGCTCGCGCCATTACTGATCGTGTGCCAGTCATTTTTCATCGTTTGGGGACTTATCCTATCTGTAAGCTTTATACATAGCGGCTTTAAAGTTATACGTCATGCCAGTAGAGTGCAGAGACAATTAGAGACAATTGAACTTGGAAAAGCTGCAGTAAAGGGGAATGGAAGGCAAAGGAAATCCAGGATTTCTAAAGTTGCCAAAGTCACTTTTGCGACAAGTATTTTGGGATTTATTTGCTGTGGACTTCAGATGTATTCAATGTTTGGAGTTTATAGCTTGTACAGCAAAGTTGTAAAGCCATCTCCTTGGCCGTGGTGGGTGTTTCAGACTTGTTTTCGATTGGTTGAATTCTGCATGGGTTGTACCTTAGCATACAGTGTGACACAATCTTCAGAACCTCGAAACAACAACAACAACAACAATAGCCAGATGTAAAAATACGGATCAAAGGAGGTACGAATCTAGAACTGAATTGGTGAAGAAACCTGTAAACATACTTATTAGGTGAGACTGGTGTAACTCTCTGGGTAAAAAGCAAATTATAACTCAAGATGAAAAGGTTTTAGAGAATGACAACTTAATGCAGTGATTTCAATTAAATTATGATTCCTTACATAAGTCGATTATCACAGCCAATTATCGTCCTGAATGATGATCCGATTATAATTACTTTTGTGAATGGGAGAAGTATCTGTTTCTAGACACTGGAGACGATCCACTGAAAGTCTTGAAGTAGCTACTGAACAAACTGGATTGACTGTAGTGCACCAATGTGTTGGTACTTAGTTGACCGCTACGTCCTTTCATAATGGTTTTACCTTCACGTTTGCTAAGAAATTCGTCTGCTGATAAACGAAAATCATAGTGAGCAACTGTGACATGCTGAATCCAGGGATAAAGGTATTGAATGAGATAATGTTTTTAGTTATCATAAACTGGATGTCAGTAGAATGCAATCTGAATATGACTTTAAAACCGAGTGGGCTGTAGGTAAAACCAAACGTACGCATACCTAAACTTAACCTGCGATCAGGCCCAATTGTACCACCGCTCTTATGTCTTCTTATGTCGGCGCTCGCTACAATTTTCGTTTCGTCCTTCCCGCGGGAAAGGTCTACCAACGAAACGAAAAAAGAACCTGATCGCAGGTTAACCTAAACTCTGCCACCTCTTTGAAACAATTTACACTGTCAGGACAATTTTTCGCTGTTAGCCAATGAAGCGTACAAAGTAATTGTCATCTCTTGCTCGAAAGAAAAAGAAAGATGTAATGTTACCTTATTTTCCGCAGAACGGAACTAAACGTTCATTTGCACTGAACTTGAAGGTGTTATTTTGTGTTGGAAATCGTCCACGACTTATGTTTTCGATTTACAAAAGGATACTGAGCTCATTGTCAACAAAAACAAACATCAAACTCTTTAAAAAAGAGCTGTTGCCCGGAATCACTCATCACTTCATAAGTGGTGAATATTGAGGAGTAAGTATTCCTTTTAGGTTATGGATCTAACAGTAACCTTGTATTTAGTTGCCGTGTCTTTTTGACGTCTATCTCTCTTCCCATTACGTAACAAATCACCGATAACCTCTTGAGTGATTGCCAGACTGACTGCCTGGCTTGCTCTGCTATAGTTGCCATCATTCATCAGAGGCCCCCCCACCCCCCCCCCCCCCGCCCTATATTTTTCAAAATCGAGAAAAAATAAGGCGGGCCCCCTAAAAACCGCGAAAAGGCGAAATTTCTTTTTTTTAGAGCAGGCCCCTCCCTAACCTTTCGGTCTAAATCCGCCACTGTTCATTGTGGGCAAGTTTAGCAGTCGAGTAAACTTACAGTTCATGGCAATGAAAAAGAAAACCGCCAAAATTTGCCCATCGCTTTTAAATAAATTGAGCTTCAATGTCTGCGAGTATCATGATAGTGTCAAAAGCAGAAAATATCATTGGATTTATTTAAGTACTGTACCTCCACACGTAAATTTCTTCATTTGATAATTGACTTTTTCTTTCATTTTAATTTCCCTTTTAAATATCACCAATCTGCCCTTCAAATGGGTTTAGTTAGGTCTCATTTCATTTGTGACAAACATCTGAACACGAGCGTTAATTTCCCTTGTTACTTAAATAACTCATGACAGCCAGTTTAGTACTTAGGATACCTTGTTATATTTCGTAAAACAAATATCCACCTCGCTAAATTACTTTTTATTTGGCTTGAGGCGTGGTGGTTGATATTTAGTGAGCAAAACAACGGAAGCGAGTCAATCAAACGTCATTTTAGTGTGAATCTGTCAAAAATTGTATTGTGCATGATGAGAGCGAGAAATTCAGATGCCTGTTGTATTGAGCCCGTATCGAGCGTTTCAAACAGTACAGACACTGAATACCTGTATCAGTAGTCTATCAGTGTTAATCAACACTCTTCGGTTTTGAGATTGATTTTCGTGGATACACAACAAACCACATGATCGTTGAGAAAATGTACTACTGAGTGCTGTTGCTTCCCTATATATTTCTACCATTCTACTGAGAATGCTGCCAAGAAGCAAATTGTTTTATTTGGGTGTTGAAGGTGGCAGGCAGACAAGTTTACCCCGAGCTAACAACTCATACTGAAATGATTTCTGCGCCTTTGCTTTGCTTATGGCTTGTAATAACCTTCATTTACAAGATATTCGTGTGAAACGCATTTACCTATGACCTCGGAGGCCGAACCAGGGCCAGACTGGAGGAAAGCAAAACATTTTTGGGGAATCGCTTGGGAGCTCCACTAGGCTGGATTTGGTGTGTTATTCAGCGTCTTAGTACCCTGCGAGCAGAGTCTCCTTGGAGGGTAGCGTCTTAGCGTTACACTCTTTCTTCGCTTTAGTGCAAGTCAAAAGGCGGCAAAGGTTTGTTCGAAAGCCTTTGTTTGTAGCCATAAACGCTTTGCTCCTCACGTTAGGAACAACCCGAGCATTGTTCTTCTTTCTAGATCCTTATTCGTCAGAAGGCCATGGCGATAAAATTCCGACCACGCTTGGGAACTTGTTTTTTGGCATCCCTTTTCCTTGTTTAACATCTGCATTTTGCTTGATTCATCTGACTTTTCCTGAAGTCGCCAAGATCCAAATTGCGCCCAAAAAACTACAAAGCGTACGCTTCGTTTCCGCTGTGATAACAATTCACTTTGTTTTGGTAATAACATCAGGAGCGGGGGCCACTCTTAAACATTATTCTTCAGCGTTGATCATTACTTGCACATTGTTTTTCGTTGTTTGGGGATTATTTCTATCGACAAGTTTTATCTACAGCGGTTTGAAAGTCATTCGTCGTGCCAGCGAAGTCCAGAGTCAACTCGAGACGATCGAACTTCAAAACGATACTGCAAAGGAAAATGGAAGGCGGCGAAAATCGAGGACTGCCAAAGTGGCTAAAGTCACTCTCGCGACAAGTACTTTGGGATTTGTTTCCTGCGCCCTGCAGCTTTACGGAAGTTTTGGCATTCATGGTTGGTATAGCAAAGTTGTAAAGCCGTCTCCCTGGCCGTGGTGGGTGTTTCAGACGTGTTTTCGATTGGTTGAATTCTGCATGGCTTGTACAATCGCTTACAGTGTAATGCAGCCAGCGGAGCCGAAAAACAACAAAAGTAATGATAATAACTAGTGCAAGGAGACTCGATTACATCTTTAAGCAATCAACATGGTTACGAGATGTTAGTGTATTGCCCTGTCAATGTGTAAAACTCAAAGCAGTGTTAACCATTTGTTCGTGGGTTTTAAGCAAAACAAAACACGGTATAGTTAACGCTGACACGTGTAAAACCGTACTATCGTCTGTCACGTTTATATGCTCGAGCGATTTTGATAGACTGAAAGTATTCGCCGATACAGTGTTGAGCCTTTAAACAAGACTATGAGCGTTGTGTTTTAGTGCCCAAACTGAACAGAAGTCCTAGACCTTAGCAACTGGTATGTAGCTGTGTGCAGGCACTGACATAGCTATTTTCCCATCTTTAGACAAAGGTAGCACAGGAAGCTACTTTAGGCAATGTTATAGACAGCTTCAGTTATAGACAGCTTCAGTTTTATCCTTTCAAGAAGAGATGGCAGGTGCTCACGGCACATTAAATTTGTAAAACTATTGTTCCAACTGAATAAAGAGGGTAGTTTCTAAAGAAACTGTGGTGCTGCGTCGGTGGGGAAGTAGTACACAAAAATTTGGTATTATCAACAGAGTTGATAAATGTAAATTGACCACCGTACAGGTATTCTAAAAGCTGACGTTTCAAGCGTTAGCCCTTCGTCAGAGCGAATCAAGGAATTATGGGTTGTGTGTAGTTTTTATACTGGAGTAGGAGCTACGCTATTGGTAGTAACATGGCAACGTGAAAAATAGGAATACATTAGTTAAATCAAAAGCGTTCGTTAATACCGTGGGGATTAAGGGTGCCGATTTGGAAGATGAATTTTTGTTCCAGATTCTTGCGGCTTTCCGTCGTACCTTGATGTAGGGAAAGGCCGCAGATAGCCATGTGTTGTTTGGAGTGGTTACGGAGATTAAAATGATGAGCGACTGGCTTAGATGCATCCTTGTCATTCTTCTCAACATCCCGAAGGTGTTCGCGGAATCGGTCGCCTATATAGCTAGTCGTCTTCCTGTCTCGCCAATGTATAATTTATTGCATAACATACAGGTTAGGCAATAAATGACATCTGCGGAGGTACATGTGAAACGATCAGTGATCTTAACAAACTTTAACAGATCGCTTAGGTCCCGATATTTTGCTAGTGTTAAGAATGAATTGACAAGTTTTACATCTTGAGCGCGCGCATTTGAAAGTGCCGGGTTGCTCGTTAGTTTTAAATGCGCTTCTAACTAAAAAGTTGCCGACGTTTTTGTCGCGTTTGTCGTATCCGGAGTTCTCGATACAATTAACAAGTCAAAATCCCACGATTGTGAGCATAATTTGTCACCCATGATGTTAAAAGGTAATCAAATGGTATACTCGCGAAAGGGTTGGGAAATTATAAGAATTTGGACAAAACAAAAGTGAAAGTATATCCTAATTTCACTCGTCACCATTTGATTACACATACTAATTCGTCCTGCTTCTTCAACTGTTGAAAGACCACACGCGACCAGCAGCAGAAAAACTATCAAGTTGACCATGTAAAAAGCAAGTGACCATAGAAATAAAAGTAGAATATTGACTCATTCTGCGCCCACTTCTAACTACACTTTAATGCCTGAGCTGCCGTTATTTTCAAATTGCTGTGAGTTGAGCCTTGCCAATATTTCCTGCTTTTTGTTGCGTTTGCTTGTTTGTTTTTGTACAGGGGGTTCAAACGGTGATCACATCATCCATCTTACGTAGTTTGGTTTCTCAACAAGGAAAAAGAGAGGAAGGCAATTCAAAGGAAGGGGAAAAATTAGCCACAGAAACTGTTATATTGCTCACATAATCAGAAAAAAGATACTGATATTACAGTTAGAAATTAATCGCTTCCTTTCTTTCATTTGAGAAGCATATGTTTTGTTCACGCTGATCCTCCTTTTAACTCATTCATGCCCTAGCGCGATGAATAGACCCTTCTCCAGAATGGCGGCCGAAAATTCAAATAGGTTAAAATTGAAAACGTGTATCAGCACTAGAAAGAGCACCTTTACTTTAGTAACCCTGCAAAGTTTCAGCATATCCGGTGTTATATCAGCTGAGAAAATGTAAGTTGAAAAATAAAAAATTTACAGACGTTTGTATGACTGGGGGTATACGCCATACCCCCAGTCATACAAACGTTTGTAAATTTGTCAAATTTCAACTTACATTTTGTCAGCTGATATAACACCTGATATGCTGAAAGAGGGTTACTAAAGTAAAGGTGCTATTCCTATTTCTGGCATCAGTTTTTCATTCAGTTCAATTTTAACTCATTCAAATCTGATTTCGGATTAACATCGTCAATTCGTCGCAGTCAGCCATGTTGATGAGCAACACAGTTGGTCAGGACTCTTTCGTGGAAAGCGTTTCCTAACTGTCCTTTCATTTTGAGCCACATTCGACAAGTACGATTACTTTGTTTGCAATTTTTGCATTTGCTCTATCACATACAGCAAATCAGCAGCAATCAAAGCGATCTTGAACCTCACTGAAACGTTTTCTGGCTCAAGTTCGACCAGGTTTTTTCGGTTGCGGGACCAACTGCTAAATAGAACTACCAAATACAATTGCCAAACACACAACCGCCGAAGTGATAGCCTGTTTAATTTTTGTGGCATTTCTAAAGCTTGAGCACTACAGACGATTCCCAATTTGAATGTGATTTGTCATGCATTTCATATCCAGGCGTCTTATAGATTAACGCTCGTTTTTACTTAACAGAAGCAGAATGTGAATTCCAAATGTACAGAATTCAAAATAGTTGGAGAGGTCAGTAGAGTTAGCATTTGTAATTCGTAAGTGTAATGAGGATCTGTCATTTCCCCTTTGGAAGCAGGGGAAGACAGGTGAACGACGGCAGCGAGCATTTAAAATGTACATAATATAAATTACAGTGTGTTATTTTATTCGTCTTGGAGTGCTAAGTGATATTTTTCAAAGTTGACAAACACAGATGCATACGAAGTCTTCAGCTGAAATTAGTATCGAACTGAGTGATTTATTTAAGTTGACGCACGCAAACTCTGGAACAATCTGCCAACAAATATAAGAAATACGAACGCCTTAAATACTTCCAAAAGCCGGAAGTTCAAGACCCATCTATTTTAGCGTTCTTGTAGCATTTCTTTTTTACCATTTGTTAGCATTCGTAATAGCATTCGTAATAGCATTGTTGCATTTTGTATTTGTATTGTAATCTAAGGCCATGATAGATTTGTCTTATTTTTGTAAACGCATCGAGGCAGTGCATAATGCGTTCTAAAAACTGTAATTATTGTTATTATTATGAGTTGTGGGCGATGATAATGAAAATGCTAATGTTATTAGTATTGGGCATTTCCAACGGTGTTTTACCATTTGTTGCTGTGTCAGGTCATCACTGATCGGTTGTTTTCCTTTCTACGTCCTCACTACGTCTGCGACAAATTTAAACATGCACAAAACAGTTGGAAACGAAAGAAATAAAATCATCTTCCGTCCAAGAAAAGATGTCATAGGCGAGATCTCAGTTTCTGTGAAAAAGGCCTCCCAGTGTCACAGCGTTGTAGACGAGCCAACAAACTTGTTTAAACAGACAGGTTATATTTGCACTGAGGTAATCAAACCTAAACAACAACGTACCATACAGACACACGGTTTTTCTTCTGCCATGCCACAATCTCCATCGCTAACACCTTCCCCCGAGACAGTTTTTTCGTCCGTTCCTGTTGCGGAACCAGGTCCAAGCTGGCCAGAAGCAAAACAACTTTGGGGAATCGCTTGGGAGTTCCACTGGGCTGGATTTGGTGTGTTATTCAGCATCTTAGCGCTGCGCTCTATCTTTGCTTTAGTGCGAGCCAGAACCCGACAAGGATTTGGTCGAAAGCCTTTGTTTGTAGCCATAAACGGTTTGCTTTTCACGTTAGGATCAACCCGAGCGTTGTTCTTGTTTATTGATCCTTACGCGTCCGGAGACAGTGGTGTTAAGATTCCGAATAGGCTTTCTAACTTGCTTTTTGGCATCGCATTTCCTTGCTTAACGTCTGCATTTTTCTTGATTCATTTGGCTTTTCTAGAAGTCGCTAAGATCCAAATTGGGCCTAAGAAACTTCAAAGCGCCTGCTTCGTTGTCGTTGTCATAACAACTCATTTTGTTCTTGAAATAACTGCATCGATCTTAACCAGTTTCAAGCCATATTCGGCAGCCTTGCTGACCGCCTGCCGGTCATTCTTTGTCTTATGGGGATTTGCCCTGTCTGTAAGCTTTATTTACAGTGGTTTAAAGGTCATTTGTCGAGCTAAAAGGGTACAGAGACAAATTGAGACGATCGAACTTCGAGAAGGTACTGTGTCTGTTGGCAGGCGAAGAAAATCCAGGACTGTTAAGGTCTGTAAAGTTACCTTAGCGACAAGTATTTTAGGACTGGTTTGTT
>OX419339.1:18867574-18882574 GCA_948470475.1 Galaxea fascicularis
AGCATGGGGTTTCCTTACGGAGAACAGTTGAAAAGGAAAAGAGTGATATTTTTAAATGTCTAATTTAAGAGAAAAATTTGCACGGTACAGTAGTTGATTATTTTCATATTTATTTGTTGTCGGTACTAAGAAACATTCCTATTACTGAAGCTCTATTAATAATCCTGACTTAAAAGGCCGTAAAAAATATCGCGCTATGAAATATTAACGATTCAAATTACATGCTGTACGCGTCCATGCCCAAGAAAGTAAATAATTGTCAAACATGTTTGCTAATCTGACCTTATTTAGGATGCGATCTGTCACTAAGAAAAATATTTTCTTATTGTAGGGGATGCACGTGTAAAATTGAAGTGAAAAAGAGTTAAAATTGAAATTCTATCATGTTTCATGCTTGCGCTTTGCCCGTACTAAAATAAACCGTATTAACAACTACTCATAATTATTTTATTGGTTCACCCCTCTCGGAAGATAAATTATTTCTCGAATAACTAAGATTATTCCAGCTAACTTTTGCTTGCCCGTTGATCTTTCACATATCATAGGCTAAAAATAGTAACAAAACTTGGTATGTAAAAAACACGAAGATGTGAACGATCGTCGCTAAAGCAGAAGCGAAAAACAAACCTGGACAGAAATTTTCTAGGCTTGTGCTGGATACAAGAGAAAAAGCAAGCGACTTGGTGACTGTTAATGAAATTGGAGTCGATCAATTCCTTGTTGAGGTGTTTTGTGGCCTCAAGCTCAAGCGTAAAACTGTAACTTAGATATTTACCGATAACATGTTAATTTTTTCCAGTAAATGCTAAGCAACAAGAGAACCGCTAAATCAACCTCGAGAAAATACATCAGTAGTTAAAATTTAATAGTGATTCATTCATCACAGAGTCTTTTTAAAAAAATGAAAGGAGAAAAGTTGAAAAAATAATGCTCATATTAATTTATTATTCAGTTACAGTTTCTGAACTTCCAATACCTCTTTGTTTGAACTTGAAATTTACTGATAAAGAAAGCTCTTACTTTTTATCAACGTAACATTTGGGTTATCAGCCTATCTACAGGTGATATTAAATAAACATCCTATGCTAATCTGTTTTGCAAAACATTCGCCATGCCCTACAGCGATAAACGTATTAAAAAGGTAACAAGGGCAGGCTCTCCGTAAAGACGGTATGCCAAACAAGGTTCTGAAAATGACGCCGTTTGGTTTAAATTAATTAACAAAGAGAAGAGCTTTTCAAGATTAATTAATGTTGTTCGGTGGGAGGGTACTAAATTGTATTTCGCAAACTCTAGGTTGTTGTGTGTCATGCTGGCCTACACTTCCACCTACGCAGCTCATTACAATCGTATGACGGGAGAAAAAAAGAAATATTTCGCTTCATCACTATCGTTGACTGAATCAGAACTGGAACAAAGTAGGTGAGTGCAAATGATCAGCAATATCCCAATTTTTCAATTCAGTCAATTTGAAAAGTACTGGTAGCCCTTGTCAGGTTTTAAAAGCTTCTTGTAGATCTAACAGTAAACAATTGAGAAATCCGCCAATTGACTCCACGCTTCTCACATGAAAAGCAAGTATTAGTTGATGACATTTAGCATTTCTAAGAGTGTCCCGATTATATTTGTGATCTCCAACACTGTTTGGGTCAGCTATGCAGTTCAGATCAACTGACCAAGAAGCATTCACTGGCTTAACTGAATATGTTGTCTCGCCCTATCACTATTATTCCTATAACACTGTTAGGTCTCGCTTTTACACACACACACACATCACAATGACTTTTGAAGGTTTTCTTTGTCTTAACGTTGCGATATAAAATGAAGCGAATTATACCGATTACTCAACGTTCTCTGTTTTGGGTTGGCTCAGTCTCATATCTCATATAGAGTCAGGCGCGGTGTACCTGTTCACGTTTGGACGCCATTCTGCTTGGTATTCTCAACATGACTGAATCATATCATCACCATTGTTTTTGGATAATTCAAAACCATGTGTACTCCTAGTTCTGCATCATCAGCGTAATTAAACTTGGCACAATGCTAAGGTCAATACAACTAAACGCCAACACAAAAACGCGTGGTAAAAATTCGGTTCGAATGATATTTTTAACACCTCACCGACTCTCTATTTTTCGTTTCACTGACAAGACAAACCTGTTTATACTTCCCCGTAGTTCTTGCAGAAAGCATTTCTAATTTCAGATCAGACCATAACGGTAAAAATCTAAAACCCTTTTTTACACTAAAAAGGCTCAATAGCGATGCTAATAATCTATCAAATATTTTCGCTCGCATGCGATTAGTCTAAATGCACCACGTGACTGAATATGTCCCAGCTAAAACTAGGAATATCCGGTTGTATTCCCAAATGCGTGTTGCGAAATATATTTAAAGGATAATAAACACAATAGACTCCATTTGGCTTTAAAAATATGCTCCGTATACTTGTCCTTGGACATTATCAGTTCCCCGGAGCTCACAGTTTTCCTCGCGCTTCGCTCTCGGAAAACTGTTCGCTTCTCGGAACAAATAATGTCCGCAGACAAATGTCCGACCATATTTTCGTGCCAGATGTAGGCTATTGTTTATACATTCTCCAAATACGTGTTGCGAAAAACATTTGAAAGATAATAAAAACAATAGCCTCCATTTGGCTTTAATTAAGTACTCATAATTTTTGCTTGGACATTATCAGTTGCGCGGAGCTCACAATTCTCGCTTCTCAGAACAGATAATGTCCGCGGACAAATATCCGAGCATATTTTCGCGCCAAATGGAGAATATTGTTTATATATTGTTTGGGCTGGCATAAGCCTATCTAACTTATATGGTCTTATATGATGGATAATCCCCGGGGCACATGCATTATAGATGGTATCAGAAAACGCAGGAAACAGTACAATTCTGCTTATCTCACAAATGTATTACAAAGCTATGTTCTATTCTGAGATTTTGGACGTCCATGTTCCTCCACAGACAACCTGTTTTATTGTCTCATTTAATTTCAATCGCTGTCTGCAGACGTAACCATTAAGTTCACTATGATGATAAACGCCACGGCCAAGCCACTTGTAATTGCCAAGGACGCTTTAGCTGAACCAGGTCCTGATTGGCCAGTCGCAAAGAAAATCTGGGGATTGGCATGGGGGATGCACTGGATTGGCTTCGGTGTTCTGTTTGGCTTGCTAGCTGTTTATTCATTCCTCATGCTAGGAATGGTGAATCGCAGGAAAGGATTCTGCCGCAAGCCTCTTTTTGTCGCTATCAACTCGCTACTCTTCGTCTTTGGAGCCAGCAGATCCGTCTACTTGTTGTTGGATCCGTACGAGTCCAGACAAAATGGTGTGGAGGATCCAAAATGGCTGACACTGCTGCTGTATGGAATCGCTTTCCCGTGTTTGACGTCATCTTTTTGTTTCATTTATTTGGCTTTTCTGGAAGTCACTAAGCTTAAGGTCGGACCGCGTAGGCTGCAGAATGTAAAGTTTTTATCTGCAATCATTGTGGTTCATTTTATCATCGTTTTCACAGCGGAGACATCATCATCCATCAAGCCGGAACTGAAAGAACTCTTGATCGTCTGCCAGTCGTTTTTCATCCTTTGGGGTCTGATCCTCTCTGGTAGCTTCATCTACAGTGGCTGTAAGGTGATCAGTTACGCGGAAAGCGTTCAGCAGCAACTCGTCGCCATGGAGAATAACCAGGGTCTACAACACAAACCGCAGAGGGGCCCGCAGAGGTCCTCCACAACTAAAGTGGCAAAGATCACGCTGGCAACCAGTGTCTTGGGCATCGCCGTGTGTGGTTTGCATTTGTACTCTTTGATTGGTGTGTACGGTCTATACAGCGAAGTTGTCCACCCGTCTCCGTGGCCATGGCTGGCTTTTCACTCGAGTTTTCGCCTTGTTGAACTTGTCATGGCCTGTACGATCACTTACAGCGTGATGCAACCGGCGGAAGTAGCGAGCAGTGGGCCAACTGGTGAGGAGGATAAGGGGATTGGGTTGAGCCCATGAACGAAGGCCGGCTGAGTGGGTCACAGTGGTCTTTCTAACCAACTGATGTTTAGGCCAAGGTACATGTCAGCGTGAAACAAGTTGACACTAAAGGATCTGCAGGTCAACGCCAAGTGTGACAGTAATGACAACGTACTTATTAGTATAGGTAATCACATGATTCCGAGTGCAATTTGGAATAAATAAGTACGAGTAAATTCAAAGACCATCAAAATTGCACGAGCCCGTAGGGCGAGTGCAATTTGTGGTCTTTGAAAAAATTTACAAGTGCTTATTTATTCCAAATTGCACGAGAAAAATCATGTGATTACTTATTAATAATACACTTGAAAAAATAGACTACTTATAAAGCTTCAGCCCATACATTGACTACTGAGGTACGCAGAAGGCATTGCCCTCGATCTTCCGAAACTTGGAGAAGCTTCGAAAATATCCGGAGATCACCGGAAGTGTTCTGCTAATCTTCGGAAATATTCGGACGTGTTCGGGTAATCTTCAGAAATCGTCAAAAGTGTTCGGTTGATCTTCGGAATCATTCGGGTGATCGTCGGAAATCGTGGGAAGCATTTGGGTGATCTTCGGAAGTGTTCAGCGATCTTCGGAAATCTTCGTGTGCTCTTCGGAAGGTTTCGTACGATATTCAGCGGTCTTCGAAATACATCGGTTGATTTTCGGAAGCCTTCGAGTCTCTTCGTTTTAACTTCGGAAATCTTAGTTGTAATTTGCATTCGTGTTACACTTTTTTGCACTGGTGTTACACTTTCTGCACTTTGTTACACTTGAACTGCACTGCTCTCAGCCAATCACAATCGAGTAATTTTTTCAAGTGTATTATTAAGACAGGAAAACTTGAAATTTCTTCTTAAAAAAAGAATGTTGCAAGAACTGAACCAGAACTACAGCTCTTGAAGACAGCTAATCACATGCAGGCAATGCGATTATCAAGCTAGTTCTTCTGCGCGTAAAACGCTGGAGGCTTCTTACCATGAGCTACACTAAACCTCTTTTCTTTCAAAGTTCTCTTCGGAAATTACAGCCCCAACACATCAGTGTTAATTCTTCAGTTATTCACTTGCACAGAGATACTACAAACACTTTAGCATACACCCTATTGAAAAACCCGTTGACCGGCCGTACAAGGTAAGAAAACATAAGAGGTGCGACCTCAGTAACGGAATTACTAGAGGGTAACGGGTATTTCAATGGCACCCCAGAGAGCATTTTTTTTTTTGCACGTCTCAACTAATCAATTCAATTTTGCGCTGGCCTAGAGAAAATTTTATCCAGCTCTTCAATTCGAATCTGCATGTAAGCAATTTGTCTACTATGTCTGAGGATTGCTCGCCAGATGCCGGAGAAAAAGATTGATGCTGTGATCCTTTGATAGTCAAACTGTACATAAATTGCAGTGTCGGTCTCATCGCCCACGATAGTCATGCTACTAAATGCTTCCCAGAAACTGTTCATAGAATTTCGTCAGTCGGATCCGTAAGCTAAACTACTGTGTAACTTGCTGGGAGGTGACTGAGTGATTACCACAGGAGTTATCGGGGCTGAACAGAGCGCGTGAAACTACCACTACCGTTTGGGTAGAAATTATGGAATAGCAGTATTCAATTTTTTGCCAACTCTAGAAGTTTATACAAAACAGCATTTAGCAGGGACTACACTGTTGAATGCCCGTCTATAGCATTGCCGAAAGAGATTCTGCTGGAAAGAAGTAAACGAGCTGGAAGGTCGCGTGAGCAATTCAGGTGGCAAATGCGTATTCAGATGGTGAACGTGATTAATACACGAGCATGAATTGGATGTGAAGTCATCTCTGTGAGAAGCCAATGGCGGTAGAGGAAAATGCTTTGACGGTGAAAGACAACCAATATAAAGATATCTTGAAAGAAAGACTGTAAGACGATTTTATGGCCGCTATATGATAACAAAAGGCTGATGTCCCATAAAGCTAATCAAAACGTTGCATCGTCCATTGATCCAGTTTGTAATTATTTTCAGGAACGGTGGACTCAGACATTATCTGAATCTTATATGTGAGACACATCTATAGTATTGTACGTATTGGGTTAGAGTCTGCTTGGACATTGCCATAACTGAAAATGTTTCATAACTGACACTAAGCAAATCAATAAAATGGTTATCCCGGTGTCATTAACTTTAATGGTTGCTTCACATTAGGGCATGGTCTGTTTCCCAGAATCCGGGCAGGTACTATTTGAAAAATCACGAGGTTCGGAGGATTAGGTCACAGCCTCAGCGACTTTCCGCTGCTTAAAGACGTAATTCGCACGGTTTCTAAGGCAATTCTTCAGTTTCTCGGGTTTCTGATAATAAATAACGTTCTAAAGTGCAAATCCCTCATGAATGAAACCGAAATACATTGCATGAAGAAAACTGCAAAGAACCAGTAACGAGGAAGTTCTACTGAAGATGCAGCACACAAGAGCAAGGCTCTTGTCTGGAAAAGCAGCGGAGATCACTGAATGCGTGGCAGCAGACGGACGATCAATCATCCATATCTCTCTTTTTCTTTACTACACTCTTCTTTTTTATGAGAAGGTCTAATTTTGGAGCTGAGGCTTAGACGTTCTTATTTTTTTCGCGACTTGAGCCTGAAAACGTTCTTAAGGTGTTCTTAAGTTACATGGTATAAACACGATGTCGCGCCAACCAACTGCTGGTAAATTTAGCTTTACAAAAAGCATTGAACATAGAGGTTCACAGCGCGTTCACAAATCACCAGATTTTGCAGTGAACTGACGCAGAAAAGTTCATGAGTATAAAGATGTTCTTAACTGATTCTCAGCCTGAGTTACGTTCTAAGCATGTTCTCAAAATTTGGGCTAATCTCAGCCTCAACGTTCTTATAACAAAAAAACAGAGTGTATATGGGTCTGGCATTACGGGAAGCATCAAGTTGATTTTTCCTTTTTAGATAAAAAAAAAAATGAAATACGGTGGTTTATTGCGTTTCGACTTCAGTTCACTGAGGTCATTGAATGCATGAGTTGTTGCTGAATCTAGTGGTCTGGAGACGCACCCCCACAAACCTAGCCGCACTCATTTTAGTCATTTTGAGTTTTGCTAAGTGGCATAAACAGCCTTTGGTTGTCAGAAAATCCACTGACAAATAATTTCTGTAAAAAATTAATTCAGGGATATTTTACACTTAAAAACAAAAACAAAAATTGTTATCGTTTTATTGTTTCTGATGATGTATTTGAGATGTGGCGCTAGTGTTAAATTCGCTTTTCTCATGCAAGTAGCTTGCTAAGTTGTATTCGGCGTCTGTAAAGTTCACCACTGGGAAAGTTTTCAGACACATCTAAACAATCAAAAGGTCGTTGCGTGTCTTCTTTCTGTCTTAGAAGCTTGAAATTTAGTTTGAGGGCGACCAGAAAAATGAAAGGATTTCTGTCAGTTTGAGTTAAAAGCAAAAGTGATACATTTGTCAATTGAAACAACACGCAACGTAGGTGTCCATTGAAAATAGATCTGGAATGTTAATTAACTAACGAATACCTTAGACGCGAACGCATCATCTGTAAATTAGTAAAACTATTTTAATTAAAACACTCGTGCAGTTTTCAGATTCTAAAGATTCAAATACTGCTATTCAGTCTGACGGAAAGAAAGTATTGTCGAAAATACCAAATGTTTCGGCCACGATCGCCACAACTACTGTTTCATCTTAACCAACCTGAGCTACAATTCATTTTAGTCCAAATTCCCTCTCAAACTGAATACACTGTAGCAACTGATTGTGGATCTACCAACCAACTTTAAAGGAACGCCGTAAATGGGTGTTTTACTCAAGGCGCTAGGTTAACTGGAGAAGCAAAGGTGACAGATCGAAAATATCACAGAACATACGGCGCCTTGGTGCATTTACTCAGCTGTCACCTCAAACAAAGCCCATGTAACAAAAGATACATCAGAAATTGAAAATGTATCGTAGCCAGTTTTTATTACCGACGGCGACCTCGCTAAGAGTATGCAAGGTTCATCCCAATCTACATGCTACAGACTTGTTTTTCTATCGTTTCCTCTGCTTTGCGGTAGCCTAATATTTATCCCAGTACTTTTGTCTCCTCCTTAGAGTGACTCACTATCTCTTTGTATGTTCAGCTTGTTCACAAAGTACTTAGTATTACAACGACGAGGATTAATGCTTTTGCTTATTCTGCCGGAGTATTTCAAGCATTGCAACTTAGCTCAGATTTTTTGAACTATATGTATTCTTCGATTGTTATAAAATAACTTAAATCTATTTTGGATCTTTAGAAAAATATTGCCAAGGCGACGCTTGGTTCGTGGCCATCTGAAAATAATAGAGAAGGCACCTGTCATTTTCCTGTTTAACTTAGTTACGCCGTAATAATTTTTTTCATGAAATATTCACTTCCTCATGAAACCTGAAACCACGCTAAACCTTTAAAAGGGATGTTCAAAGTAACCAAGCGTAATTAAATATTACTATTTGCCTTTTTTCCACTTAATGAAAATCAATTTATTATTTAGTATCGGTCGCTCTTATCTACTACTCCGAATATTATACGTGACTGCGTGATGTGTCAGTTCTAAAAAAAATTAGAAGCTCAACATAACAAATATTTGAACTTTCAAACTTCCTGTACTTGTTTGAACTTTGAAGGCACATAAAAGCATCTCGCGTATCAATATCTGTGTGATGTTGATATTTGTCAGCATGGCCTCAGGCAATAACTTGATTAACACCGTATATACGCAATTTGGTTAGACTCTATCGTGGTATATTTCACAAAAAAGTATGTGAGATTCCCTACAGAAAAAAATAGTGAGCTTGGTTACGAAAGGTTTTTGCCGAAGATGGGTCCCGTTTTGGTAGGCGTCCGTGTCTGTTGCGAAGCATCTACTGTTTTCGCTCTGACTTGTGATGATTCGGACAATACGCGTATCTTTTTTATATCTCCTGTAATTCTGACCGTTAAGTTGATTTGCTTCCAGCTCAAAATTAATCGGTGAAACATACTCGCTGAGTCATTGCCTTTTATTTTTGTAAAAGGTGAATTATTTATCAAAATTTTAAATGTCTTGTTTTTTTTTCCGCCTACGATGTACGACTCCCTCGCGTGACGGAACAAAATAAATATTTCATGATAAATAAAATAGCTCGCTGGCAAAACACTCATTTTATCGGATTCACCTAGCGTGGAAACATTGGCAGGTAGGTGTAACTAAGTTAAACCAAAAATGTAGAAGAAATGTCCTCTACATCAAATTCAAGTCTCTCATGGTCTTTCAAGTAATGGCGATTTAATGTCTGTATTGGTTCCATTTCTTGCATTTTTCTCTGTAGCTGCATTCAGGTTTGAGTTGAATCTGTTTAAGAAATAACAGCAAACACTTAAACCTCCAACAACTGCCTTTTTCAAAGTTAATTTTTAAATCGTGCAGCTTCTAAACAAGATCTAACGCTGAACCATATTGTTAACAGCTTTTCGCCCATGCCCTTTAGCACCCTTAGCACTGTCTTATAATTGAAATCGGATTTAATTCCTAAAGTAACGTCTGTTTCGATCAAAAATTCATATCGATTTTAAGCTGTTGGAAGTCTTAATATTACGGTCATATCATTATCACAAAATTTAATTTAAGGCCCGAAATATTGCGCATCCCTACCGCCAACTCCTATTCAAGTTTCTGCTACAATTAAACACAAGCTAAGATGACAGGCTCCTTTGAATGTTTAATAAATTAAATTAATTAGTTTTCATGACGAACCAGAGCCTCTTCTGACAAGCTAGCTGAGATTGAAGACTTTTAATCCTCAAGCTTGTTGGATACTCAGTAATATAACTACTTAGTAACTCAGGCCCGATTCAGACGCCGTACTTTTCATGAGCCGAACCAAATTTATGGAATCAAGTACATGAAAAGTTCGGCGTCTGAATCAATTTGGAACGGTTCAGGCGTTCTTTTCGCCTGGCTTGGCCTGGAATTTCGACTTAATAACGGCTTTGATTCAGGCGCCGAACTTTTCATGTGCCGAACTTAATACATAAATTATCATTAGGTATATATTTTGAAAACCACCGACAATTTTGATTATTTTTCCTGAAACTGTATCAGGAACGGCTGTGGAACGGCTAATTAAGTTCGGCGTCTGGATCAACAGGCGTACTTTTGTTAATTTGGGTCCGTCCAAATTCTAATTTAGTTCGGCTTATGAAAAGTACGGCGTCTGAGCCGGGCCTTATTCTTATAATCGATCGTCGCATTTCCTTTCTATCTCTTGTGATAAAGGCGCCATCTTTCTCACAATCATGTCATCATCATCATCATCATCATCATCATCATCATCATCGCAATTTTGTCATCGTCTTTATCATCATCATCCTCATCATCATCATTGCGTCGTCATCATTGGTGTCAACATACTTGAGCGTGGAAGTCAATTAAATGTGCAGTTACGAAAGCGGTATTTTTTCAAACACGCTTCAGCGGCAAGCAAAATTTAAGTCACCGCAAAGAGGCTCTCGTCGGTGGTGTCCTCATGGCGTTTTATGATTTTACTTGATAAACACTTTGTAGAAGTCTATGTACGCTGTGCATGCCTGAGAGATCCTGGGATAAACATGCAACGCAAGATATGTTTCGTCAAAACTTAAAAATATTTTTGTTTTCTGAAACGTTTGTTTCTCTCCTGTTATTGAGACATTTTGGATTTCAACCTGAGAGTTTTACGCCAAAAAGGCACCTAGAGCAAGTTTGTTTGTCAGCCGTGAAAAAAAAAAAAAAAAAAACAGCTGGGGCCTCTATTCGTTCAAAAATCGGCTTGTTGTGCCCTGATCAAAGGTTGCTCGGTAAGATTACTATCTGAAAAACAGCAAGCTTCTCTAGTCATTGAGGTGCCATTTTATTATCAACTTGCCTTAATCGAGAACTGTTTTCAATGTTTTTCTAGTTTTAAACAAGCTTTGTTTACAATATTTACGAGGTAACACGAAGACGGAAACCTTTTACGTCTCGAGTTTCTTCGTCATCGTAGTCGTATATGGTAATTAGCCACGTGCTTGGGCTTCTCGCTGAAATTAAGCCCTGTTAACCGGGGTTTCTACTTGGATGGGTGACCGCCTATATTGCCTGTGTCGTTGACTTTTTTCTTGTCTTCTTTTTTCGATTTCATTCCTGTACTTTGAACTTTGAAGAGCCATGCGGCTAGCGAGAATAACGCACGTCTATACATGCTCATTTCCCGGAGAAAATCTTTTTAGTTAAGATTCCAAGATTTTTAGTTTAGACAGCCTGACAGGTTGACTATAACTGATTGAAAACAGATTCAGTTGATTAAATTGTTCCCGTAATTGTTTTTGTGTATTTAACTCTGAATAAATGCAGTCCAGTCGAATGTGCCTCGAACTGCCGTGTGTTTGGCTACCAATCGGAACCAGTCATAGTTAGCGGTAAATCGGACGTGAGAGCGAATTCCGGAAATTATAGTCCCTCTACGCATCCCACGTTAACGCCTCCAGGCGTCATGTTTATAAGAACGCTGAGGGTAGCCAAAATTTTAAGAACATGCTAAGAACATACCCAGGTTGAGAATCAGAAAGAACGTCTTGATTTGCTCATTCGTTTTTGTTGTGTTGTGAACCTCTGTTCAATGATTTTATGTAAAACCAACTTTACCAAGAGCTGGTTGGCGCGACATCTTCTTCGCGGCAGTTACTCTGGAGGGGGGGGGGGTACTCCCTTCTATGGCCTTAACGGGGACGTGCGGCCCGATAGGGTGTGCTTTTCCGGGTGTTTTGTCTTCTTGTTTCGCTCGGCAATGTACAACTCTTTGCATAAGGTACAGAAGTTATGTAATAGATGGCATTGGCAGAGGTACACGTAAGGCGATTTCATCACTGATCTTAACAGATCCCTAAGGTCTCGATATTTTGTCAACGTTTTGAATGCTTTGCAACGTTCAGGTTTTCAGGATCGACATAAGTAAGTTGCTATCCACGGTATTCAACTATTGAGACCGGAACCTATGCAAATTAGAGAAAGGCTTTAACACCCGGCATAGTAAATCGAACCCAATCGAACTAAATTTCAATCGAACTCAATCGAACTCAATCGAACTCAATCGAACTCAATCGAACTCAATCCACGGATTGAGTCCGATTGAGTTCGATTTTCGAACGTTCGATTTACTATGCCGGGTTTAACACCTTCAATTTGGGTCAAAAATTCCGGCAATACGGGCCTTGAAAAAGCTGGTTTTCTCAACGGAGTTCGCAATGCGAATTGACCACCAGAAAGAGATCGATTCACATGAGTACCTGCTTTTCGACCCGTTGTCCTTTGTCAGAGTGAATAGAATAGCATCCTTTATAGTCTGCTTTAAGTGAAGTCAAAGTTACGCCCGCTTCTATCTTTTGTGCATAGTAAATTAAAGAGGAATGCAGACAGATCAATTGAAAACAAGGAATGAAAATTCTACAATAACGGAATCGGTGAGAGTGTGCACCGAAACATCATAAAGGCTTTCAAGTCATCAAGAATCAACTGTTGATGACTTCACCTCAAATGTGGCTGGATACGGGGGCGTTCTTCATTTACAAATTAAGGATTTTGAAAAACCGAAATGCCGGGGAGTTTACTTAAATGACAGTGCCAATAAAACTTAGGGTTAATTTGATCTCGCCAAATGTCTCATTGTTCAACCGAATTTAGTTTAATTTGACATGGGAGCTTTATTCCACAAATGACACTTGCAAGATGTTGACATGTGTCTCGCGTGGTTAAAAAGGTAGTTGTTATTCATATTAAGCGCCTGGTATATTAAACTCTCAAAGCCACGTATGCCGTGTTGGAGATCAGTGAGACTTTTGCCAGAAAGAGAACTGACTTGGAATCGTTGCGGCTTGAGGTAGGTCATTTGAGCTAAATCCAGTGTAAATCTCGCTGGTAAAACCACATTATGTATCTTGTTGTTGGAATATAATTAGTTTGGCCTGATGTGATAGTTAAGCCAAGTAGTGGAATCGAAGTTGTTTAGGATCGTTGGTGGAGAAGTGAGCGTCCTGTTGTCTAAAAGGTTTCCGTCTTCGTGTTGCCCCGTAAATATTGTAAACAAAGCTTGTTTAAAACTAGAAAAACGTTGAAAACAGTTTTTGATTAAGGCAAGTTGATAATCAAATTAAATAGGATCTCAGCGACTAGAGAAGCTTCATGTTGTTTTTCAGATATAGTAATCTTATCTAGTAATTTCGATCGGGACACAACAAGTTTCTTCATTCCAAAACTGGTGAGCCGATTTTTGAACGAGCAGAGGCCCTAGCTAACTGTTTGTTTCACGGCTGAGAAACAAAGTTGCTCTAGGTGTCTTTTTGGCGTACTCTCAGGTTGAATTCCAAAAGTCTCTATAGCAGGAGAGAATCAAAATGTTGAAAAAATCCCCAGATACTTTTACGTTTTAACGAAACACATTTTCGTTAAAACTGCTGTGTGCTTATCCTTCAAGCGCTCAGGCATACAAAGCGTTTTATCAAGTAAAACTCATAAAACCGGCCATGAGCACACCACGAAACGAACGAGCGTCGCTTGGCGGTAACTTCAATTTTGCCTGCCGCTGAAGTCGAAGTGTTGGAAAAAGTACCGCTTTCGTAACTGCACGTTCAACTGCACATAAGGATGATGACACGATTGTAAGGAAGATGACACCTTTATTACATAAGAAAGGAAATGCTATGTTCGATTAAGGGAATAGGATTGTTACTGGGTATCCAGTTGAGATAGAGAACTAATAGTCTCCAATCACATCTGCATAGATGTCAAGCTATTTTTTTTGGTTGCTAAGAGACTCTGGCTCGTTATGTCCCCAGGCCTTCAGCGGAGTTTGCTGACGATGTCAGGCACCACGAGCACGCCATCCCACTTTCCCACCGACGCTCAAGCAGAGCCAGGCCCTGATTGGTCAGTTGCGATGTCCGTCTGGGGATTGGCATGGGGGATGCACTGGATTGGTTTTGGTATTCTGTTTGGCTTACTGGCTGTTCGCTCATTTCTCGCTTTGATTTTGACAAATCACAAAAAGGGATTCTGCCGCAAGCCGCTGTTTCTGACCATAAACTCGCTGCTTTTTGTGCTTGGGGCCACTCGAGCCGTTTACCTTACATTGGATCCATACGAGTCCAGACAAAATGGCGTGGAGGATCCAATATGGTTGTCACTGCTGCTTTTTGGCATCACTTACCCGTGCTTGACATCCTCATTCTGTTTGATCCACCTTGCTTTTCTGGAGGTCACCAAGCTCAAGGTCGGCCCTAGCAGGCTACAGAACGCAAAGTTTCTCTCAGCAGTCATTGTCGTTCATTTTATTATCGTCTTCACCGCAGAGTCGATATCATCTATCAAGCCAGAGCTGAACGCTCTCTTGATCGTCTGCCAGTCCTTCTTTATTTTGTGGGGCCTGCTTCTGTCTGGCAGCTTTATGTATAGCGGCTGTAAAGTGATCAGAAGCTTGGATAATGTTCAGCAGCAGCTCAGTTCTATCGAGAAAAGGGAGGACCGGGGAAACAAGCCAAAACAGAAGTCGCGCACAAGAAAAGTGGCCAAGATCACACTGGCCACCAGTTTCTTCGGAATTGTTGTGTGCGGCTTGCAATTCTACTCTATGATTGGCGTGTATGGTATGTACAGTGACGAGATCAACCCATCCCCTTGGCCATGGCTGGGTTTTCAATCAAGTTTTCGCCTTGCTGAGCTTGCTATGGCTTATACGATTGCCTACACCGTGATGGAGCCACCGGAAAGAGCAAAGAATTCGAAATCAAACGCAACGACTAGAGCCGAGGTGAGAAGTACGAGTACTGGGATCATGTTGACTGAAGTGAGGCCGCTAAATTGGTAACATGAAGACGTCTAGTAAGCGAGAGCAAACGACTGAACAACTTTTCACTAAACCGAAAGGATCACACTTAAGAAAAAATGGATGAAG
>OX419339.1:18887574-18900074 GCA_948470475.1 Galaxea fascicularis
GGAGAAGACTGTGTATTTTTCAACGCTCAAGAATGAACAACGTTGTTGTTGTTACTTGTGTTTTATTCTGCTTGATCAAAGGCATTGTAGCCACTAAGTAATTTACTAATAACGTTCGAGCCGCGAACCTTTTTTTTGAAACTTTCAACCGTGACTACAATTACAAAACGAGTTTCCAACCACAACTACAACTACAGTAAAAAGGAAAAAAAAGAGGAGTCTTGGTATTGGTGTGGGTTGGGTTGGGGTTAAAAATAGAGAGCTCTACCTCCATCGTCACTGGTGCTATTAACCTGTTTGAATAACTGTACGGAAGACTGGCTACAATTCTTTTGCGCGCTAGCCCCAGGACGCCACCATCTAAGCTGGAACTGGCCCTCCATGCTCAGATCGGTATGGGTGACGATGAAGGTCCATCACTCCAGTTATTTCATGCTTGTGCCGTCTTATTCACAGCTCTGAAGTGAATTATATTTCAGTTAACTTTCTGTAACTTACACAGGTGCTACTGTAATTTTCGCTGGCTCGATTTTCTCTGCGGAAGCTGTCGCACAAGTCGGGTTTCCTCTTCGTGGTGCTTTATCTCGTTGTATCACGCTGTAGGCGATAGTGTACGACATGAGGAGCTCTACGAGACGAAAGCTCGATTGAAAAGCCAGCCAAGGCCATGGTGAGGGGTGCACGACTTTGCTGTACATACCATACACGCCAATCATGGAGTAGAAATGCAAACTGCAAACAGCGATCCCCAATACACTGGTGGCGAGCGTGATCTTAGTAACTTTCGCTGTGCATGACTTTTGTTTTGGCCTGCGTCGTAGTGACTCGTTTTTCTCGAAGGCGTTGAGTTGAGTGTGAACTTTGGTGACGTGACTGATCACCTTATAACCACTGTAGATGAAACTGCCGGAGAGAAGCAAGCTCCACAGAATGAAAAACGACTGACACACAATCAACAGTGCATTGAGCTCCGGTTTCATGGAAGAGGTCGTCTCTGTGGTGAAGACAATAACAAAATGAGCCGCAATGATTGCAGTGAGAAACTTTGCATTCTGCAGCTTGTTCGGCCCAATCTTCAGCTTGGTAACCTCCAAGAAAGCCAGGTGAATCAGACAGAACGATGATGTTAAACACGGGTAAGCGATACCAAAGAGCAGAAGTGTCAGCCATTTTGGGTCTGCTACACCATTTTGCTTGGACTCGTATGGATCTAACAGTAGGTAGATGGCTCTAGTAACTCCAAGGACAAACAGTAGCGAGTTGATAGCGATAAAAAGAGGTTTGCGACAGAAGCTCTTCCTGTAATTCACCAGAATTAGAGCAACCAGTGAGTGGACAGCAAGCAAGCCAAACAGAACACCGAAGCCAATCCAGTGCATCCCCCATGCCAATCCCCAGATTTTTTTCGCGACTGGCCAATCAGGACCTGGTTCGGCTAGAGCGTCTCTGGCTATTGTTACTGACTCAAATGTGCTGTTTGACATCCTCAGCTCAATTTAAAATCTGTGAGATGGATATCACGATACATTCGTAAAAAGGAATTACTCGATGATGCATATGAAATAAATCATGTATGAACTGCAAAAATGAAATCAAATGAAGGATAATCCTCGCAGCTGTGAACACAATTTATGCAATTACGTAAAGATGCCCTGAAAAAAATTCGGGGAATGTATGAACGTCAGTGGTTTCATAGTTCAGTTGGTGAGAGCATCGCACAGGCATCGCGAAGTCACGGGTTCTAACCACGGTCCTGAATTTTTTTAAGCTTTTTACGCAATTGCATAAATTGCGTTCACAACTGCGAGGATCATTCTTTATTTGAAGGAATTACGTCTTTAAAATGTTCTAGGTCAATTAATTCGCACGCAAATTTGAGAAAACAAAACAAAACATTTTCTGTTTTGAAACATTGAAAATTGAATATATTTTCTTTCGCAACACATTTGAAGCTTGCGTACGATGGGTGATTGTTCAAACAAAAGAATTGTTAGGCGTTTCTGTTATAAATTTGTTTTTTCCGGTTGGCCTGTGAAGACTTTCGTGGGTCTCAAGGTAACGGTACCCGGTAAACCGAGCCCGTTCAGCTAGGCTGTCAAGTTCACAATTTCGAACAGCTCGGTGTTACCGCTTACATGCTATACAAGCTTGACAGAACTGATGCTGTTGTTATACCTAGCCGTCAATTCGAATGATTAGCCGTTTGGGAGTATGGATTTTGGTGTCTAGTTTTCTTAGTAGTATTTGTTATTGCTTCCTTCCGACAATCAATGAGAAGGGGAGAGATTTGAAGGTGTTCACTTAGAGATGGATAAATTAATTTTACCTTTCCTGTCCACAGCATTCGAGAAATGACTTTTGTGTACGTGACATTTATCGTTGAAGTGCGTGTGTTTCACCAGCTAGAGACGTTTTTATTCATGAGGGGTGCATAACCAACAAAGAACAGAACCAAAATAAACAATGATTTTGGATTAATATTTTATGGCCTCTGTCAAGTACGAAACAGGCTCAATGAGGCCCTTCTCACGGAAAACTGATTAATTATTAACGGCACTTCTCAAAATTAAAGTTCAAAGGAAAAAGTACAAAAAGCTAAAACCATAAAGCTTTTTAAGGTATTCCATTTTAGCGTACATTTATTTCCATTTCAAGGCCACACTGCGGGTGAGTCCTTCCCTCTGCAGAACCATTGTACGATACATTTCAATTTTCTTTTTGAGACGTTAAATTTCGTCAAGATTTGTGTCTCGTCGAACGTATATGACCCTCGTTCGTTTTATAAAGCGAAATAACGTCGAACGTATATGACTCTCGTTCGTTTTATAAAGCGAAATAACGTCGAACGTATATGACTCTCGTTCGTTTTAAAAAGCTAAAGCTACTACTGTACTAGACAGCAACCTTGCACTCCGTCGAAAACATTATTAGTAACAGATTAATTATTTTCCTAATTTTATTTATACATAACAACAGGAAGAGAATAAGTCAGGTTTTTCGCTGAAGCCAGTCCCTACTCAAGCCAAAAGGACACGCTAGGCTAAATAGTTTCTTCACAAGAATTTGGTTTTTCAACGGAGTTGATAATTAACACTTATTCACCGAAGTGCAGGTGAATAGCCTTTGCTATCACCTCCGAGTTAACCAATCAGAACGCGCGAAAAGCACTATTCACTTGTGTGTTATATACTAATTAACAATTAGACCCGTGGCCCTTGAGGGCGAAGGGTCTAATTGTTTTAGTATCACCTAACTAGTCAGACAGAAAAGGCAATAATAAAGTTAGCAAATGCAAGTTGAAGAAATATTTATTTGGGAATAAAACGAAAGAAAGCATCACGCTCGATTGCTACTCGAGGACTATTACTAATATGCAGGATTTGTATTAGTCCACTAGTTGGGTGATACTAAAGTAAATTAACCACCGTGTGTACAGGGATTCTAAAGGCTGATGTTTCGAGCGTCAGCCCTTCGTCAGAGCGATTCGCTCCCCACCGACGCAGCACCACAGTTTCTTTAGAAACTACCCCCTTTAAACAGTGCCTGGTATACTGTACCGATAGTTTTCAGAGAGAAGATGAAGCCGGCAAGATTACTTGTCATTTTTTGGTAGAAGGCAAAAGTAGCCGAGTAGGAAAACAGAAAGTTTGATAAATTTGGGATTACTACTTTATCCTCGCATAAACTAAAATTCGAAAGACTCAGCAGCAGACCTTCCCCTGTTAATTAATCATTTATGGCATGTCCTAAATAAGCAACGAAACAACCTCGATCCTCCTAGCTACCAGCGATTCAAAATAGATGCAAATAGCTGTACTATGAACTCAAAAGGCCATTTTTGAAAAGCACATCGATGATTGAAATTTATCAGTGACTTGTGAGTAAATAGACTTGCAACAGCAAATCAGCAGAAACGTGGCAGCGCCGTTTCGTTGCTTTCAACTGGCAGATGATAATTATAAAGGCAAAGGCACGTTTCAATTACTTGTAATATTGGGCTAGCTTTTCAGTGTGAAAAATTGACTTTTTCAACCGAAAGTGCGAAACTAACAAATGCCCTGACCAGGATGAAATTGAAATTCAACCATTTGGCCTATTTTCATTTTACCCTTATTTTGTTATTATGATCCTGTCATTGCTACATAGTTATATTAACAAAATCGGTTTGTTTGAGAAAGGAATCTGTCAAAAAATCTGATAATTTTTCAGCAAAAAAAATCTGTGGAATTATTCAGTTATTAACAAATAAAGTTCTAGAGGATGGTTACTAGTACCGAAAAATGTGTTACAGTTTTGAACAAAGCATGAATATTGCATCTTAGATATCTTAAACTTACATTGTAGATAAATTAAAATAGTAGACGATAGTTAGATTTTGTCATAAAGCGAAGCTTTTACGAACAAAATATTTTTCGATCGCTCTTTGACAATGACTTACCTCGACCTTGGACAGTTCCAAAGTGATAGTGTGATCGGATAATTACATGGGTGTTTAAATAAACAAGATACTTAAACTGGGCAAAAAATGTTTAACCTCTCTGTCATGATGTTGGGGGCGTTGATGAAAATGGATAACAAGGCGTCATGTCCAAACAAAACGATTTAGAGTTTTAGATAAATTATTCATGGTATATGTAACACATAAGGGGGAATGACTCAGCTCAAGTAAGCTTTCCCTCCTGAGTAAATGACTGAAAAGTTCAGAACCGAAACAGAGGGAAAGCGCATCCAAGGGGAAGCTTCAATAGATAATGACAACCAAACCTAATGCATGATATTTCAAAACTAGTTAGTTTTTCGGTCTTTAGTGTCAACTTGTCACCTGATGATGTGCTATAAATACCAATATCGTGTCAATATAATCCACGAGGTTCTTAGTGTACATTTAAAGTCAAATCGGGTACAGGACATTCAAGAACGCTAGCACCTGCCCCACTGTTTTCAAAGTGAATGCCGTACAAAACTTATTTTTTCGGCGGCCGACGCTTAAAATTCTGCTTACGCGACTCGAAAAAAATGTGTTTTCTAAACAAAGCGGTAAAACCCACAAAACAACGTGCCTACGCTCGTAGAGGACAAATTGCCAACCACATTTTAATTTTGGCTAAAAGACCCGAATTAAACAGGAAGGGTGGCCACAAAAGAGCCAGGGTTTTCCTGACAGGTGATACAAACTTTTCAGGTAGTTATAATCATGGTGAGAGTCTAGAGTGTCAGTCAGAAAAGCGATAAAATACTTACTGGTATTCAAAACAGAAATTAATTAGTATGGTCTAAAAACCGACAAGAAGGTTTGAATTTATATCCATACACGATCTGTAATTTAGAAGGCATCTGGGAGTTCTTTCACAACTGATTTCGAGTAGGGGAGTAAATCGACCTTTGACAGAAGAGACAGACAGAAAAGTAAGGAACGGTGGCATGTTTTCGAATGACCAATGTTTCCAAAGTGCGCACAGTTTTATTCTTCTTCATGGTCTTTCTGGGTGTGACCTGTTGTACTCACTGAAAAAGAAAAAAACGTGCCTTTCCAAATATTGGTTGTGCTAAATATATATGTTTCCTTTCATGTAATCAGCCTTGTTTTTCTTACTGTTTAGTTATATTGGAGCTGTATGGATCCGATACTAAAAGATACTATTCTTCTATTTTGTAACGGTGGTCATTAATCGCCAATGCACATCAGAGCGAGGAAGTGGAAAGTGCATATTAGTACCAATCCATTACAACGTAGTATATATATATATTTTCAGACATTCCGCGACATTTTACTTTCAGAAGGGTTTTGAAAATGCTTTAAGGTTTTAGAGAGAGTTCAGAAGGTGCTATAATTGTGTCGAGTTGATTTGTTATCGGTTTCTTTATACTGTTGCAAACGACACTTTTTTGGTTGTTCATGTACATTGTTGTATTGTACCAACAAAATGTTGCCTTATTCTTCTTGTGGGACATTGCGCTTTCCAATAACAATCTTTAATGCTGCAGTCAGGAGTGAAGTTTTAATTAAAGAGGGCTATTTTCGAAAAACCGGGAACGCATTAGAGGAGATCCTGTTTTTCTTTGAAATTGAACTCGTAACTAAAGCATAAAGCGTAAAGTATAATTTATTCATGATGCTTCGAAGAATTAAAAGATGAAAATACATCATGAAAAGGAAACACGAGGTTAACCATATGACGTTTCCAGACTTTAGAGCTACACTGAACAATACAATAAAACTAACCTCATAATCCGACCTTATATAACTATTTACATATTTACAAAATAAGAAAAGACTTCAATCTGGTTTTAAAAAGTTTTAAAGATTCAACTACATGCAGCGGTAGGTCATTTTCCAATCCTTTACTATGCGAACAAAAAATGAATATTTGTAGGGATTTACCCTTCTGCCTTTCACAACTAATTTAAAAAGAATGATTTGTACGTGTCCGGTTATCTGAAGCTAATTCAAAACAAGTCACTAAAGTTTTTGGCCAAATACGATTTTCAGTATAAAGGCTGGTTCTCACTAGCGCATGAGCATAAGCATCCGAGAACACCAGCAACATAAGCATAAGGACATACGCACGCTCAGAAAACATTTTTGGACGCAATCCTCGATACCAGGTCTCCTCAATGTTTAAAAACAAGATGACCATTTTGCTTGTGATACTTTCCGCAGAAGTCTGGGTCAAAGTGACCTGTGATTGATTGAAAGACTTGAGCTTATGCTTGTGCTTATGTCGGCCCCGTTCTCAGTTGTGAAAACTGCGACATAAGCATAAGCATAAGCACAAACCGACAGAAGAAAAGCAAACATGTTCGTTTTTCTTTCGCTTATGCTTATGCTTGTGTCGCGGGTGTTCTCACTTGCTTATGCTTATGTTATGCTCATGCTTGTGCTTATGCTTATGCGCTAGTGCGAACCAGCCTTAACACTCTACGAGGGAGATGAAGCGTCTGCGTCTCTCTAAATCCCACCTCAATAGAGAAACTTGAAACATGCTATTTTAAAACTAAATAAATGATGGAGAGGAATTAATTGCTCGTTTGCGATGATTCCTTTCATGCCATGTGACATAACAACACAGAACATGCAAAAGGTAAAACGGCCTTGGTTACAAACAGAATGCTCACGCCGACCGTTAACATTTGGAACATAGAAACAACTGTTTCCACTCCGAGGCTTAGGCTCGTGGCCTAAAACTCTGAGCAGTGAGCTTGTTTTAGGGTTCAATCGCAAACAAAAGCTCGAGGAAACAAGGCATCCGAACGACATCAAAGACTGATAATAATTAGGTAAAGAAAGTAATTTGAATGCGCTGAGCTGGTAGTGGATGAGCCAAGCTGTGGTTGCTAAGCAAGCACCCGGTACTGAAGAATGACGTAACTCAGTTGTTGAACTGAATTATTCGTTTGGTCTACTTATTCATACGAGTAATTAAGATCCGGCTATGTATAAACAGCATTTAGAACGATTTATTTGCAACAAAGGAGATTCTGTCAAGTTATTGACCTACCTTCTTAGCCTCCAAGACGAATTTAGAGACCCCCAATGTTTTTAAATCAATCCCTCCGATTACAATGTAACGCATCATATGATTGTAGCAAAAGTTAACAAAACATCTGTCAGGTGTAGGAACTTTTTGCTTTTATATTCGTTCAGTTTAGTTATTCTGCCACTTGTTGCAGAGGTGTTTAGCGCCGGGTGGAATCGAGGCTGAATACCTTCCAGCTGTTCACCATTCATTCATCGGTGTCACATAAAGACAACCGGCTTAATTTCAAGAACACGTTACATTAACAAAAGTTTAAACTTAAGGCCATACACCATGCATGGTAGACTTTCTAAACGTAGGTAGTCTTTACTCTAGAGAAAGAGTTTCTTCAAGTAAATGACTTTTAAATGCTTCACTCAAAAGTGATATTTTTTCCTACACCTCTGGTACAAAAACGACAAATTTGTTAAAGCGAAATTGTGTGAATCACAAAATGTGATCCATACCATCATTTTTGTCCCTTCTTCAAGGAATTCGGGTTTCGTGTATCCGGCAGAATTTTGAGGAAATTGCTTTTCAAAATACCACTTAATGTTGACTGTTAATGTTAACGGTTTTCCGTGCATACGTACTGCTTTAGATATGTCTCCAATGGCAAAGGCAGTTGCAGCGGAGTTCTCCATTGGCAAAAGCTTCACTGAATTACATCAGTAACTGATTAAGAATTTTATTGAGGAACTGGTCAGCGTATTTTAAATGTTTTGTCATTTCCTTTTTTTCAGTGCTTTGAATATCAAATCGCGAATAGTTTTGCCGTAAACCTTTATAAAAGAGCACTGATCATAAACTGAATTGGTAATGTCGCAAAGGTTTAAAGATTATCATCATGATCACCATCCTCGTTATTATTGCTATTATTATTATTATTATTATTATTAGTAGTAGTAGTAGTAGTAGTAGTGGTGGTGGTGGTGGTGGTGGTACTAGTAGTAGTAAGTAGTAGTATACATGAACTAGCAGTTCTATTAAGTCACAGAATGCGTTATGTATAGATGCTCTGCTTTATGTTGTGGTGTCTTTGATCTATCTCTCATAGAGGCAACAGCTTCGTTTTGATGACGTTATAACAACAGAAAGTGCACCAATTTCAATACGAGTAAGGAAAGGTAATAACAGTAGATTCCTTTTAAAAGCCATGCATATTACTTATTTTGCAATGAGGCGGCATTTGTTACAGAACCGAAACATTAAAAAGCCGACTAAAAACGAATTGATAGGAAACGACTATTCAAATATTGAACCATAAATGCTAATAGGTTATGCCCCACCATGTCTACATTTGCAGACCTTTTTGTCATGGGGCCATACTGCTAAAACTAGTAATTTTGAAACTGACCTTAATAGCAAACCGCGATTATTCATCCTTTTCAATGTACGGCTTTCTAAAAAAAAAAATGCTTCCTGTGGCTGAATTGAATGAAAAATCTCAAGTCAAAATCAACCTTTTTGACACGTTTTGCCTCTTTCTAACCCGATGGTGTGCTGGGCACTTGGAGAAACAACAAATATGTGAGAGGACCGTAAACCATGATTTGGCGTGAGACACCCGAGAAAAGCCGAGCTAAAAATGATTTATGTTAAGTACTTCTTTGACAGGTATCTTCCCTTGGGTTAGTACCTAACTTTTAAGCTATGGACACAGCTGCTGGGTTTTGGATCGGCGGACAAAAGTCAGTAATGCTTCAGTGAGCTGACTAGTGTAGAATTAATTTCCTGTGGTGTTCTGAATCAAGCAGGGACCAAGAACGCGGAGAGTTCGTTTGAAAATGGAATTATTACACGGTCGTGTTTCTTTCTCGGCACTTCATTGGCTCGGTTGTATATTTTCCCTTAGTTTCGGTTTAATTTCGGCTTTTAATCAGTTTAGTTAACGGTGATAATACAGTACAAAACGTCAGAGCGTTCGTTTTATCAAAATTTACTACGTTATATACATAAGTTTTCAAAATAAGTGACGACGCATGCAGCGTTGAAAATAGCCTCGGTCTTTAATATTCCTGGAATATTTGCATGCAATTATCGACATCGATTCTTATTATACTTTTTTTTTTCTGAGAAAGGAAACATTTGTGAGCCAAAGCCCTCCGTTACGGTCAGATTTCTTCATCGCATGTGGTGCGGAGAACAGAAACAAATTAAGACGTTTAAAAGACGCCATTTTTAAAATAATTTTGTCGCTTTTTGCTTTATTCACAGGCAGCCTTTTACCTTGAATAATGGTGAGTCTCTAAAATAATCCTGCTGGTAAACGAATTAAAATCGGCTGCAATCTCAAAGTATACTTATTCAGACATCGATCTGTCAGTTTGATGATTGTCTAGTCCGTGATACCCCTGCTGGTAAGCGAATTAATAACGGCGAAAATAGAAAAATATGCCATTCATCCCAGACTGGATTAATAAAGCAACTGATAGCTTCATCTGACATTGAAATATCGATTTTCTTTTAAAAAAACGAAACTGGCTACACCTGTCCTAGGCTATAGCTACTGTGAATTGGTTTAGGGTTTGGCTTCCACGACTTGGTGGTGGTGATTGAAAAAAAATTGTCCTTTCCAACTCTCTTGACACAATTTTATTACCACAGTTTTTTTTTTACAAATTAACCTATTTTTGCCTTTTGAAAAAACATCCGATGAAAGAGAAACTGATTTTAGTTGCAGAGTTTGCCACTGTAAATTGCCTACCTAAAAATAATTTTCTCCAAACATTTAGCGACGGTCGGAAAAATATTAGAGCTGAACATTGATATATCACTCAAGATTAACATGAATATTACTAACGGTTAATCAAGAGACCTTATGCTAGAATTTTTGTTTGATGTCAAGTAAACTTACCATAATTGTTCTCCAGTTTTTCAGTGTATCTTAACTGTACTCATCCAAAGCGATATGCTGGAGTAATGAACGTTGGCCCATAATCAACACAGGTTTTAAAAGTAAACAATTGTCATTCGTTTTCCTTTTTAGGCTGTACATTATTAATTAAAGTTTGCTTCTCGTGAGTGAATGTCAAAGAAACCGTCCATTAAAAGGAGACATTAGGAAGTTTATTGAGATTATTAAAACGACTAACTCTATATAGATGGACTAGTTCGGCATGATGCATCCCGCAAAATGCCCATAAAATGTAATGTTAATTGAAGACAGTTGATGAAGAAAACCTTTATCACAAAAAAATGGGATCATCCAATCCTACGCATACCTAAGTTGTGTACACTTTCAACAAATATAAAAATCTTGTATTCTAATTCGTGTGGTACAAGAATAAACAATTTTAACGTCAAGACAGTTTCCTTGTGCTATTTCTTTTCCTAAAATAATAATGTTAACAATGACAGCTCCTGACAATGACGATTAGAATGGTGCTGATAATAATTATGATGAAACTTTTTCACTCACCGCCGAAGCGTAGAGTCAAAAAGTTACTGAAGGGTTGCGTGCAAGACTACGCCAAGAGACTTTTTGAGTGATATTTTTTTATCTTGCTCAAAAATTTCTGATTTATCACATACAGGCCCGAGACATAAAAAAAATACAGGGAAATGTTTTTCCTTGAGGCCTCAGTACCTTTTGTTAAGGAAAGTGTTCTACATACACTGTGCACCTGGACCAGCAACAGTGTCCGTTATGTTCTCACTCACGTGACTGTCAGCCATATTGCTTTACTGAAACAAAAGAAGGTATTTGCATAAAAACAGAATGCAATAGGCCATTTTACAGTTGTTCGCTCAGTGACCTGGCCTATGAATGGCAGCGAGGTTGCCGGTGACCTTGTATTGATAGAGACCTCACTGTTTTTATCATGTAAATCATGTTGTTGTAATACTAACTAGTCTGCATTTACATAAGAAAAACAGAAAGGTTTCTATAAAAACAAGGTCACCCTCAGCCTCGCTTCCATTCATAGGCCAGGTAACTCTGCCACAATTGTAAAATGGTCTATTCCCAGATGTTTGATTTGGGACACCAAAATGGCCGCCGTTACTTTGTTTTGGGACACCAAGATGGCCGCCGTGACGTCATGTGAAAACACTCTTTACTAAGCCGGCTCACCCACAGGGCGTGAGGCTTTTCCGATATATCTCCTTTATTAGATTTTTATCTATGAATATTTTCCCTCAGCATTAATGTAACTAGGGTTTAATAGAAATTCCAAATCATTTGACTTTAGGTAGCCCGTGTATATCCGCCCCTCTCCTCGATATTTGGAGAAGAGGAGGCGTACATACACAGGCTAGACCTTGAGCAACGATCTACATTATTTGTAAAGGGCTGAACTGACAATAAAAAACTCAACCGAGACAAAATAGTGCCTAATAATCCTTAGCCTGTAATCTAATCCTGTAGGCTCAGAGCCACCTTAACTTATTAAAAAATTAAGTTAACTCTGAAGCTACAGAACAGTTGTTTTAAACTTTGCAGAAAGATGAATAATAAAAAAGGGTGTCGCCGAAGTAGTTTTTGAGTTACAGGCAATTAAAGAGTGTTTCTGAGAGGCTATCAGATAGCGTTGCAAAAATTACCTCATATGTCAAAAAGTTGTCACAATTTGTTGGAAAATAAAATTTTTTTTATACCATCTTTAAAGGAGCAAACGGAAAAGTGTAGTACTATTGATTTACCAAAGAACTGGTGCTTAAAAGTACTAACGAAACCATTTTAAGTCTCATTAAGATGTCATTGGTTGAACGTTGTGAGGGTTTGATCTTCGCCTGCTTCCCCCTTTCCTTCCAAGTGTAGCTAACAATTATCACTGGCAACGGAGTGGAGGTGAATAGTGGTAGATATTTACCTCGCCGCATATCCATCAGTTTCACTGACACTTTGTTGAAGAGTTTTAATATTAACCTGCAGAACAGGCGTTTTTCGGTGTAGGCGAAACCTTGTTTAAAGACCGACATTTTGGAAGCTCGGCAAATAGAGAATTGAGGCTAGTGGAGGGGCAGGGAAGGCACAGAAAA
>OX419339.1:18905074-18960074 GCA_948470475.1 Galaxea fascicularis
CACGAGGACAAGCTCTTTATTTCTGTCATAAATTGTAGCCTAAATGTTTTACAATGATCGAGAAACTGCGTGCGTTGCGATTCGTCAGTTCGAGTTCATTATAGTGCTTTATAAATATATTACACGCTGCTTAAGCCGGGCTACACGTTGAAACATTATTATACAACTTTTCTTGATCCGACAATGCTGGAGCGTTTAGCACCCATGTTTGTTCGACATCTTTTGTTGGACAAATGTTTGATAAGTCCTCAAACATTCGTCCAACAAAAAAAAATCGAAAAACATGGGTGCTAAGAGCTCCAACACTGTCGGATCAACAAATGTTGTACAACAATGTTGGAGCGTGTCAAGGGCGGATTTAGGGGTGGGCCGAGGGGGCCGCGGCTCCCCCTTTTGTTGAATATTTTTTTTATCAATCCCTTGGATGATTGAAATAGTTGATTTTATCCAGACATCGTATTCAAAGAACACAATTTTTGTTTAAGAAATTCAAAAAAAAGATCCTCAAAATGCTGGAAATCGCATCTCTGACGGTCTCAATTTCAAAATTGCGCCACTATACCAATTTCAGTGACCGGCCCTCTCTTTCTCAATATCCTGGATCCGCCCCTGCGTGTAGCCCCAGCTTTACATCACAAGCTGCAGCGCGCACAATTTCTTCGCTGTCCCGCATTGTCGAGTTATAAAAGCACTTGAGAATTTAAAAACATTCGGCTGCTCCTCGTACTTCTCTATGCATTCTCTCGTGTTCTTTAAAATTTGCGCGTGCTTCTACAACTCCAACAATGCATTCGATGGCGTTTTTATTACTGAAGCCGCGTGCATTATAACTCAAAAAAGCAAGCCGCGCCGAATCATAACACGCGGAATTTCTCAATTATTTATTAATCACTTAAAAAACATAATGAGATAAAGCAAAGAGTGCTTATTTCTTCGAACAAGATTTTGGTTTCATAGTTTCGAGCTCTGTATCAGGAGCGAAATTGAATTATACACCTGATCAAACATGGTCTGACTTCTGAGTGAAATACTTCTCCAATTTGTAAATTCAGACAAAATGTCTTGTCCCCACGACGAAATAGACATTTTATTTGCATTAAATCAATTCGATTACATGAACCACTCTATCACGAACGTTAAAGCACTTTGTATAAATGCAAACAAAAACAAGCCAAAATCTTTTTCCTCCTGGAAAAAGAGCCGGTTTAATTTATCAGTTCGTGTATGCAATAAAAAGAACACGTGCTGAGGATGACATCTGTAGAATGTTTAAATTGAGTTCTTGTTATTTACGAAATGTTCTCAGTAGTCGCATATAAAATCAATTTAAAAGGCGAATTTTTATGCGTTAAATACTTAATCGCTTGGAACGTTTGCACAAAACATTTTATTTCCAAATAAATACATAGGACTCTAATTCATACTCACGAAAAGTTGGTTTGCAATCTGACAAATTATGATGCATGGAGAGCAGTCATACCGGGACCGAAACTGTCGCCAAAAATATCAAAATAAATTACACAATATACATTTGCGAACATAGTAAAAACATTATATTTATCCGAATTCATTCCCAAAATGTTTAATTTCACTTTCCATATCTTTTCTGTAAATTACCAACAGCATCTCAGGCGTTACCTTACGCCTCCCCCGCCCCCCGCCACCCACTCACCCACCACACAGCAATCCGTTAGCTTTTTCATTCCCAGTTCATGCGCATGTAACGCTTCGCAATGTGAACCATTCCAAGGTTCCGTAGGTCTCTGTAAAATGTGCAACTTATGATAAGTTCCATGGATGTTCTCCACTGAATTAACCGGCTTCAAGGTGAAGAGAATTTGGAGAAACGTCCGAGCATTTCACTAACATTCGCATGCATTACGGACATCAACATTACTTTGCTCGGTGCTTGGAACGTTGTCTGATGGATTCGGGACTTGAATGTCTGAAAGCTTTTTATGAATCAGGATCACATACTCAAGAAAGAGAAGATAACTTGGCGTGATGTCTGTGAACGTACTTGGACACTCATGTCTTGGTGAGCGGATGGCTACACCAAAACTGACCGAAAGCTGAATCGTGCATGCGCGTGTTTAACGGTGAACTAGAGCTGTCACGCAATACTAACAACACATAAAGGTTCATTAAAAAAGTTTAATTCGCTGGACCAATTTTAACGCTGGCTTAAAACATTAACCTATGTATGGTGAGTAACTAGCAATTAGTAGAATATTTGTATCTTCCCGGACCCTTGAGAAAAAAGAATTTGAAAATGCCTAATTTTACTAGTTTCGAAAATGACACGAAGTATGCCTTTCATGTTTGCATGTAGAACTTAAGCGATGTATAGCAAACATTTGTGCTTGTATGCATTTGAACTATCAAAGGATAACTGCGATGTTGATGGAAAATCAAATCTGCTTCTTGAATAACCTCTGAGATACACACTGCTTAAGGTGGCTCAATAGGGTTTTTTGGCCGCGCGAAGAATGGGTACGCAAATGGCGCGAGCTTTAAATATCTAAACAAACATGGCGGCTTCACTTCACGCGAGTGCACAATTTTTGTCACATAAACGCGAAGCTTGCTTGATGAGAGTGAAATGGCATCGATACTTTCCGGTAACGAGCACAATAATGACAGTCAAAGACCAGAAGTTTACACAACGCCTACAAAACGCCTACACAACATCCGTAATGCGTCAGGTCGCTTTCCGGAAAAGTGGAAGCGATCGAGACAAGAAAAGAAACAAAAATAAAAATGGTGGCGAAAATTTTATCGCGGAGCTCAGTTCCATCAGTTCCATCCGGTTTGCAGACACTCTGACACTGTTGAAGTCACTCATCAAAAGCAAGCACTCTTCCCTCCAAAACGCCGAAGGTCAATTTCCAAAGCCTGGCCAGAGTTCTGTTTACGAACATTTATTTCAAACCACCTTTGACGCCCACGACGCCCTAGAGGACGTGATCGCTCTTCGAAGAATCTTGCTTTCGTCTAGGCTGGCGTTGTCTGATGAAATGCTGGTGAACAGAAGTTCTGTAATCTCTGTCAAGGACGCCGCCGAAGACCTGAAATATCTTGACAACCGTCATCAGAGACTCCTGTCTTTTCGAGGAAAGCTGTACAACCCAGGTAATGCGGATAGCCCAATAAAACAAAGCATCGCCGAAAAAATTGCTGGCAGTGGCCTACGATATGAGGATTTGAATAATTTGTACCAACGATTTGGACGGAAAGGTCTTGTGTGTATTTTGACGAGACAGCCATTGTCGAGTCGCTCATCGCTTCCAAGGGTCACAAACACGACGAGAATAGTCTCCGCAATTTTGAAACACTTCGAAGAGATTTCCAAGGATTCTGCGACTTAGTGAATTAAGGTATGTCCTCAACTGACTTTCAGGTCAAAAGCATTTTGTACAAAAACGTCAAAGGTACACTGTAATTTACACATTCGTTCTCGATAAAACCGCGTGTTTCGAAAGTTCACGCATGTCCAAATAGCGATCTTGGCGAGTTCCTATTCTGATGACGTAATTGCCATTAAGGTGAGAAAATAGGAAGTTCCCCCTCAGATTTCTCTACTTTCCTTCGGTGAAATTCCTTCAAATTTGGCAGAGATGTTATACCTTTTTAGCTTTCCTTGCTGTCAATTTATCAGAGAAATTTGTAAGACAAGTTTTTCGCTCAGCCAAAAAACAACAAAAATGCTAAAAACGAAAAAACTTCCTTGACAACCCCTACTTTTTTCGGTTTTAAAAGTTTCTTCTTGTCAGGCTCTACCCGGTCGGAGAATATCGGAAAATTTTACCGAAGGACTCTGAAGAAAATTGAAATCAAAGCCAAACAGACGTCAAAAAATGGCGATGTTTGAGTAGTTTTAATTTGGGACTAAAAGCCTTGATTTCAGAGGTGACTGTTGTACAGCAAATTTTGGCCCTTCTTTGTTATGTTTCAGTGGCTTTGATTTGGAAAATAGCAAAAACAACGAGAATTATACTTTCAATTGATGTGACTGGCGCGTGCTTCGTGATCTTGCATAACCCTATTGAGCCACCTTAAGTTGATCTAAAATCACAACTTTTGTCACGCCACTGGGCGTATTTTTTTTGGGGGGGGGGGTGGTGGTCTGTTCTCAGAAACAATAAAGACAATAGACAAAAAAATGTTACCATGGCTACTAGTTGGCTAAGACCTTTATGCAACATAAATATGGTGGAGATCGGCGGACCCCCTTCTTCCGGCCCTTGCCTGTTCCACTGAGGCAGGCGTTCTTAACCTTTTTACCAAAGGTGTCCACAAGAACAGCGTTTAAGATCTGTCTTTCCTTCCTAAAAATAAACATGATTTGACGATGTTTTGCGCTCTTACCACCCCTCGAGGATTAGTGTGTCACACTGTAGGCGATGGTGCAGGCCATGCAGCATTCAACCAGTCGAAAACAAGTCTGAAACACCCACCACGGCCAGGGAGATGGCTTAACAACTTTGCTATAGAAACCGTAAACACCGAACATTGAATACATTTGAAGTCCGCAGCAAGCGAATCCCAAGATACTTGTCACGAAAGTGACCTTAGCGACTTTAGAAGTCCGTGCTCGAGATAGTTTCTCACTTCTCGCTTTTGAAGTGACTTCACCAGATTCGATCGACTCTAATTCTTTTTCAACACTCCTGGTGTGTCGAATGACTTTCATACCGCTGTAAATAAAGCTCCCAGACAAAAGAAATCCCCAAACGATAAAAAACGACTGGCACGCTATCAATAACGGAGCAAAGTTTGGTTTGATTGCTGTTACTATCTCTGTGCTCATGACGAGGACAAAATGAATTGTAATGACACCACTTAAAAAGCGGACGCTTCGGAGCTTTTTGGATCCAATTTTGATCTTGGCCACTTCAACAAAAGCTAAATGGACCAAACAAAAGGAAGACGTCAAACAAGGAAAGGCAATCCCAAATATCAACCTTGCCAACCAATCCGGGTTTTTAACTCCATTGCTGCCGGACGAGTAAGGATCCAGAAACAAATAGAAAGCTCGCGTAACACCTAACATCACAAGCAAGGTATTTATGGCTATAAACAAAGGTTTTCTACCAAATCCTTGCCTCGTTTTGACATACACCAAAGCCAGAGAAGAGCGTACTGCTAAAATGCTGAACAGAACTCCAAATCCAACCCAGTGAAACTCCCAAGCGATTCCCCAAAGTCGTTTTGCCACTGGCCAGTCTGGCCCTGGCTCGGCAGCTGCCGAGGCAGAGGGTACAATACTTGATGAAAGTGAAGTTGACAGTGGCATGGCAATGCAGTTTGTTCGCCGAAACGTAGTCGATAAACAGCTTAGACTTGCTTGGCTGCTAAAAACAGCAAAAATAGCATGTGTAATGAGGTAGAATTATTCTGTCATTGTGGAAAACCTTCCTCATTCTTCCATTCAGTCGTTAAGACATTTGGCGCCGAAATCAGCGTCGGTTGTTTTGCGTGCTTTGATGCCGTGACTATCCCAAAGAATGGTTCATACTAAGGGACCTCGTTTAATATTCAACAACTCACATAAACGTGGTTTGGTTTCTTTTGTTTAATAGCGAATTAAATTTACTTCCTCATTCTTCCATTCAGGAGGGTGCTAATGGGGTTAACAGTTCACTGACAATTGGCCCAAAAATTAGTAGTTAACTGATAAATGAAAAATTAATAGTTAAGTGACATTCTATTATTATACTGATTCCTAGTGGGGAAGCTATTTCGTGACATTTACCTGTCCTGCTGCGTAAATTGACACTGATTTATACCTTGGTTTTAGTAAAGTCCGACCCCCAAGACTGATTGGCGTGCTGAAGTAATGCATAAAATGTTCCCCCGATATTCACTCAGTAAAGGGACATTCGTGGTAGCCTTTAATTACTACGCGTGATTGATATCACCGGGATAGTTAACAACTCACATAAACGTGATTCGGTTTCTTTTGCGAATACAGCCGCCTCTCCTCGGGGGCCGGGAGCGTTGAGAAGTGGCTGTATTCGCAGGCTACCAGTGAAAACAAACGGCCAGTTTTAATAAGACGAACAAAGTGTTTCAGTCTTCCAGTTAAATGCGCAAACGAATTGAAACATTTCTACATTTCAGCATTTTTACTTGAAACTCAGTGGAGTTTTTCCCGGGAGTTTTCACTGGCATCTTATGGTAAACACTAGCGCTGGCTTTTTATCTTCAATTGGGTATCAGTGGGGATTCAACTCCTTCTCTATGAAGTGACTGACTCCTTTGCCCCCTCAGCGAAAAATGTTGTTTTTCCACGCGGGTTATGTTTAGAATGCTCCAAAAATGCTCCTGTTGGAATCCTTCAGTTATAATGGAGTGCTATGTTTACGCCAGTGTTTCAGTGTTCTTCTGACATGGACAAAATTTTTTGTATTTTTTGCTTTTAGCTTTTCCTCACGTTTTGGCCTGCCCAGTGTCGATCAGGCCTATTGCACTATCCACTGGATAGATATTTATCCGGTGGAAAGCGCTATCCAGCCTTTGAACAACTGAGCCCAGGAGATTGTCAGTAGAATCAAATACACATTTTCATGATACACAGGTTGTTGGTAATAATATTTGGTGCCAGCAAAATACCAGTACCATAGATTTTCTGGGGTGGGGGGAATAATGTAACAAATTCATTTAATTTCGAATTTAGGCTACTTTCCTTCGCAATATTTAGTGATATCAACATTTCACATCGCCAAAACAGACGAATTTACAACACAACCTGCAAGCCGATTACAAGAGTACTTTTCGTCGATATTGGGCAGAATAAACACCAGGCAATCCGTCGCTTTATCATTCTTTCAATCTAGGCCATTGTTTACTTTGAACATTAATAATTTTTATTATAAATGAGCAAATTGCTGCTCTTTGTATTTCTTGACAACTTCAGTTATTGATCATCCATAACCTTTTTGTATCAGGAAACCAACTATTGAATGAATTCATATATATGGTCTAGTAGTCTCGAGTATAAAGATTCTTTGTGTCTTGTGGAAAAAGAAGGACAACCCTAGACATTTTCTCAATTAAAATAAGCTTTTTAATTTCTTTTTGAAGCAGCCATGCGTTTAACATACTGCCAGCGCTTTTATTAGTCCTTGCATTGCATTAGAGGCTACAAGTGCCGTCCTAGAAGTAGATCCGTTACTATAGCAACGTTTTTTGGCAATCTCAGAGTTGCGAATATTTAGGCTGGTGGGTGCGAACATTTGCATAATGGTTAGCAAAAAAACCGAAAACCACTTAAGACACTTACAAACGGACAACTATTTGGAAACATTACCCATATTTACCATTCGACATCGTGTCCTTTTAATACTGACGAAGGCCGCGAGCATAAGTAACATTTCGCGTGCTCATCAATTGTTCAATGTTCCCGAATAAATACTTCAAAAGAGTCCACTTCTTTCTCGGAGCAACTCCACAAAATGTAAAACTGTCTCCATCGATTTTCCATTGTGCCCTCGAGCAGTTAATCCACGCCAACATAACCATATTTTGTTCCGCATCAGAAGAAATAACAGTGATCATGAATGCATTAGCCAAACACAATATTTTATTAGAATAATTACCGGTTAAGAGCGATGCATTTACAGAAAGCCCATTCTTGTTTATTTTTCCTACCATCTGATTGTCATTGCCTGATCAATTTTTATCATTCCTTTAAACCGGCCTTCAAAGAACAGGAAAGCCAGTTCCTTATCAAATTATAAATAATTTGCACAAAATTTGCTTTCAATTATCTTTCTCTGCTCCTGAAAATTTAATATTCTTATTTGTAAGCAATTTATTTTACATTACTGTAATATGTGTGAACGTAATGCGATAGCGATCCAGCTTCCAAACCAGTGGAGATAACGACAGAATACAGCTTCGAAAACACTGTTTGCTGTCAAATAATATTCTACTTTAAGTCCTTGAAGCGTTTAAACGAATCTAATAAATGTTTACTTAGCATATCGAAGGCCCTTTGACAAAAGAATCATATTAAAACCACCAATTGCCGTTAATTCAAACAAACGAGAAATAATTTTTACCAAAAGTTTAGTACCAATCTAGAAGGTACAATCGTATTTATTAGTCTAGAGAAATTGAGGCCCATATCTGCACTTAAAAAAAAAACACGGAACGTTGTGAAAAAGAATACTTTTCCCGTCCTGATTGACCTGCGGTTCTGTCGTCTCTTTCTTGACAAAACGCAAATTCTCCCCTCAGTAGGCCAGGTTAACTTTTATGAAATCTACCCAGTGTTCATTCTTCGTTAGTGTGTCAAAATATAACATTACGGTATGCGATGTGAATGGGAAGCATATACGGGGACAGTTTCATTTACACTCTGTCTAATACCTCGATAAGTTGCGCTTACGAAGGAATTGAAGGAAATAAAAATGTTCTACATTGGATCGTATTTGGATCCTACACACACATCCTCTTCAGACGCATTATGAGGAGTTTGGATCACTCAGGATTTATCGTTTGCTCGTCCTGTTCTCCTAACGACGGCGCTCTGGCGGTTTCCTTCTTGGTTTTGTCGCCGTGGTCTGCCTCTTTACTCGAATCTGAACCGCTTCTGGATTTCTTGTCTTTTTTCTTCCCTCGTGGCACATATTTCTTTTGCCCTAAAGCTGGTGATTCGGCGGCTCTTTCCAGGTGAATCTCAGCGAAATCTTTCTTAGTCGGGTCGCCAAAATGTTTTTCAGAGCTCTCCTTCCTGCCGGTTTGCGAAACTTCCCACGGCGGCAACTTACTGACCTTTCGCCCAAGGTTCTTTTCGTACATGCTAGTCCAAACCGTCGCTTGATCGTCGCGAAAGTCAGAATACTTCCGTGCGTACACTTTTCCATAATCATGCACCGCTTCTGCCTCCCAGCTTGCCATGGGAATGGCAGGATTTTCATCTTCTATCTGTATACTGGAACACTCAGCCATTTTTCTGCCCAATATCGATGAAAGTTACCCTAAGTGATCAGTCAGCTATCTTTTGTGAACGCCGATGTGCGCTTCGATTCGTGACTAAGGGCCGCTAATTTATTATGCTATCCTCGCTTCGATCTAAAGCAACGTGCGTGACCAGGTCAAGCTCTTGGCCACTTTGTGATCCAACACCAAAAGGGGCGACCCTAAAAGTAAGAATGGTGGAATGACGGAATGACGGAATGACGGAATGGCGGAAAATTACCCCAAATCCTAAAACATGGGACGGCGGAAAATCACCCCAAATCCTAAAACATGGAACATAAAAAAAGACCGCCAAATGAAAAGCCTAATATTTCCTTTGATACATCGCGGGTAAGTAAAAACATGACAGTTGAACCTACCCACCACCCCCCCCCCCCCCTACCCCGCTAAAAAAAAGTCAATGACGTGACACTTCAGTGAAGTGAACTTCAGACTATTTTCTCGGTTTCTGTAAAGATTCTTTCGTTCAGTAACTGTCCCCTTTGGCCATGCCTGACTAAAATCTGCGCTTCGGGGGAAGTGCAGATTGAATAACATAAGAAATCTGATGTCGTGAACTACGTTTGATTTCCAACCAATACTTCATATTTTGTTTGCGCGGAACAGTGGTTCGACACGCGGTACCTGCAATGACATGCACAAAAGCGTTCTATGTATTGTTTTTCGAACAATTAAACTCATATGTAACTGCTTTTATGCAATGAACTCATAACTGTCACTCTGTTATCACGTGTTGACGCTGTGTTGATACCTGAGTGGTGCGCTCAGCCTCTTTGTTGGTGTCAAGTTGTTTGACCTTGCTTGCAGGGAACATCAGGTAAAATAGAAACAAATTGGTACACAGTTTGCTACTTGCTGTTGCAAACAAAAGTTTTTTTTTCTGATGAACAGCTTGAGCACGACCCTGTGAAGAGTTCCAAGTCAAACCGCTCAAAAAGCAGAGAAATCGTCTTTAGATATGAGTGAAAACAAATAATTTAGAACAGCTAAATTGAACGGCTGCAAGAGGCCTTATCTGATTTCTGCGTGTCACCTTTAGTTTCTTTTCCGAGAGCGTGGGAGGCACGAGAATCTCAATACCGGAAAAACCACAAAGAGAGACGTTTAGCTAAATTTCAGTTGTCTCTAACAGGCTTCTATAGAGTGGCTTCAGAATACAAAGCTAGGATTCACACACGTAGCTTCCGCGCCAACGCAAAGAAGGATAACATGTTGCCGTGACTCTCTACGTGATCTCAATGGCGCCGATACCTGTTTGTGCACCGATGCTCACTGTTTTCAAAAAGCGTTTTATTTAGTAATTCATGTTTCAGAAAAGATTAAATAAATTACATAGATAATCAATATCAATCGTTTCATCACTCGATGGCCGTTATTGTTAAAAAAATCCACCTACGAACGGCATACGAATAATAAAACATTGTAAATGTTTCTATATGTAAATTGTCTGAATTGTTGTAATGTTTTGCCTTTCAAAAATTGTCAAATTGTCGACGTTATTTGAAAAGTTCAATAAACTACAGTATGCGATGCTTCAGTTCATGGAGTGAAAGCTCGTCGAATGCCGAAATTTCAGTAATCTCCAACAAGCATCTTCGCTTTAACTTCAGATAGGTGCATTACTGTATATCATATTTTGAATCATACAAAGGCACCGGCAATTCAAATTGAGTGTTGCAGAAGCGACCCGCGCGAGATTTCCCGCAATGGTTTAAAAAAGGACAGCTATACGGGTGAAGCGGTTTTACGGTGATTTCCCGGCTCGGAACTGACCGTGACCACTCTCCGTGCCGTATTGACCCGAAACACTGGGTTATCTTAGTTGATTCACAAGCCGCATACCCCCAAACGTCTTCAAAAAAGTTTGAAAGGAAGCAAAATTACTCCTTAGCAGCTATTAAGCCCGCCGCACACGTGAGGAAAGAGCTGAGTAAAACTCCTCGCGAGGCAGGCAGCTTAGCCGTTTCCTCACGTGTGCGGTGAATATTTTCGGTGAGAAATTCGCCTCGCGAGACCGTGAGGAAATATCACACTTGTTTGATGTTTTCCTCATCGCCTCGCGAGGTGAATCTCTCACCGAAAATTTGCAGCACACGTGAGGAAACGGCTGAGCTTACTGCCTCGCGAGGAATTTTGCTGAGCTCTTTCCTCACGTGTGCAGTGGGCTTTAGGCAATCAGTCAAACTCGTAGCATAAGTTAACTATCTTGGCAATAGGACAGTACAAATACTGGCACAGGCTACAGACACCTTTGTCATGGATGCAAAAAATGCCGAATTTCACGCCTTTATAAAAAGAAAAAAGAAAAAGACAATTTCTGTTATTTTATACCCTGCATGATTCAGATGTCTGTAACAGCGTTGTTTCCTGAACGGACCTAAAATTTTAAAAGAAGAGTTGGAGGTCCGCGTTGAAGTTCAAGTCTTGTTATTTCCGTCTCTGTGTGCCGGACAAGTATTTCAGTAAAAAGTTCCCGAGTTACTTTCACAATACTTAACGTATCTTTCATTCTTATATTATTTTCATCGATACCTTCAACTTAAAGTTGCTAATAGGAATGAATCCTTCTCGATTTTAAATCCGCCCTCTGTTCATAGCATTTCCGGACGGCATATTCTTGAGTTCTGTTAGCATCACGGGCAGACAAACGATAACGAACTGAAAATTTTTGCAGGTGCACCTTCTACAATTCCAATACGGTAGTAGGCTTTAGAATAAACCTTATTCCAAAATGGCTCCCATTCTAACATTTTGTTTTTTTTAATGAACTAGCCCTTGTTACCTCGTTCTTAAGAGTAAAATTCCAAAAAAAGTATTTTATCTTGAACGAGGCAACGAGTAAAATGGCAGCCATGTTGGAATAAGGTGGGGTGTACGTGTATGACACTGTTATTTGGTGATAAGTGAACCAGCTGGAATTTCGGTTAAGTTGTTTTGCCCCCTGCATGGACAGACTCCACCCCTGGGGTAAATCAATGGCATTCTGTTGACTTCCAACCGAGTACAGGTTCTCAGGAATAAATTTTAATTAATGTACTTGAGCCTCGTTTTTTGGACTATTTATCTAATGGGCTTTGCTTTGATGAACAGTTTTGTGCTTGAAAAAGAGCCTCGAGACGTGAAACCTTCACCTCCAAAAAAGAACGCACTGTTTTGAATATTCATTTGCCTGCACCAGGGCTTTTTGGTCACCCACTCTACTTACACCAGGAGACGGTTACTGACAGCTTACACAACGTACAAATTACATGGGCCTGGGACGAGCGTTGTCTCAGCATGGTCACCCGCAGGAAATGAAACTGCTTGCAAATCGTGCGATTTCGCAGCGTGAAAAAACATCGCACAAATGTGGTCCGATTTCTCGTTACAATGGCGGAAAAGGACCTCTTACCACTAACACCAAACGTCATACGTGGATTGAACGATAAATTATACGAGAAACGTAAGACAGCAGCTTTGGAAATCGAACGGTGGGTCGAATCTTTAACGTCATTATTTTGTACATGTGATAGCTCGTACTCGCCATGTTTGAATAATTTCTTGGATCGGGAGAGACTTTCAAGAGCCTTGTTTGTTGATTCTGTCTGTTTCTTATTCTGTCTCGGTGCCTGGAGATTTAAGCGTTATTTTAGAATTACATGTGCACTTGTAGACTGAATGCGACGTTGTTCATTTGTAAGTTGTTGTTATTCCTGGCAGCATGGTAAAGGAGTTCGTGGCCAACAATGATGTTAGGCAGATCACGCGTTTGACCACTGTGCTTGCTGAAGAATTTGCAGTTTCACACAACAATCACTCGAGAAAGGGAGGCCTCATTGGACTTGCTGCTACTGCTATTGCACTGGGGAAGGTAAAAATGCACGCAAAATATTTAGCTTTTGCCAATAATAATTATTAAGAGATCAATGATCATCTTGTGTTAGGACGTAATGTTGTAGATCCTTTGCAGTTAGTGATCGCGTGGTACGAAAAACACCTTGCTTCTACTACCTCTGACATCCAAAATAAAGCAACTTAATTTAATTATGTGCACTAAGTGTATGAGGTGTAAAATGCCCTCTGTTTCTCGGTCTTTTTGGTGTCACATTTGTGCATGTAAATTTATGCATGCATATATTTGACATAATATGTAACATAAGGTAATGTTAGGTGACAAAAGAATGTGTTCAAGCGAACACATGATACAGAACAGAGAATGCATGAACCCTGTGCATGCTTGTGAGTCTTATGCTCATCCTGTCTTCAACCAATAATTGTAATGCGAGATTTTACATGTCAATTACACATCACGAGCCTTGTGCATGGTTTTTTAAACGTCAGTACAACCAAAGGCTCGTGGAGTGATTTTATGTGTCAATTACACATCACGAGCCTTGTGCATGGTTTTTTAAACATCAACACAACCAAAGTCTTGTGCAGTTTTCTAGCTGCCAGGGCTTGTGGTTGTGGTGTGTTCAGCAAAAGGTGTATTTTTTTGTGCTTTTAGCGTATAGTTTTCATATTAAACACTTGTGTGCACTTAAGTGAAGTGTTTTTTTGGGAACTAGCTTGTTCCAAATTGAGCTAGCACCAACCACTTGCAAAATTGTGGGGACATTCATGATCAAAGACATCTTTTCTTTCTCTAAAATGCTGGTGCTAAGAAATCTGTGAGATACAATACACAAGCCCTCCCTCACCCCCTTTCAAAGTTGTTTCTCAAAGTTTTGAGAATTGTGTTGCACTGTAAGCAACGTTGATAAGAGGGGGAGGGGGAGGGAAAGCGGAAGATCATGGAAACGTCATTGAAGTCCAAATGGCGTGCAGTGTCTCAAGTATTTTTGCAACTCATTGAAGCTCAAAAATCAGTCAGCGAGCCACTCATTTGAAGTTCAAAGTGACTGGAAATCGGCCAGCGTAACAGCTTAAGCCTTGAAAACCATCAACAAAAAACATGGTAGATTTGCTGCATACTCAATCAGAGAACGTGTTAACTGTTTACCAAATCGAGCTAACTATGTGCTCAAATTGGCCAGCGAGCCACTTGGGTGTTAACTGTTGAAGTCTGGCAAGAATGTATAAAAGTCAGAGTGTGCCTAAGATTTGAGTGCATTTAATGAAATAATAAACTGAAAATATGCTTTGGAGTCCAAAGTCACTTTCAAACTGAATTGCACATCTACATCTGTAGCATCTGTTACATACAAATTTATTTTGTGACGCTTTCTCTTTTGTTGCCAACGAGTGGATGAGTGAAGAAGTGAGACTCCGAGGTGGCAGCATCATAAAATTTGTGTGCGAAAGTTACAGGTAGAATGAATCCCGAATTGATATAACGTACAGTAATGGAATTTGCAACATTTAACACTTAATGACTGGTCCCGGGGGAACACTGTTTTTTGTTTCCAAATTTCATTCTCCAAATGTTTTTATATCTGGTAAAGTAACTTCACATGTTAAATCACTTATTGTACATATTTGTAATCCACTAGTAAGTTAACTCTTATAAAGAAAACAACAAATTGTTGCTTGAGCTGGTGAAGGTCACTGTCTTTGGATTTATTTTACACAGACAGAGGTTGACAACATTGCTTCCAAAAAGACAGAAATTGAAAATATTCAATGTTGCCATTCCCAAATAGAGTGTTTTGGTAATCTCAGCAAAGAAGCATCAGCTAAAGATTGGGCAACTGGCATGTGGGTATTAATTTTTTGTGCCACTCATTGCTTTTGAGATCATAACATTCTACACTATCCAGATGTGTGCCTCCAACCACTTTGCCAAATACATACATGTACACAGTTCCATTGACACTTACAATTCCAGAACCAGCTCGAGGGCAACTGGACTGGACACCAAACTCCACTGATTTAGACATGGATCAAACATTTCACAGCTTGGTTCTATTGTTGATTGCCTACATGTAAGGTCTCTCATTTCACAAAATGCCTGAACAACAACAAGTTTTCCACTCGAAGGCAGCTGATGACAACCTGTGGGCATAATTCAAATCTGTAACCTTCCTCCATTTGTTGGCAAATGGATCATAGCACTCTACACTTTTCAGACATAAATGCTGCTCCTGGACACCACCTAAATCTGCAATTGCATAAATAAGATCCTCCAGTACAACTGCAGAATGACCAAAACGGCCAGCTTCCTTTGGTGCTAACTGCTTCCATTCATTACAAACTTGTACTTATGATGATTAGGTGATGCTGCTCTACTCTCTGTAATGCCACCAGTAATATAAAGGTCTTCCCTGAATGAAGTAACAGTAAAACCGCTAAAAATTTGACCAGGAATCTCTGTCTCTATTGACTTCCTGTGTTCTTCTGGAGATTGAAACAACTGATAGTGGTGAAGTTGTCACTACTCAACACAGAAACACGACCACCACAAAGTCCGGAATATTTACCACCATAACCTAGAATATTGGTCAGTGGATGTAGCAAATGCCATTTACTTGAAGCAGGAGCAAAACAATGTAATGCTTGACAAAACTCATATTCTCCCTTTTCATAACTGCCAATGATTGTTATCACAGTCATATTTTTCTTTCTCTGTCGAGTTGCAGTGTTTAAACAACCTGTCAGAAAACTGATCTGGAAAGAGGAAAAGGTCCAGTCTTTTGTTCAAAGTTGCAGTGCAAGTGAAATTTTTCGTGATCAGCTCTTCTGTATCGAGAATTCTCCGCAGACTGTATTTTTACATTGACAATAGACTAAGACATTTCAAAAGATCCAGGCTGCTTTCTGTTAAATTAAGGTCACTCATAGAAATAAAATTTATTTCTAAACAAATTGAACAGTGCACACTTATAGGTACTTGCTTGTTGGCACTTACCGACATCAACAACTAGTTAAATTCTCTATAATTTTTCAACTCTCTTCGCTTTGTTATTTGCCTCATGATTCCTTGTAATGAAAACGACATATCGTGTTACAGCACTTATATTCCCTCCTGCATCTTCATTGTCTTTCTCTTACATCTATGATGCACCTTTTCAGATGATCTTTTCTCATGTATTACTTCAAGTTGTCAGATGCCAAAGGTTTTCAAATTGCATGTCCTTCTATATACCCATTCTGTATCTATTTTGTACAAGTTGTAACCTGTGCATGAGTACACATGTATAGGCTACCTGTGGCCTCTTGTTTTTCTTTGTTTCAGATGTCCCATTGCATAGTTTGCTATCCAGCAAGGCATTTTTTGTAACATGTGACTGCTAACTGCAAAGGGGCTATTACACTTGTACAGCCAAACAATCTTCTTCAGTTTACAGGAATGACTGATTATGCTTGACAGCATTATTTTACATCATGAAGATCAGCTGTGATTGCTGGATGTAACATTGGTTATCTTAGTTAGAAACTTGATTCAGAGGGCAGTGAGGAGTGGTTTGGAGTATTTAGTAGACAGCAGTTGCTGTAAGAATAATATTTGTACCCAAGTAATACACTGAACATCCTAAAATGATGGACTGCCTTTTAGGGAATTAAAATAAAAATGTTATAATTGCTTCCATTATTGGTAAGCTGTCTCAATGTTCCCTAGATCTGTGCCTGGTAGCTGAAAAATTTAATGCAAATTATGTAAAAACAACAGCAGTCCCTAGCTCTTAATAACAACCTTGAAAAAGTCTGGTTTGTATTTTAAGCCTGGAATGAAGCAAATGATGGTATGTTGGCTTAGATGAAGGTTTCTTTCATGGATTTGTTCAGTCAGTATTCTGGTCAGCTTCAAAAAATTTTGGCAGCTGTACATTGTACTATTTCAGGCAAGTGTTTTTTAATCAGATGCATTTAAAACATAATCGCATAGCCAGACCATGTTAAAGCATTTGTCAAGCTTTTTTAATAATTATATTTTTTTTTTCTTCAGGATGCTGGTCTGTACTTGAAGAACCTTATTCCTCCAGTATTGACTTGTTTCTATGACCAGGACAGCAGGGTGCGATACTATGCTTGTGAAGCTCTGTATAACATCGCCAAAGTAGCAAGGGGCTCTGTGTTACCCTTCTTCAATGATGTGTTTGATGGTCTCAGTAAAGTAAGTACATACACTGTAACAACTTTATTTGCATGATATAATAACAAGGAAATACATGTACAAAGAGATGCAAATGCAAACAGGGTGCAAATGTAAACAGGGAGAAGCTAAATCCTAATGTGGAGGTGATCCCTTAACATACAGTGTACATGTAGTAACAAAAAAATATTATTTAATTATAAGATATGGATAAAACTATATCTAAACTACAAATACACAGTAGCATGCAAATCTAGGTGAATATCCCTTTCATACACAAAATTTATAGTAAGAATGAACCAAGTTAAAGTGGTATATCAGGGTAATGGTACACCCCCACCCAAACATTATTTTGCAGAGTACCCGCTTCCCTTGGGAGACATCATTCTCTCCATGTTGAAACCTATCTACATGTACCAACATGACAACCAGGATACAACCAATCAGGATTTAGCTCTATAGATAGCATTTTTTCGGCACCATTATTCAACATATTCTAACACTGTCCAAATAATTATGGTAATATGCACTGAATATTCATTCCATAAAAATTATTTAATAATATGTAGTTACACACAACATAATCCAGCCCTGTACATACAGTGTATGTAATTTAGTGTTAATGCTTATCTTTAAAATAAACAAGTACAAGCTGGTTCTCTCATATATATTTCTTTGTTATACAGCTGTACAGCCCCTCACTTGTCTATAAATTAACATGTACAGGAATAACACCCATACATTCTTGTTAATTTTTTGTTCTCCTTTTGCTACTGTTGAATGATAATTATAGCCTCAAAATTGTGTCCTAATATTTATGAGTACAATCCATACAGTATATACAATGAGCGTGAGCAATTGAGTGTTGTAGAGGTATACTCGCAACTGGCTTACAATGTGATACGTACTTGATTGCACATGCATGGTTGTGCTAATTTATGCACTTACTATAGCCAATAGTATACTATTTCACAACACTCAATTGCTCACGCTCATTGTTATTAAAATACGGGAAAATTGGCCGAGCACCCTTGAGGAGGTGGAAACTGAAATCGATTCCTAAGCTAAACACGAATTTTCAGCAAAGAAAGGGTAGGGAGGGTGGGCCGTTCCACCTTCCTCCTTGGCGCTGATCCGAAACTGAGCGGAGAAGGGGTGTTCAACGGCATTTATTATTGCCCCTTGGGATCCAGGGCCATGTGCACCTGCATGCCCCTGTGCACAGGACTTAACATCTTGGCTTCGCGCTTCGAATTTGAGTATTGTGAATAGTGATATTATTGTGTGTCAAAGTGACTTGGTGTAACATACATAGTGATGAAATTTTATTCCGAGGAAATGGTTACAGTTACTGTTCTATTAATACACATGTAATAAAGGAACTCATGTTGACATGCTACACCCTGAGTATAACGTATTTTTTTCTTCCACTCTGCTGTCAGCTTGCAGCTGATCCTGACCCTAATGTGAAGAATGGAGCTGAGTTACTTGACAGGCTGATAAAAGTGAGTTGACAGCTGTGTTGTAAATGCTTCCATTATACCATTAATAATGTAATTACTAATAACAAAATTCTTGAATCTAATTGGCTATTATCAGCTATGATTTTTGCCCTAATAGCTGACAGTGAAATAATTTTTTGTGGACAGTGTATACATTATGCCTAAGTTTAACTTATCAGACAGTCTGCATCATTGAGTGTGTGCTGGAAGGGGGCAGTTGCACTTTAATATCATTTTCCGCTTTTCAGGAGATTTTTTCCTGAAAAGTTTTGGGTTTACAGTAGTTCTTTGACAACTGTAAGAGTTCTATCTCAAATTTTGTTAAAGATTTGATTAATATTATTGGTAACAGGACTTTGTGTTGTCCAATTTGGTCTGTAATTATCCTCGTGATGAAGCAATAATGGACTCCTGCTACTCTGTACATGGTCATCTGATTTTGTTTATCACTTGACGAATGTATGATTACAGGATGAATTGGACTCCACTCAGTCCTATTACCCTTATGAAATCCATTATACACTCCACTTGAATGAGTATACAGTCCCACCGTCTACTAAATGATAGTACTTGGTAAATTTTACTCTATGGGTACATTAGTTCAGGAAACTCTTCACTTGCAGGTATAAGGCTGACACTTTTACAATGAAACCTAGATTCTGAATGTGTACATGTACATAAAAGGCACAATAGAGTGTATATAATATCTGTTTACATATTATTAAGTCACCAACATGTATCTTGCAGTGACTTTATAGCTATAGAGATTATGTAAAGTTACATCTGGATGGGCCAGCCAGCAAGTTGTATCTTTGATGCTCATCATTCATTATGCTTCCTGTCAACACAGCAATAGGGACCTTTAGACTTGAGTACGAGTACGAGATCGAGTATGAGTATGAGTACGAGTACGAATTTCTAATTTCAAACCAGTCACCTCCCCTGAACCCTCACTTTTCCTTGTTACTTACCAGTAGATCTTGAGATTGTAGAAACAAGATTGGTGTCACTAGTGAACATCTAAAGCACCCAAAAAAGATTTGAAAAGTCATACTCATACTTGATCTCATACTTGTACTCAAATCTAAAGGTCGCTAATAATAAAGTCACAAAACTACTTGGGTGAACAGTATGCTTGTCAAATAGGCTCAAAATGTCCAAATGTCAATATATATGTCCAAAATTGCCTCTGAGCAAATAAGCTTGGGTTGCAAGTGATTCGGACGGTATGATAATTATATATTTTTTAAAAGTATTAAAACGATTGGCAAGGCTCAGCTGTTCGACTCAGCAGTAATAAACCAAGGCTTATGAACAAAAATAGGTCTGCAATGCATACACGTGTGGCTTACTAGACCACCTGACAGGCGCTTGACTCTCGTGGACAAATAAATAAATAAATAAATTTGGTCTCAGCATAATGTGGCTATACACTTCGTGTAAGCCACACAAAAAGTGCCTAGGAATGCCCTGGTTTTGTTGAAGTGTCTATTTAGAATTATATCAAATTGCAATATATGTGTCAGTGCAGTTTACAAAATATTTGTCTAAATCGATTTCTGGGATCTTGTTTTATATTGCCTTGTTTCAATGTAATTTTCGACATATATTTTGCAGATGCGACGTATCAACATAATTATATACCGGTATTAACATTTGGACATTATGTATCGAGATTTGGACATAAATTATATATGGACACTTTGACATATGTATATCGAAATTTTGGACATATATATTGACACTGTGAGCCTATTTGACAAACATAGAACAGGCCACTTGGAGTCTGAAAAGCATTCTCTGCATGTGTGTGCATATTCCTCAACAGTATCTGCTAAAGTAACATCTCCCTCCGATCTCTGAATGAACTTGGGAAGTTTTCATTGCTGTTGATAATATACAGGAAGCAGAAAAGATGTTGGTTCCAGGGAGGAAAAGGGGGGGGGGCAGGGACAGGGGGGAGCTTTCAAACTCAGGGGATTATTGCTTGTATATAAAATTAAGGCTTTGGATTTCCACAATTTTTTCGATGGTTTTGCCCAGCATTGCACATGCACAGTGTAGGGCGCAGTACTGTTTTGGATATTAGAGATACACTGTACAGTACATGTAATTAATTTTAGATTATGGGCTGTAGCCAGAATATCAGAATTTGTAATCTTTTTTCATTAAAAATAAAATCTTATTCACAGATTTACATCACTCTTTCTCCTTGCAGGATATTGTGACAGAGAGTTCATCATTTGATTTAGTATCATTCATTCCTCTTTTGAGAGACAGAATTTACACTGTCAATCCATTTGCTAAGCAGTTTCTGGTTTCTTGGGTAAGTTTGTATTTGTATGCTATTACTTACAGTTATATTTATTATTTTTGTGGAGGCAGGATGGCCAAGTGGTTTAGGGCGCTGGATTTCAAGGTGGTGACCTGGGTTCAAATCCCGCTGTGGCCACCCGTTGGTGTTGTTCTGGGTTTGTCCCTGGATCAACTCCTCGGTCATCCTTGTAAATAGCCAACTGGTCTGCCTCCCTCCAGTTGGGATTCTTAACTCTGTTGTGTTTATTTGTATTATTTGTTTCATTGTCTCTGAAAAGCCCCTCTAGGGGAGTGGTCATTAAGTATTTATTTATTTATTTATTTATTTATTCTTGACTTAGAAAGTGTGACAATGTGCATGAAGTTACATGTAACTGAGGGTAACTTTCAAGTGTGGTTTTATCTGTAGCCTAAATATGTAGTTTTTACAAACTGTAAAAGCCATAGTAGATTATAACATACAATAGTTTTATAGCGATAGTAGTTCAGGTGTTTTTTTCTAAAATGAAAATGAGGAGATGACCAGAATAATTCACTGTTATGTGGGATCACATGCAGGTTTTGTCTGATGCTATCACTATGACACAACATGCAGTTAGGTGTATGTACACTGCTCATGTGCATTCATTAATTGACTGCTTATAGGGACATACTCTGTACAGTACTAACAGTTGCATTGTTTCACTGTGACTTTGCTTGTGTTTATGGGAATTTTTTCTGTTCAGCTGATGGTTTTGGATGCCGTTCCTGACTTGGACCTCATTGGGCACCTTTCAGAGTTTCTCGATGGACTGTTTGTTATTTTCAAGGACCGCAATGCTGAGATCAGAAAAATGTTAGTATGGCTGGTTTTTCCTTTAAAGTTATTTTGTTATTATACAACTTTCAGCTGTAGAACATACACTGTACAATCATGTAGACGTACATTGTGCATGGCATTACTCACTTGGAACTTTTAGTCAGTGACTGCAGTGAAACTTAATAATCTTGAGATTTTAGCTGGTGCTACCTTTTTTGATATTGTTGTACATGTATGTATATTTTGTAGGTCAAAATGAAATCAATGTTAAGGTAATTTCAAACTACAGTAGTTAAAATCAATCTCCTTTAATGTCTCCCAGGGCTGTCATTAAGGGCTGTAGCTTGGAACATCTGATATGGCTGAGCGTTGTTCTGTTGATGTTATGGGGATAGTTGGTGCATATTGAATACAGGCCTTTGCCGTAATGTTCTTATTGTAAATGTACAGGTGAAGTGATGGATGTTATGCCTGCTTCAAAACTTAGTGCCAGCCCTGTCTCCTAACGGTAATTATACGTACATGGATCATGAAAAATTGAGGTTAGGAGGAACAGGAAATTGGGAATCAAACTAGCTAAGTTCAAATCATTTTAGTTAGATTTCCATTTTGACCTACAGTGTATAACATGTGCCTTTACTGTTTGGGAGTTGATGAACATATTCTAGATATTATGTAACTTGTTTTAAACATTGGTAAGTAGTTACATGTACTGTCTCACTGTCACTAGCTGCACTGTGACTCTAATGTTGTTAATAGCAAAATGTTATTAACAAAACTGTCAAGTAATTTAGTACATGTACATATATGTATATGCAAACAATCATGATGGTATTTTGCATACTGTGAATGAATCTACTGATGACATAATGAATACTCAAAGCTGTTTATTTCACCCTTTTATGAATAGGTAAATAAATAAATAAATAAATAAATAAATAAATAAATAAATAAATAAATAAATAAATAAATAATGTATCAATAAATACTGTAGGCTTTATTCTCCCATAAGATTAAGACTAATGTTGTGATTTTCTCAGGTGTGAAGCAATCCTTGGTGAATTCCTCAGAGGCATCAGGAGAGAAGCTAAACATGTGAACTTTGCACTCATGGTGAATACTTTGGTTGAACACTCAAAAGCAGAAGGTAAAGTATCGTTACCACTACATGAAATTATAATGTATTAATTTATTGAAAAGACTAGATGGCGTGTTAACATGAATTACATACTATTTCACTCCTCCCTTTTATCATCTGATTCTTCAATTCCTGTTATATAAATATTTTGTACATCTGCTCACCATGGAACTGTACAAACGTTATGAGATCATGAAAACTTCCAAATGAAAAAACAAATTTCACCAACTCCAACTACATGCACTACAAAAGACCAATGAAAGATACTAGAAGAGGGATAAACAGAATAGATGGAGGCAGGGTGGCTGTTGAGTGGTTTAGGGTGCTGGATTTCAATGCGGTGACCCAGGTTCAAATCCTGCTGTGGCCACTACTTGCAGGTGTTGTTCTGGATAAGGGCCTGGTTCAACTCCTCAGTCATCCTTGTAAATAGCAAATTGGTCTGCCACCTGCCAGTTGGGATTCTTAACTCTGTTGTTTTCAATTGCATTATTTGCTTCATTGTCCCTGAAAATCCCCTCTAGGGGAGTGGTCAATTAAGTATTTAATATTTATTTATTTATTAATTTAACAGATGCATGCACATTTATCAAAGGTCTATTTGTTTTGAAGGGGGGGCATTGTCATACTCCTCTGTTGGAACTTTCAGTAACATTAATTTTCCTTACAAAGGAATCAAAACTATAATATTATACTCACAAGGGGCCTATAATACCGTAAGTTCAGTGACTTCGGTCACTTTGGTCAACAGGTTACCAACAAATTAATGCCGTTTATTTACAGATGCTGTTATCCAGTTTACTGCCATCACTTGGATTAGAGAATTTATTACACTTTCAGGACGGACAATGTTGCCCTTCATTGCTGGAATTTTAAAATCCATACTGCCTTGTATGGCGTATGAGCAAGAGAAACAAAATATCCTTTTCAAAGCTGTCAAAAAGTTTACAGGTTGACTTTGAGCACAGTTTGTGTTTACTTCTCCTCACCAGATCACTAGTTTGTCAACAATACAGGTCATGAGAATACAGGAAATGATCACCAGGGATCAATTGAGTTAACATTTACACAAATTCTCCCTACATGTAACATATGAAATATCTGAGAGTTGTCAGGGGAATTCACATGTTGATATTGGGATTTAATGGTTTAATGTTTGAGCAAGACTTTCTATTTGGGGTAAGTTTTTTCTCCTTTAGTATACTTTCAGTTTGTGAATGAAGCGCTTATTAAAGAGATGGCCTGATAGAGAGTAGAGGGTCCCCTATACCACTTTGGAAAATGCATTCACATAAAAATATTGAGACTGTTCATGCGTCACAGATAATTCCCAAAATTCGTTCACGTTCACAATAAAATCAATATTGGCAATCACGAATCACGAATGAACAAATAAACCTAAATCATGTTTCACGAGAAAAAAATAGTCCCAATCACGTTTCACAAAAAAAGTATAGGGGACCCTCAGAGTATTGTAGGACTCCCAGTGTGAAATCTTAAAATAATATGTGCACACACACAAATTCTTGTTAAAAGAATTCTTGTACAAAGCTCATGACTGGACTGTACCCTGGAGGCCCTGGGTTCAAGTCAAGCTCTTTCTACTTAGTGGCTTATTTCTTGGTAGTCCTGTGTTCAGCTCCTTGGCCATGCTGTGAACATCAAACAGGCAATTGGTCTGTTACCTGTTAGTAAAGTAAAGGTTTTTTCACCATGGTTAACTTTTATTAATTTGAGGGGTGGCGGATGGTAAAATCTGAGACTTGCAAAGACGCTGAGACCCTTGTTTGAAAATCTGAGACTGAAACCAAACATGCGAGACTTCGAGACCGAAATAGATGCACTATGAATGAGACTTCAAGACTCTTCGCGAAGGCTGTTGAGATTTTGAGATCGGATGAAAAGTTTACGAGACCCGACATTTTAAAGGTACCATTCGTCACCCCTAATTTGGATTATTGATTTGCTTGCTAGTCAACGTCAGCCCATTATAATGTACACTGTAGCTTCCCATTGTCACTACCCACTTATTGTTATATAGCTTGCATTTTTCCTGCTACAGCATGACCATTCATTGGCTAGTTCATGGTCACATGACATCTAACAATGAAACTGTTTGCCGCCAAATGAGTGGACAACATTGCAAACACCGTGACGTGAAATGGGAAACAGTTCACTGTTACCCCTGACGTGTTGAGCACTGTTGCACGTGATCAGAGTGTGCAGTTGAAGATGGGCCTGATGTTGCCGCTGGAATCTCAGCGCGTTTTTCAACATTTGCTTTTGTTTTTCTTTTCCACCAGTTTGACCATTTGTTTTGTTAAAGAGCACCTAACCCCAAAATATTTTTTTTTGCTTGAATATACCTTTGCACCTGTTCAAAACACACTGAACCTTTTTGCACCTTTTTAAACCAAATCTTGACAGTCTATTCATAGGCTATAAAAGTTACGAGTCATCTGTCCCATGACCAAGCTAGTAAGGGGCATGTGTCTGTTCCTTACATGATGCCAGGAACTGATTTGCATTGCAGTAAGTCTTAAGTTTGTAAAAATGCATGCAAAGCAGTTTGTGATGTCATATAAGGAATAGACCCATGCCCTTTCAAGCACGGTTGTGGGACAGATGATAGCTAGATTTCATAACTATTACAGCCTATAAAAAGTCAGTATTTGGTTGAAATAGGCGCACAACGGTGCAATATGTTTCAGACATTTGTAAAGATTTATTTAATTGAAAAAAAATATTTTGGGGTTAGGTGCACTTTAATGACTGGTCCCTTGGGGACGGGAAACAAAATTCACTATTCCCCTCAGGACCAGTCATTAAGTGTTAAATTTACTCAATTATTTTTGTCATTGCTGTTCAGTAATTTAAATGAATTTGTATGATTATTTTCATTGTTATTGACAATAATAGTTATTAAATTATTTTATGTGAGCACAATACTGCAGAACATTAGTTCTGATATACAAAATCCATGTCACAACACCCATGTATTACTTACTTGAGGACTGACAATTTTTGTGATAAAAGGCCCTCTAAAATCTTCCAAAAGGGTACCAAGAGTACTTACTTTAAATTTCCTTGACTGTTAATAAATATCAAAGAAGTTGCTAAAACTGTCAATCAGAGTTTAATGCGGCTGATCACAGAAAATGATGACAAAGACATTGACAGTGATGCTGTATCCATGGATTGTGATAACACTGTTGTTGATCTACAAATGCAACTGGATCTTCATCCAGTAGTGGATGTATTGACTGATCAGTTAAAAAATAAGTCAATACAGACCAGAATAGCTGTGCTACGATGGGTGTTACTTCTTCACATGAAAACCCCAAACAAGGTACCTTACATTATTTGACTTCAGTTGGTAAAGGAACTTGCAGTTAATCTGCATTCTCTCCACTCAAACATTATTCATTTATTATTCGTTCAAATTGGGAATAAATGGGAATTACACTGATATGAAATAAGTGGAAATTAGCAGTGGACATCCACAGAGTGGCCTCTCTCTCTACCCCAAGAAAAACCTTTATGAGCAAGGGCGATAATAAACAACAAACTCAAGCCACATCCAGTACACGATGGAAAGAATAGCGTGACTATGAAGACTTAATATTATTGTTAATTTGTTTTGGTTAGACTTTTTGGTTTAATGTTTTTTCTTTTGAATCAAATTCATAATCATGATCTGAAATGAAGGAAAATAAAAATCAAACTGGTTAAAAAAAAATTAATACAGGAAATTTAAATTGAAAATAACACGTAGTTCTGTGGCCTAAAGGCTTGAATTTGTCGAGTCAAAACTGCAAGAAACAGAAGAAGAAGAAGAATGGAAGAATAACTTTATTTTACGAGGTTTGCACTTTACAGTTAAAAACTGATAAACCTGTGGCCCTCCCTTAAATGATCTACAAACAAAAATTAAAGATTAAAAGTAATTTAAAAATTGCTACTAGTTTACAAAATAACTATTACAATAGTATCCTAATACCCTATAGCAATAGCAAAAAGGGACCTAATGGTAAAAAAATTATGTAATAGGAAAGCTAAACCAACCTATATAAAATTATTATTAATAGCTCTGTTTTAATGCCTTGATGCTATTACAAGATCTAATATTAGTAGGTGAAGAGCTCCAAAGTTTTGTGGCTGAAACAAGAATTGTTTTTCCACCTCCAGTTTCATCATAATAAAAAGAAAAACAAGAAGATCTGGTGGACAACTAATTTATTTTATTTGGCCTCAAATCATTTGTCTATCACTTGAAGCTCAGATTTAGAGAAAATTCAGAATCCAGAAATTGATATCAGTAAATAAGTGTGGGACTACATTCCTGGCATGATGACCAGTTGTTGCCAAATAAAGAAAATTCTTTAAATAAACAGTTTTCCTTTTGAGGGTAAATAGTTACACCTAATAGTCAAAATTAATTTTTTCATATACGTCCAACCATACAGCATACGAAACCAACATATCAGCTGTTAGCAGATTAGTAAATTATGCCCTAAGTTAGCAACAGCTCTGGCCCTGGCTATTTCTCAAATTAATGTTGCTCAAGAAGACAAAATTAATTTGATAATTTTTACCTTGCAGATATTTGGTCAAATAGAGCAGCTTTTTCCTGAACTGTTGAAAACTTTGTCAGACCCCTCAGATGAGGCAAGTGATGTTTTAACCAGTTTGTATTTTATCTTTGAATTCTTAAAATAAAAGTGCGCTGTAGTGGGACTGTGGATTGCTTTAAGTTTTATTCTCACAAATTCTAATATAAGAGTTCATATTATTCACAGATTGTTCTTTGTTAGCCTAGAAAAATGTTTGAATTCTCATTTAACTGTGGCACAGTTAGTGTCAGACACAGTGTTACCACTAATTATTTTTGAAGTAGATGAGTATGTACAAAAAGTAGCTGGTAAATCCTCTGGCAGCCATTTTGGTGATTTAGTCAATATACTGTTTTTCTATTGATCATTGTTGCTGGGTTCTCACTAAAAAATTTCTGGGAAAAATCCCTGTTCCAGTGCCCTTGATCCACACATGTACATTGCTCAATGCAAAGTTTTGTTTGGAATTTACAGCTGCTGTTTTAGTTTTAATGAGAAAATTCAGAGAAATTCACATGTACATGTAGTAGTTGTGTTAATTATGTGTCATTGATTTATAATAAGGTGACTTATTTGTCCTGAGTGAATAGTCCTTTTTAGCATTTACTATTTGCCAAACTTAATAAAAGTTTGACTGTCAGTCATTACGTCCTGTTTACTTTAGGTTGTTCTTCTTGACCTGGAGTCACTTGCTGAGATTTCTGCTTCACCAGCTGGACCTCCAAGGAACAGCCCAACACACAGCATGTCTGAGTCAGGATCCCCAGACCCAGAGCAGGTCCTGGCACCACATAGGCAGCTCAACAAATACTTCCACAAATTCATGCACAATGTTATGCTACTGTTCAGAACTGACAGAAAGTTGCTAGAGGAAAGAGGCTCTTTCATTCTGAGGTGATTTACTAGCTGTTACTCACAGATTTCATTGCCAGCTTGTGTTTGCAGTATTCTATTGATTGATACTCAATCATCCAGCCATTTGGTTCATCTGTCCAATCAGTCAGTCAGTCAGTCAGTCAGGCAGTCAGTCAGTCAGTCAGTCAGTCAGTCAGTCAGTCAGTCAGCCAGTCAGCCAGTCTGCCAGTCAGCCAGTCTGCCAGTCTGTCAGTCTGTCAGTCAGTCAATCAGTCAGTCAGTCAGCCAGTCAGCTAGTTTGTCTGTCTGTCAGCTGGCTGTCTTGCCTTGAGTATTTTGGCTCGACTAAAATTGCCTGTTATGCTGCCAAAGCATACCAAAAAGATATGATTAGCAAGGTACTAGCTGGATAGTTCTACAACTGATTGACTGCACTTAACATAAATCAGTCCACTGTGTCTCTATAGAGTCTATTTTTTGTTTTCAGGCAACTTTGTCTTTTGCTAAATGCAGAGGACATTTATAGAGCCTTATCAGAGATAATTGTACAAGAAGAGGATTTTGAGTTTGCATCACTCATGGTACGATATTTGAACATGATCTTGCTGACATCCAGTGAACTGTTTGACCTCAGAAACCAACTCAGAGAGCTGGCCACACCGGTAAGATGTTGATGTTGGATGTCTATTAATGTTGTTTGTTTGTTAACCCCAAAGAATTATTTATTTGTTTGGTCAGTTATGCAATAAATCAGCTTACAATGTAAGATAATTAATTCTTAAATTTTGAAACAGTATTTGAAGGCTCTCATCAGTCATTATTGTTTTGTATACATGTACAGCATACAACATGACCAACCTCAACATGTGCTGTTTAAGTGTAATGAGTTGTGCATCAGTTTCCTGCAAACCATCATCACATCCTGCATACTGCATCTCCATTTCATATTTTTTGTTGGCTTTTAAGCCATAGTGTGAAATCATCATGTAATGTACAATGATTTTGTCACTTTTAGGTTCCAAATTTTTTATTCACATTTTATGGTGGCTGGTACATGACTATTAAATGGATTGTTTGTATCTTTTGATATTAATGTCTTGGTGTGTGTGCTGGAAAAATGTTTTTGTTGTTTGTTTTCAAGCATATTGTTGAGTTTCTTAATATATAAATGCCTTTTTGATCTGACATAAAGGAGATTAAAAGCCTTGAATTTTACAGGTTTTGAACATAAATTCTCAAGATTTAAGTTTAGATCTCATGTTGAAAGTATTTAATTTAATTATTAATTTTGTTGTTATTAATAATATTGTTGATAGCAATCCCATCTCAACCTGCTGGAGGAAGGCTGTAAGCTTTGTGTTGCCGAAATAGCAGTGCATGTTGATAAGTCATTGCTTGGTTTGTCTGTCTGTCTGTCTGTCTCTCCACATGTATTTATCTGTCTGCAGGTCTGTCCATCTATCCATCTGCACATCCTTCCATCCATCCCTCAGTTATTGTGCTGAGTTCCAGTAGCCTGCAAGATCCCTTGTAATGAATACAGCATACAGCTTTCTATTAATTTTTGTCCCCTTTTCTTCAGGAGAGCTGTTCACTGTTTTCCTGTTTGTATCAGTCCTGGTGCCATAACCCTGTTGCCACGGTTTCCCTGTGTTTACTAACACAGAACTACCAACATGCTTGTGACCTTCTCATGATATTGTATCCTTGACAACCAGAATTAAATCTTTGACAAATGAAAGAGTTGACACAAAATAAAACCAAAACAAACAATCAATAAACAGTTTTGGCATTTCAGTATTTAGTGGTATTACTTGTATGCACTACACCCTCTAAAATAATGTCTTCATTATTCTTGTCATCATTTCATGTAATTGGTGTCTTTGTGGATGTACAGTGTAGGGGTGGGGTGGGATTAAGCAGGTTTTATGGCTCTTACCTACTCTTACCTATTATCATAATTATAATAATTATACTAATTATTATTTATACCTCTTGCTTGTGCACTGGCTGTCATCTTATGCTGATATACTTCATAAGGGAGCGAGTCATAACCCATGACCAGGGGTCCATTGGAGTCCATCTCCTTACTCTACAAATCTAATACTTTCCTCAGAATCTTTGCTATTCCCATAACATAGGTTTATGGAGTAACAAAGTACTGATTTTGATGTCCAGCTTTTCCAACCACTTATTTAGGTGCTTTGTTACACCTCACTTTTGCTGGACATGTAAACGTGCTTTGCCTAGAGCTGTTCAAAGTGACAATTTGATTGTGAATTTTAAGGCTTTGCAAACCAAAATACAGATATTACACTGTCCTCTTCCACCTCAAAATTAATTATCTTTAAAACAATTCCTAAAAACAGTCTGGTCAGAAATCCACGGTCAGAGTGTCCGACCAGGCTAAACTTTCGCCAGTCAAACCCGAAAATTTTCCGCACATTTATCTGATGACAGACTGTTATTTGCAGGCTTGTTGTTGTTGTTATTATTATTATCACAGTTAGTACATTTTGTTTGTTTTGTGTTGCATGGGAGCAACACCTCTTTTGTGGAGATACTGTACATTCCTTAACGATAGTGTTTTTCTTAATCAGTGGACATCTTGAGGTGAATGTTGAATTTCTCATTCAGATTGATAAATTGGTTCAGCTCATAGAGTCTCCTATATTTACTTGTGAGTATGATGTTATATTTCTCTGTAAGATGGAAACAGTGCATGGCTTGGCTTGACATCTGTCTTGGTGTCTGTAAACCTGTCTAATTTGTGGTCTTTGTGCTATTAATTTTTGACTGTGTTGTCATCAATATTTTGATGCTAAAATATTGTTTTTGAAAAGTGGGAGAGAGTGTTTGATGTGTACCTAAAAATTATGTAAATAGTTGGAATGAACTGGGCAAAATGGAAGACAACTTACATTGCTGAGTCAGTGCCAGGCACATCTCTTGTTGAAAGTATTTTGAATTCAAATACTGTACATAGTTATACTGTGATTTGTAACATGAACAAGCGTTACTTTAAAGCCAACAAATTAAAGCCACAAAAAGAAGAAAAAGTGTTCGATACCAACTCTAAATTGTATTTCAGACTTGCGTCTTCAGTTGCTGGACACTCAGCACAACTATTTCCTTCTCAAGTCACTCTATGGTCTGTTGATGCTTCTTCCTCAAAGTGACGCTTTTACAACGTTACGAAACAGACTTGACTGTGTGCCAAATGGAAGAGTACTGTCGTCTGACATCAGGTAATGGCCTTTCAATAACATTAATCTCCCTGGTCGCCATTTTTGCTTTGTTACATGGAAAACCAGAAAGATGTGGATTCTGTCCAGCTCATGCAACTGAAGAGAATGAAGGAGTTTGCTGTTTGTACAAAAGCAAAAGAAGTTGTTTGAATACCTAGACACTGCAGAGGACATTTCATATTTATTTTTGCAGTAGTTACAGGTAAATGGTTGCAAAAGTGCGACAACAAAAAGAACAAACCCAATCTTTAATTTATTCTTGTCTCTTTGCAACTTCATTAATATTCATATTTTCCATTATCTGGAGTCTTGATTATCCAGACTTTTTTCAGGTCTCCCAACCAGTCCAGATAATTGATGTTAGATTGTTTACGCAGTTTTGATGTCAACTTTCTATTCCTTTCAGTGACAAAAGAGTTGCATGTGACTTCCCTTGCCGTGAACATGTGCAGAGAATAAATTTCCAAGAACTCTTGCAGCAGTTCAAGACTGTGCAACAGAAACACTTTATCAACAAACATTCTCGCGCTGCACACCTTGCTAAGAATCTGTTAAATGTTTAGTTGCAGCAAATGTATGAAAATAGAGGACCATTTTAAAAAAAGATATTTTTGAATGTAAATTAGAGATACATAATTAAAGTAATACGTGTATTTGCAAGCTTGGCTTGATCAGAGCTATGGTATACATGTGCATGAAAAAACTTGAAAAGGCATAATTTACACTTTTTCACTATTCAAAACATGGTTAGAGAACATTATTTTAATTCCCACAAATATTTCAAATTTTGGTTCATGGCAAAGTGTGATGCAAATTTGCCAATTTTCATGTTTTTCTTGTGGAACAAAAATGCTCTTTAATTAAGATCCTTGTTTTGTATCCTTTTTAATTGGGTGTGTCACTGGTTGAAGTTAGTGACTACATAACAAAGTAATTTGTGCATCTGGTGCTCTTAGGCAAAACATGTCAAGATATGATGTTTAAATTGCAAAAAATTCTCAAGCTTCAATTCAGTTAAAGTGCACTAAAATATTGTTATGGCTAAAATAAATCTTTGTACCTGTTCGAAAAGCATTGTTCCCTTTTTTATTTTTTTTCACCAAATTTTGGCTCTTATAGGATTTGAAACTTACAAAAAAAAAATAGGCAAAATCATTAACAGTAATGTTATGTTTAGTTTGTTTATTTTGCACTTTTGCCTCAAGCAGCAAACAGAACTGATAAGAACGTGTGTTAGACTGTAAAACAAAAACAAAAATTAATGTTTGTTACACTTAGTATGGGTTTCAATCACATGGGACAGAGTAAAATTATTAAAGATTAACCATCACACATGTACACATTTATTCAGAAGTTTCTGAAATTGCCCGAGTCATGCAGAGGCAAGGGCAATTTCAGGAACTTCTGAAAACATAAGTGATTAATCGATAATTTTACTAGAAAACATAACATTACTTGTTTATCACTAAAAGGGCAAATTGAGTATTGTGCATGTGGTTTATTCATTTCTGGGAAGCCCATTCAGTGCAAGTACAAATAATCAAAGTTAACTAAACATCGAATCAATGAGATTTATTCTCAACCGGAAATTCACTGAAAGTTCCTGACCAAAAAAACTGTTTGACTGGGAAAAATGATTACCAGACATGTCCTCTGTCACAGCCAATCAGTGTTCAGTAATTTTGCCTGTAAGTGATAAGCAGTAAAAGTGCTATTAGTCTTCCATCCTTAATCTTATGTCAGTTATCACATTGTTAGGTTGTAAAATATGTATAGCTAGTTGGTGTTTGTCTGGTTTTCCTTTTTTTTTTCATTTTCGGGGGCTGTTATAGAAACAATATTATTTTTGTCTTTATTATTTTCATGAAATAAGCCCCTGGACAAATAGAGCACCAAGTTAAGTTAATACTATCAGAATAATACAACTTAAGTTATAGTCATGTAATGGACAATGTTTTGTCAAAAGTTTGTTCACTTTACTGTCACACATTGTCCTGTTTGACATTCCCGCTGGCATTTTTGTTTTTAATATTTTTAGTTTGCTTTCCCTTTTAGTTTTGTTGCTCTAAAGCAAATTAGGGAATGTAACAATTTCACAAAAATGAGAAATCTCATTTGCTTAAACACCAGACACCGTTTCTTCCCTGATCAACAGCGTAGAAGACTCTCAGTTACTGTAGTATTTTCATAACCATGTTGCATTTTTTTAACATGTATAATGTAAACCAAATAAATTACAATCTAATATTTAGAATAAAATGTGTAGGTACGCACCTAAGATGGTTACATCTTTTTATGCTTTGTTTTTAATTTTGGCTTGAATTAAAGAAAGTAATTATCTTAAGTTTGGTTTTTGCATGTGGAAATATACTTTCAGGAATATTTCAGAAAAGGAAAGGATAAGTTATTCAAGTGATCATGGTTAGTATCACACTTGCAAAGGAATGTTTAGCTTGGTTTTCACATCACGCAAGTACAACTTACATAAAATTGCCCATTATTCAATAAATAAAGTCAAGAAATTTAGGTATTGTTGAAAAGTAATAAATAACCTGTTAAAGTTGAACCAGAACTATGCAATATCCCATACTTGAGTTATTCCTCCACATGTATCACTCAAAATTACTTTCATAGTATAGTGTGGAGATGCCATGCTGGTGTCCTTATGAGGGAAACCATTGGAAACATCTGGACTTTACATTAGCCAACAGTATGTTAAAACCTTCCGTCTCTGCGTTGAACTTGCAAACATTCGCATAGACACTTCTCTTAACACAACCTCAAAAACACAAGGTGAATTGAAGTTTTTGTGTAAGTGATGTGTTTCTCAGCAGCCATCTGTATGTCACACACTCTAAAAAATCTGAAATCTAAACTGTTTTATTTTCTACCGAGGTTGAAAAGGGTGCAAGCCGATATATTTTTTAAAATGTATTTACCTGATGAAGATAAAACTGAAAAGTCTGTTTACTTTTTCATTTTAGTTTTTTATGGCGTCATGTGATGTAGGTACCTGGAATAATTATTGTAAAATGAACAAAATGATTGCAGACAGCATCACACTCGGAAACACTTGCTTTTAATTTCACAGTGACTCTCTTTCCATGAGGAAACAATAAGACATGTTCTACTTACTGTAACAATCCCAGAATTTACAGATTTTAATAAACCTTCAATAATTGAAAGCACTCTCTTCGCAAAATACCTTGTAATTAATTGATTCTGAACATTATTCAAGTGTATTGTTAGCAAAAACCAATAAAAGTTTCAAGTTTGTGATGACATCAAAAATGAGTTATTTACATTTTACTTCTGAGATGATAGCACAACATGCACTCAGTAATAATGGGAAAAATTGTTATTGAGAAAGAAGTAGCTGTATCGTCAGTGATGATCAGAAGCCATGACATATCTCAGTCCACAGTATCCACAGGCATGCGGTCCTTCTTGATCCTACCATGTAATGAAATGATAACTGTTAATGATCTGCCAATTGACTTACCCATAACTTACAGTTTCTGTTCAGAATTCAGTGGGTTAGGTGTTTTTGGAAAGTCCATTACCAGTATATAGCCATGTTATTCACTCACTCATCCAAGGACAATATATGCAATGCTTTTATTTGTAAAAACGTACAATCATGTAATGTGAGTAAACCAATCCTGTTATATAATAATTATGATAATTTCTCAAAAGTTATGACAGAACTTCAAATCTTTTCTGCAAAGCTCCCTACATTATTAATAATAATTAACCCTATTCCAAAAACCTGTGGCCCTTGAGGGCGAGGGGTCTAATTGTTTTAGTATCACCCAACTAGTTGGACAGAAAAGGCAATAACAAAGTTAGCAAATGCAAGTTAAAGAAATATTTATTTGGGAATAAAATGAAAGAAAGCATCATGCTCGATTGTTACTAGATCAAATGCAGGATTTGCATTAGTCCACTAGATGGGTGATACTAATTTTATTATATGTGCATTTTTGTGATTCAAACTCTATTTGTTTTTGGAATAGGGTTAGTATTCGAAAGTGCTGCACGTATTATTAATGTAGAAAGCTGTGCAGAATTCTTTCTCAGTTCACTGCAGGGCTGCCATAATTCGAGCTTCTGAAAAGCTGCATTATTATGTATAACTTCAGAAAACCTAACTTGAGGTTGGGAGTATGGGACTTGCAAATGTGCGCCATAAATGTAGCTCAGGCTGTGCTTTCACTGTTATCCACAATGTTCTGGATACAACATCATAAAACTTTCAACAGAATCTCACCAAATTAATGTACACCTTTGGATGTCCAAGGGCCCCTCCCCCTGTAAATTAAAAAAAAAAATAAAGAGACGGCTTAGAATTTTACCAAGATAAATTATGAGTGGTCACTCCTTCGATATACTAGTTGTGTGCGAGGTTGAACATTCCTTAGAAATTCAGCTTTTTTTACTACAGAAGAAAATGAAGCCAAAAATAACCTGCATCACAGAGAAAAAGAAACTCAGAATTGGAGTGGTCTTGGAGTACCGAATGTACTGAACCTTCAGTCGTTTCACTGATTGGACAGCTTCAGACAATAAAATGAATGGGAAATCTGAAGCAATTTATGTACATTCTTTTGCTGAAGTTCTCCCCTCATTGCACACATTTTGGGGACCACAAGCTTGTTCAATATTATTGCAAAACACAGTACCACACAAATGTAAGTTGAGAATCTCAACTTGATAAAGTGGTAATGAAGATGACGATGATGACCATGACAACAACCTCGTCTCATTTCCAGTCCATAGAGGTTTACAAAAGCTAATAATAGTTTATTATTTCAGTCCAACCCCAATTATCCAGACCTGTTGGGACTGGACTGATTAGTCTGGATAAGTGAGAGTCCGGATAAAAGATAATTTTAATATTAGTGGGAGGTGGGACAAAAATAAAACTGAATAAACATTTAATCATGCAAGAACTAAAGCACATTCACAAATTGTCGTTGTATAAACTGTTGACATTATAGCTTGGATTCTATTTCAGCTTTAAATGAGAAAATGCTACAGATCCAAAACAGTTTCAGAAGCATCTGCAAATAATTAAATTTTATGTCGACCTCACCCCCGTCACACCATACATGACGTCCATGAATTTCTATGGGTGGCTCTTCTGCAATAAGGTCAATTGCGAACTTTTCGTTCACCTACAGCAACAGAATTTTAAAATGGAAATATAAAGAGTTTAATGGCTAATGTTTAGGTTATAATGAAATTAAATCGAAATAAGCTAAAATAACTGATTTATCCAAACAAGTGCAGTGACAGTCTTACCTCCTTTTGTCTGTCAGTAAACCGTGCCATTCTGTAATCATCTGGTTTCCATACCTGCAAGTTAATTGGCTTTAAGGTGGCTCAAAACAGTTCCCAGCACTTTCCTAGACGTAGATTTTGATGGGTCATGAGCCACCTTAAATTTTCGAAAATTTAAGGTGGCTCTGAACTCCATGTACGGAATTTATTTAAACTTTGCCAAAAGTTGCATCTCATCCTGCTTATTAAAATTCTATAATAAGAAAAAATTTCACCGTGCCGTTTTTGAAATATAAGCGATTAAAGCTGAAGTTAAGGGTGTTTTTAGCAGGTCATAGTGTTGCTATGGTAACCTATAGTGTCACAAAAATGATACCAACGTACAATGATTGGGCAGTTTTTTGATACCATGATTATAGCATCAACTGATAAAGAGTGGTAATAATGACCCATCAAAATCTACGTCTTGGAAAGAGCTGGAAACTGTTTTGAGCCACCTTAAAAACTACTACAAGTTTGTCCAATCACGTCCAAAAATATGCATTGCCTATGTCTTTTACTGAAACACAGGGTTCTCCTTTTATGCTGGCGACCGGCGATTTTCACTTCCTGTAGACAACAAGTTCGCCTGCAACTCTGACTGCAGTCAACAAATAAAAAGTCAATTCGTTACAAGTGACTTCTCCGCCTATTTTAAGCTTAATATTTCAATCTCATTTCTTCGACTTCAACTCTGTTTGAAAAGGAAAACTCTGCATCGATTACTTCTTATCCCTGAATTACCTGTCCAGTATGCGTTACTTTATCAGTTGAAGCAAACGTTTGGGCGGAACTATGAAGAGCAGCAACACAACGAAGGTTACTTCTAACGACGAATCGCCGTAAGAGAACATTCAAGGGCGCCGCCGCCATCTTGGCCGATAATATCCCATAAGTCAACTGGCACTCTGTAACGCAGAAATGTTGGTCAGCGCTGTGCCCAGTAACAAGGCTAGTGCTGCATGTACGATGATTGGCAAACATGGCGGACAAGAGAAGGCGAGATTCGACCGCAAAGAAAGAAAGAAGCAGAGGAAAAGAAGATAGGAGGAAGAGGAAACACAGTGCAAGTGATGAGATAGAGCTTGCTAAGCATTACGAGGCATTGTGAGGAGATATTTTGTTCATTTAATACAAGTTGTTTTGGTTGAATAGTTATGGCAGACCATTTCTGATTTCTTGTGAAAATAACAAGAAATTAGAAATGGTCTGCTATTATTCAACATTAGAGCCCTCACCTATGTTTAGGGAGAGACCATTGCGTGACGACCCCAAGTGAGTAACTGATACAAGAGCAATGTGATATATTTCATTGCTTCTTCATCACCTCCAGTCTTCATTTTACCCCTGGTCTGCAGTCTGCAGTGACTGCGGTCCACAGTCTGCATTTTAGACTGGCTGGATTGAGAACAGTGTGTGCAGGGCTCAAGACTAACTTTTCAGCTTACTAGCCCAGTGGCTGGTGCATTTGTTAGATTGGGTGTTACGAAAACTAAGACCCCCGAAAACTAAGACCTAAGACCTAAGACCCCATCTTAGTTTTCGTTTTCGTAGTACGAAAACTAAGACTCCCTAAAAATTTTAACTGTCAAAATTATGAGGTGCACAATAATTTCAAATGTAAAACTCCCGGAAAACTCGCTTCGCATTTGACCATTCTCTTTGCAAGAGCGCGATTGAGAACTGTTTGTTGCAACTCGGTATGTTGTTTAACCATTCATTAGGAAAGACCTTCAGGCGGATAAAACGTGGGAAAACCCTGCTAGCACGAGATTTCAAGGCTGGATATTGCTCGAGAAGGTTCCGGGATCACACAGAAGTCAAATTCACAACACACGTCCGTTCTATGTTTCCGCTGTTGACCCCAGGGTTTGCGTGACCAAATCATTGCAGTATCAACTGAATAATCTGTTACCAAAATCTTGGCCGGGAAAACGTCTAATTATGCTTTAAACGCCAGCATAAAGGGAAAGACATTCTGCACTCGATTTAAGCTCAGTAACTGCTGAAAATAGTGAGCGGTGCTTGTATATTGAATAGGGTCTTAGTTTTCGTGATACGAAACCTAAGACCCCATCTTAGTTTTCGTACTACGAAAACTAAGACCCCCTAAAAATTTTAACTGTCAAAATTATGAGGTGCACTTGCGAAGGGAATGGTCAAATGCGAAGTGAGTTTGACATTTGAAATTATTGTGCACCTCATAATTTTGACAGTTAAAATTTTTAGGGGGTCTTAGTTTTCGTACTACGAAAACTAAGATGGGGTCTTAGGTCTTAGGTCTTAGTTTTCGGGGGTCTTAGTTTTCGTAACACCCTTGTTAGATTCACTAGCCAAAACAACTTTTTACTAGCCAGACATGTATGTTTCTTAGTTATTTTATTTTTCATCCTGTCAAGCAGTTTCAGTACCTTTTTCCAGCCACACAATACTGATGTGAAAGATCTGAACTTGCCAGCTTGTACATTTGAAAGTGTTATGATGAGTTTATAAACACTGCAATTTGAATTTTGGGAAGTTTTAACTAGTATCAAATAAATGCCAGCTTGTGTGTACAGACTGTAGCTTGCAGTAAATTCAAACAGCTTAAAAGTACACGCCCTTCATAAATTTGTCAGGGAGCAACATCAAAACTTTGCAACTGGCCGCCAAAAAACATTCCTTTCTTTCAAAATGCTGATTTACAATCTCCCATGGGTAAAAAAAAATTAGTTCCATCTTAATTTATTTGGAGATTGCAGACTTGCACGTTAAGAAGGTATCATCCAAATTTGTGAATTGCCATGTTTTTTTTTTATTTTTTGAAGTAATTCTTGCTTAAACACTGTGAATGATATTAAATATCGGTTGTACTGTAACAGTTTTGTCACAGCCAATATTTGAATGTTGCGAGCTTTGACTCAACTTTCTTAGGTCAAAGATTTCCTCTGGTCCTCTAGTGCCCACACATTTTCACGAGCCAAAAGTATACCATGCAAAGCACAAAACCTTAGTGTTAGCTAAAATGAAATTTTGACTAGTATGTGGCTAGTTGGCTACCATTAGTCTTGATCCCTGGTGTGTGTGTCTCTTTACTATTTCAGCTATGAACAGCAACCTCCTGGAATAATAAAGGTTAGTTGTGAAAAATCACTTTTAAGCTGAAGATTAATTTTTGTTATTGGAGAGGACAATATTGCTTTCCCAGAGGTAGTTAAATTAAATTAAATACTTAATTAACCACTCCCCTAGAGGGGCTTTTCAGAGACAATGAAACAAATGATACAAATAATAATTTAATCATTTCTATCGCGTGGGCTACATTGAAATATGATTGCCGGCAAATGAACACAACAGAGTTAAGAATCCCAACTGGCGGGAGGCAGACCAGTTATGTACAGGGATGACCGAGGAGTTGATCCAGGCACGAACCTAGAACAACACCAGCTAGTGGCCAGAGCGGGATTTGAACCCGGGTCACTGCATTGAAATCCAGTGCCCTAAACCACTCAACCATCGTGCCTCCTGATCATTAGTAGCTTGATCATCTTTCTTTTTTTTTCATCACTACATGAGATAGATTTCCACACAGCCCCTTATGGTGTACATTAATCAATCTGCAAATTCTATTGCAGGTAGGACCCTCAGATTTTGCCAGTTAAAATCCTTTGGTTAGTGACTAAACTCTACAGTTCATGATATTTGACATTGAGGCCTAGTTCAAATGTTGAACTTTTCATGTACCGAACTTAAATCCTATTTGGTTCAACCCAAATTAAGTTCAACTGTTTGATTCATACATTGAACTTTTCATGTGCTGAACCTAATTTGTGCTGTAAAAAAAGATGATTTTCACTGCTTAAAATAGGAAAATGAACCGATGAAATTATTTTTTTGGAAATGACATATTTCCCTTCCATTTGGCGTGAAAAAACATTATAGTCACATACAAGGTTGGATCAGGTTGGAAAAGCTTTCTGTGTTGTTTTCGCTTTATGTTCAAGGAAATCGTGATCATATTGAAATGCAAATACTTAACATGAATTTCAAAACAGATAAAATTAATAGCATTAGTGCTAGTTGGAAGTAGACCATTTTGAGCTGTCCAGGTTTAGCATGTGTTAAATTATTTAAAATTTCACTTCAAGAATACAGTCAACGGTCATCAGGCTTGTGTGAGTTCTCTTTTCGTGTATGAAATGTCATTATACAGCCAATCATAAGTGCTGTCATACTTAAAAATTTGTTAACATAAATTATACCTTTGGATTGGCACATGAAAAACTCGACGCCTGAATTGGTGTCGAACTTTTGCCGTTCCATTCGACTGACCCAGTCAGATAGAACGGTAGTGTCAACCCGAATACAAATCTGTCAAATCTTAATTGATTCTTATGTCAAACTTTTCGTGTACTTAATACCGAAATTTAAAGTTCAGTACATGAAAAGTTTGAAGTTTGAACTGGCCCGACTCCCATACAAAATTGTTATTTCTGACACACTTGCCTACCCAAACAAGATGGCATTAAAACCATCATAACTCCTATTCAGTTACATGTTACATTTCTCCTCATTTTACCAGGAAAAAGAGGAGCTCCCAGAGGAATGCATACCTAACTTGCCTGAAAACAAAGATGCAAGGGATTTTCTTGCTCATGCTCCTTCAAAAGGTCTTTGGATGCCTCTTGGGAAGGAAGTAAAAGTTATGAAGTGTAAGACACATATTTAGTGAAATAGTTTCTGACAACTAGTCTTCCCTTTCCTTCTCAGTGATGGCTGGTGGGATTATTAGGTAAAGAAACCCATGCTCATTCTAAGAAATCAGGGACCCGTTTTTGAGGATTCCACTAATTTTATCCAGCATAGAGCTATTATTTCTACAGCCATAAGGGGAAATGTGGAATCTCTAAAACAGAATCTTTCCTTTGTTTAGCAAAATAAGGGATACTCTATTTTTGTAAGGATGAAATGCAGGCCCATATAAAAGCTAATTATGACTTCTTGTTTTTGGAAGATCAGTTCAGTGAGTCAAGCTTTGCTTTTTACTAGCATTAGTGCCTGTTGATTTTGAAACAATACTGATGTGACTTTGACGTTAAGAGAAGGGTCATACTACTATAAACCATTTTTCCACCATAATTTTGATTTTAGTACAATAATGATTGTGACTTGTTCTATTACTCAAGCTAAAATGCTCGAAAAGAAGTACAGGGTTTAACATACTGATATTCATTAATTATTATTGAATATCAGTATGTTATACCCTGTGCTTCTGTATAGAGCATTTTAGCTTGAGTAATAGTAAGAACAAATTTTCAAGGACAGGGAATTCAAAACTTTTTTTTTCAGTTTTACAAGTACATGTATGTCATGGTGATCACTCTTAGAATTTTGGTACAGAAACTGTGTATAATATTCTCAGTACAAAAACATGTAAAATTTATAAAGTAGTAAAGATACGTGCCAATTGTGTTGTTGAGTTATATAAACATGTGGGAAGAACATGAGAAAAATGCCTAGAGAAGCAAAAGTGAGCCAGAGGCGAGTGCTTCTGGCACTTCTCAAGTGTTCTTAAAATTTCGTAACTCTTCGAACATTTTATAGTGGTGTATAGTCACCATACACGTAGTTATCACACATTACTGTTTTCGTAGGTTGGCGCTGTAAAGCTTATGGCCATAGAACAGGTGATAGAGAATGTCCCTTGTTCATCAGTGGAAATAGAAACATTGAAAAGTTCCGAATGGTAAGGCTTGGGATTACAATACATTAAATACTCTACAATGACAATAGTAATAATTATTATAATACTAATACTACTACTATTACTAATAATAATAATAGTCATCTGGACACTGGTGTAGGACAGGCTAGGGCCTCAGCCTACCATGGGAAGATTAATGTTCCCGCCCATCAGAGTCTGAGGGGATGCCTTTGGCAAGCTTCAGTAACCTCCAAGCCACCCAGTTAGGGTTCAGCAGACGGGTGGTTGGGACTCAAAAGGCTTAGTTGCCAACCCAACCAGGAGAAGGTCACTCTGAAAAAAAAAAAAAACAATCAAATTTTTGATGAAAAATGAGTATCTATGGAAAGAGCGAAATCGGCGTCAATGAGCCCATCCAGGATGGTCGCTCGCCTGGCAAGGACCCTCGGGCACAACAGCCGAGATCTGGTAGTTATCAAGCGACTGCTGAAAAGGGAAGGATGAAATGGACGAAGGAGGTTAACAAGATAATCACGAGGGGAGCGAACCAAGTAAGAGGGGCTATAGGAACAGGATGTTAGAAGTTTGGAATGCACAGGAAGCATTTAAAGCCAGTGCATGAACAAAGACTGGCAGACCAAGCAAGAGCAATCAGGGTGAAAGAGTAGCTCTCAGACATAGAGATCGAAGAAATTAACAGGAGCATCTTGGTTAATGCTAATGGGGAGGACATGCAGGAAGAAGAGGGTGAAGTAGAGCGAGAGAATGAGGGGCAGGGAATTCAAGCAGACGAAGTGTTGTTGGGGAATGAAGAGGGGGAGGATGGAGAACAACCACATTACCAGTACGAGCGAATGTAGTCTCCACTCAGCTGGGAGTAAGGTCAACATTTTTAATTCAAAGTGGTCGGGAATAGACGCCTAGAGAGTATTTGACGAAGAAGAAGCAATCTGTCCGCTATCTTCTTATTATTAAGAGAGACATCATCTTGGATTATCAGTGAAGGTTAAACGTCAGTGAGGGTATGGTATTATCACAACTCATATGCTTCTTTTTAACCGGCGTATCTGTTATCATGCGGTGATATTGAACGTAACCACGGACCAGCGAATGGTAGAGAGAAATGTGCGGTATGTCAAAACAAAGTCAAGCCAGACCAGGCACTGAAGTGTGAGGTATGCGGGTTACTGAGTCACACTGGATGCTCCCAGGGTAAAGAATGTCAAGCTATAGATCCCGCCTTAACTCAGAGATGGACTTGTGTTTCATGTGCTTCTTGTCTTTCTTGTACGTATTGATTTCCTCTAACGTTAACAAACATTGTAGAGGAAAGTGTTAACTACTCAGTTGAAATTGAAGATGATTGTGTGGATAAGTTTCAGTGCTGTGCGGGTCAAAAATGAGAGATCCAAGGATGCGAGAAATGTATTCATTTTTCACTTGAATGTCAACAGTCTGCAGAACAAAATAGAGGAAGTCCTAATGCTGGTAAGGGGAATTCAAAGCTGAAATGGTATTTTTGTCTGAAACGGAAATTGATGGATCCTGTCCTAACAGACAATTCGCAATACAGGGTTACAGAATATATCGGAGAGAGCGGAAAAAAAAGTGGAGGTGGTATTATGGCGTATGTTCATTTCAATTTAACATAAAAAAAATTAAGGCTTCCATTACACTTCAATACCATTGAAGTTTTAGCCATTGAAGTTACTCTTGGCCGGCATGAAGCAATTGTGTTTGGAGTCTACAGACTACCTAGACCTTCAGGTTCTATTACATTAAACTTGAGGATGAAATGAATGAGATGTGTACATGGGCATCTGGTAATAATTACTGGAGACCTAAATCTCAACAGGTTAAGGCCAGACTCAAAAGAAGGTAAAATACTTTGGGATTTAGAAGACGTGCACGGGTTGGAATGCTTAGTTACTATGAGTTACTATGCTAACTAAGGTAACAGACACGACAGAATCTTTGCTGGATGTTATAGTAACCAACAAACCGCAGTCCTCCAATGAATGTGGGGTGTACAATCCAGAGATCAGCGATCATTTAATGGTATATGGGGTAACGGTGGAGAAAGTAAAGTTTCAACAGAGCAAAATGATTACGTTTAGAGACTTTAAAAAGTTAGAGGAAAACAGTCTCAGGGAGACCATGAGGTCAGCGCCGTGGCATGTTGGGGAAATCTTAAGTTCAAATTGCTTGCAGTTGTTAGGCAGAGGACTTCATGCCAGAAGTTATTTTAAGTTTAACGTGATCAGTATAGTCTGGAGAAATGTTCATACAGATCATGGCCTCAACATGATTTTATCACGCAGCGCTTGACATACATCCCTGGGGGAGGGACTCAGGTGTAAAAGTGATGGGGATGTGTGAATGAAGTAGAATCGAAATTTGTTTTTGTTGGCCAGGACTTTTCATACGCTTTGGTTAAATCTCATTGAATCGATTCGTTCGTCACATTTGATTGAAATTTATACTTGCATTAAGCAGGCTTCCAATCCGCACGCACGATTCCCTAATTAATTTTTCCCTTTTAGTGATAAACATGTAATCGCATGTTTCCTCGTAAAATTAAGGATAAATTATCGCTTGTGCTTTCAGAAGTTGCTGAAATTGCTCTCGTCGCGAAAACACGCCTGGTGATTAATCCTTAATTTTACGAGGAAACATGCGATTACCTATACCAACATAAACATTTTGTTTGGTTGAGGGTAAATTCATATAAAAAAAGTCCTTGAAATTTCAAAGTAGGGTCCTGCAAAATCCTTGAAAACGCCTTGAACGTTTGCCCTGAAAAAGTGTACGAACCCTGTCACTTACTTTTCAGGCACACAGTATTGCTGCTAACCATTTGTACAATTGTCAATAGAGGCAATATATGAGAATTTCAATTCTGATTGTTTTTTTAGTGACCATCATATGGAAAAGTATTTATCTCTGGAAACATATTGTCACTCCATACTTGAGGGGCACCCAATGAATCTCTTCCCCACTTCATCTGTTCCCCAGTGGAATCTTGCTGGCTGGCAAAATATTAGGTGTTCCGATGAGCTGGCTGGGAAATTTATTACTGCTGAAGGCTTCGGTTTGGAATTACTGACGTTTTGTTGCATTCCTAGCCTAGCTGGCTGGGGAGACTCGTACAATTGAGGGCAGATGAAAGCCCCCACCCCACTGAAGGCCAGATTTGAGACCTTTTGCCGCGTCCATTTTGTCGTGCGATGTATGAAATTGTAGTCGTTTCCTGCTTGCTGGCTGCTCACTTGGAAGCTGGCCGGGAAACCAACACATTTTATCTAGCTGGCAGGGAAATTTCTTGTGTGTCTTGCTGGGAAAAAGGAACAGAAAATTTTTTCCCAGCAATGTTGAAAGACACCTGAAAATGCCTCAATAACATTTATTTTTATTAACTGAGGTACAATAATACATTTTTCAACAAATTGGTCATTGGGTGCCCCTGATACTTTCCCTCTGACCGAAATATCCAGACAATTACTTATTCCAATGCACACAATTAAGTTTTCAACGTAACTTAAGGCCCGTTCAAAAGGTTTCAACATTTGACCAACATTTATTCAACAAAAGTTGAACGGATGTTGGTCAAATGTTGTATGCAAAAACAAAGCTGTGCAGAGGCCCGTTCAAACGGTTCCAACACTGCGCCAACTTCTTCACTGTTTTCGCAAACGATAGACGCCATATTGTCTTTTGCGGCCTGATGTGAGCATGCGTGTGTTCTACAATTGTTGAACAGGAGTGTTGAAACGGGTTCAACACCATTCAACATTTTCGAGAACAAAGGAAAAGTTGAGTCGATGTTGAATTAAAGTTTACACCGATTTAAAATTGATTCAACACGCTTTCAACAAGCTCTCAACATTTTTTACACTTTCAACAATGTTGGACCACCTGTTCAAACGCACCCAACATTTAGTTCAACAAAGTGTTGAACGCATGTTGAAGCAAATGTTGAAACCGTTTAAACGGGCCGTTATGGTCAATTTAATCCAAATGTTACAATCCACTTATTACCACCTACTTCCAGCTCAGAATTTTCCCTTCAGTTCTACTTTTTACATGTTATAAGGAAGTGTACTCGCAAGCCACACAGATACGCATTGGCCGTTTTTATGCTAGAGACGTTAAAGTCGTCAAGACGCATTTGACGTCTGAGACGTTAAAGCCGTCTGGTATAAAAAAGGGACGCATAAAAGTAGACAAACTAACGGACAAAAACAAGATTTTTCTAAAAAAAGACTAGGTTCTATTCTCGGAAGACACTGGGCACAAGCGAACTCGGCTCCAAATAAACGTTAACACACGAATATATGAACAAATAAACGTGGCGGAATTGCAGCTTCTCAAATTTGTCTCGACGTCGTCTACAAGGACAGATTCAATTATTTTTATGACAAAAATCAGTCTAGGCATGAGCATTTTCTGGCGATGGACGAGGAACTAGATTTAGCCTCGGCACATGGCCTGTTTGTCTTGTCGCCCAAGATAGCAAGGAAGTAGCGAAGTGCAGATGAACAAAGGATTCAGGGCTAAATGCGTCCCAGTTGGGGCGTCCCGTTTTTATACTGGACGCATTTAACGTCTGAGACGTTAAAGTCGTCGGTTAAGTGCGTCTAAACGACGCACTTAACAGAAGACGTTAAAGTCATCAGACGTTAAATGCGTCTGTCTTATTTACCGTTTTTATACTAGACGTTAAAGTCGTCTCGAGACGACTTTAACGTCTCAGACGACTTTAACGTCTCTAGCATAACAACGGCCATTGCGGACCTATTTTTTAAATAAGCGTGCTTCCGGCTTTCCAGGAAATATTTATAAATATACTAATAAGGCAGATGACTTTCTCGGAAATCGGTTGATCGTGGTTGCTCTTTACGGGTCCATAAGTTACAACGAATCCGAAACGCTGACAAAATGTTTCAAGCTTTTTCAAGAAATCATAGAGTTCAAGTTGGAGAACGACAGCTACGAATCCAACGAAGACTCGGCAGTGGCGCATTTGGTGTAGTCTACAAAGTCAAGGATGTGACAACTTACAGAATCTACGCGTTGAAGGATGTGTTGTGTTTGAATATGGAGGCCCTCCGTAACGCTTTCCGCGAGGTTGAAACAATGCGCGATATCTCTCACGACAACGTGATCGACGTTGAAGGAGCAGACCAGCTTATCATCGACGGCCGGGTTCACATGATGATTTTGACTGAGTACTGCGAAGGCGGAAATCTGAACGAGCGCCTTAACCAACCGAGTGACGAGGAAACAAATTTCAAGTGGATGCTCCAGGCTTCCGACGCTCTGGCCTACCTTCATTCACGCGGCGTAGTCCATCGAGACTTGAAGCCAGATAACGTGTTGCTGACTTCAGAGGAGGATGTTAAATTAGCCGACTTTGGCCTGGCTCGAGAATACGTCACGTTGAAAGAAACTGGCGCTCCACGAAGTGATGGTTCATGGACAACCGCCTATGCTCAATACTACATGACGTCAGGGGTTGGCACTTTACACTGGATGGCTCCGGAATTCTACCGTCAGCATTACACAGAGAAAGCCGACGTGTTTTCTCTCGGCCTTCTCTTCTTTGCTATCTTGGAGCGAGATTTCATCAAGTACGATGGAAAAAAGTACTACGGTGCATTCAAGCGAATTCGTGGAATAGGGAAAGTAGGTATTGGGTACGCAATGGCAGAGTACGACCCAGATATCACCATTAAATTTTCAAGAAGCGCTCGAGGGTCTCATTCTGTGCGGAACATAACCCTAGATGCCTTGCAGTTCGATAAAGATGATCGACCAAGCGCCGCCGACATCCACAGAGAATTAAAAGAGATTGTGGAAGATGTAACATTCTGGTTTACAGAGCTGATCGCATCTTACTGTACGATTACTTGACATTCCATTTTTTTAAAAGGAACCATTTTTCACTGTCCCGGTGCCCGAGATCCACGTTGATTAGTATTGTATTTGGTAGTGCAGTGTTAGTCAGTCTGTAGGATTTATGACAGTTTTCGACGCAATCTTGAAGCACTGCAAAAAGTAGTTCCCTACTTTTAGGGCAAAGCTCTTAAATTGCCCGTGGGCTAAGAGCCATATTTCACTTTATGCTAGTGTGAAAAGCCTAAGTTGAAGGCATGAACACCTGACATTAGGGTTTCCAACATGAAAAGTAGGGAAGGAGCTGCACTTAAGTAAAACCCAAGAAACACTAAACTAAGTGATATAAGCTCGATTTTAAGGGAGGAAGCACCCTTCTGTAAAATGATTCACGCACTTTTTTAAGTGTTAAAAAAATTTATTTTAGGGATAAATTGACAGTTTTGTCAGGGAAGTGAAACTCTTAACTAAGCACTATTTTTTCTAATGTAAGGGTAAAACATTATTTCAGAAGGTGTTAAAAGCACTTTTCTAAGTGCAAACAGAATTTGTTTTAGAGAAAGAAATACAGTTTTTGATGCTACAAAATTCTAAAGAAATTGGACCTTCTGTATTGGAGTAAAATTAATACTCTTGTGAAGTGAATAAATGTGATGGAAAAAAAGTGCGACGAAAAGGTTTTGCACTTGGAAAGTCAAGTCAGACAAACACGTATTGAGGTTCAGACATGTATTTAGTTTCAAACTTGTTTTCACAAGGTCAGAAAGTACATTAAGAAACTAACATTTCTACACTGAAAATGTGACTTTGTGACCACACTACAACAGTAACTACAAGTGGTCTACCACAATAATCACATGTAAAAGTTAAATGATTCTCAATATCAACAACAATCATACTTGTAAATTCAAGGCCAGTGTAGTTCCTTTCCCAATATGGGAACCAAGCATATACAGAATAATTACCGTAAAATTCCGAAAATAAGCCCCTCCAAATATAAGCCCCCCAAACTTGAAACACAAAAAAACCCTCCGTTGAATAGCCACTCCGAATGTAAGCCCCCCGGGGGCTTATACTTGGAAATTGCCCTCAAATGCAAAATTAAACAAAGCAAAAATGCTACAGGAACAAAACTTTATCTATATACCAAAGAATTACTACGTACACCAAATGTCAATAAAGTTCACAGTTTATTGTTGTTTCCGAAGTTCATGCTTCACTCTGCTTGGATGTTTTCAGCCCATAGATTCCAAACTGTTGGCGACAAGTCTGGACTTTTTGTTAAGATTCATTTTTTTGTGTGAACAGTTATTGTTGACGTTACCTTACCATTGAACTGAGTATTGCGTTTTCAATAAAGTAATTTGCGGTTGTGTTTTTAAGTTTGCTTGGCTGAGTTTTTGAAAGATCTACGTCCGAGTCATCTAGCAGACATCACACGAGTTTCAGTAAAAACTTTGTGCAAATTACTGACGTGACGTCATCACTTTCTAAAATCCAAAAGTAAAGAACCACGAAAGTTTATCCCCATCAGGCATAGAGGCAATAAATTCATATCTGTTTACAATTTTACAGCTCAATGGTGTGCTTCGTTTGGAAACTAGAGCATTTTGAATTTCGGGGTTATGGCGGTGCGTGACACTACGATCGAGTTTTTTTAAAATTGAAAACTTATCTCATGATTTTAAGCTTTTTTAGAAGTTAAAGCATTAGGAAAAGTGCTTGTGGAAATACCTTTTTGTTCAGTACTGATGATCAGTCACCCAGATAGCCAAAGTAAGTTCCAGTTGTTGACACTATTTTCCGGCTGCCATATTGGTGCACAACAGCTGTGCACGAAGATGACGTTTTCATACTGGGCTTTGTAAATTTCTGCGAAACATTTCGACGAATATCTGAAGTTTGGTGAAGGGCAAAGGCCTAAACTTGGAGAAGTGTCTCTCTTTATTTATCGTCTATAAATCACAAATTCTTGACTTTTTCCACTGGCTGGCTTTCGATTTATTTATTTATTTATTTATTGCGTGACAGTGAAAACGATCTATAAGCCTGGCCGATTTTGAAATGCAAATTTCCCTCCGTACATAAGCTCCTCCGAATGTAATCCCCTCCAAAAATAAGCCCCTCAAAAAAGGCCTTTGAAAAATATAAGCCCCGGGGCTTATTTTCGGAATTTTACGGTATTTTAAGTCAATATCAGCAAGAACAACAACAGAGTACATGTATATATATACTTGTCCAGTGATAGACCCTTCTTCAAAAATGTGAAGCAACATGTAAAATGTTATGAGAATCTTGACCTGGTATAATATTGACATTACTACAATTTCTTCTGGAATTCATGACTTAGATCATCACAAGAGTAAGCCTAAGGGATGTTTTTGCCTGGACACTAGCTGATCCACATATACACATCTGTGAAATCTTTAGACCAGGAAACAAAGGGGCTTATTTGCAGCCTCCATTTTGATAAAGCAGGGTCTATTACTCTACAGCTGGTTCTCCCTAAGCAAATAATTTTATAATGACTACAACATTTGCTCATGAACACAAACATGTCCTTGCATGTATACTGAATCTGAAAGAGTTTGCAAAAACCAAATACAGTTGAATAGGCCTCATGGTAACTGTTAACTACACATCATGGTCGCCTAAGATGAACTGCTGTAAGTATAAATATAAATTTTGCAATGGTCTATTGTACTCTACATTTGGTTCTCCCTAAGCAAATAATTTTGTAATGGCAATAACATTTGCTCATGAATACAACATGGACAACATGTTCTTGGATGCATAACATAATATTACTTGTTACCACTGAATCTGGAGGAGTTTGCAAAAAGGCCAAATACGGTTGAATTGCCTCGTGGTGCTGTTAACTACACGGACTGAGGAACACAGATCATGGTCACCTAAGTTAAACTGCTGCAAGTACAAATACAAATTTTGCAATGGTTGAGGGTATTCAAGGTGAAAGACATGAAATACGGCCAGAAGTTGTATTATGGCATGCCAGGCTGAATCTTCGCCTCTGCTAATGCTGTAGTAAGTCAGGTCACCAACCCTCACTGTGAAAGCCTTATCATCTTTTTCTGAATGTATCAGAAGGTAGGGATCTTTTGGATTGAAATCTGTTGACCTTTCCTGTAAGATAATCAAAAGTAGTATATGAAAAAACCCTCTCAACAATCGATTTAAAACTGAAAATCTACTCTATAGCCTGCATAATACCCACATGTAACTGACCAATGAGTATGCAAACACAGACAGTTGATCAATGATTTTGTTCCAAATCAGAGACTAAAGTTTCAACATAATAATTTATTGTTGTTTCTATTTATTAGGCACTCAGACTCAACTTGTTGGGCAAAGGCAAAGGCAACAAATTTCTTACATGTAGTTTTAACAGATTTGGCTGCCACTTGAGATAATGAAACAGCTGTATGTGTGTAAAATCTTTGCCTATAAAATTAATATGAAGCAATGGTCAAGTTGTAGTAAAACCCTTTTTTGTGGTCGTCACAGTAGATAGATGTACCTACCGGTACATACTTCAGTGTTTGTGTGAATTGCTGTAATATAACGTCTGTGAGGACCTAATCAGGATGATTAAGAAGCACATGGGTAATGTAAATGTGAGTAGTGAGGTAGAGATTAAAACTGTTGCAATGTGGATCCCATGTGGTTCACTGACTCATTTACAAGATACTAAACATACAACTCCATTAAGTTTGCAGTGATAATTATTTGTACCTCATCACCAGATAGGGCAAAGATGGCTGTCTGTTTACAATACCCAGTTTTCTTGTTTTTGTTTTGTTTTGTTCTTTTTAGTTCTACATCATCTATGAAGAAAATTAAACAACGTTAACCTTGGTTTCATATTAAACAACAATGAACTAACAACTAGAAGTAATCAAAGATCAGGAAGTGCATTCAAAATTCATGTTGGGGGTTAGATAAATGGTAGATAACTACTGAGGCTTCATAGCTGCTTTGGGAGAAGAAGTCTGGCAAGAAATGAGAGAAAAATGTTGGGAAAACGTGGAATACATGCACGAGCTCTGAGCCTGCAAATTGGACATGCAAATAACAGTTTGTGGCCGAGAAAAGTTATAACATCACATAAGGTTGAGGCCGATAGCATCCAAACCTCAGTTATTTAAAGACCCTGAGTGTTGGTCCGGCCGGAGTTTGAACCCACGACCTCCCACACGTTAGTCCGGCTCTCTACCAACTGAGCCAACCGGTCGGCTGAGGAGAAAGTGCTTCCTTTGCAATGACATCGGGAAATGGTTGGACTTTCTAGTCTTCTCAGATAAGGACGATAAGCCGGAGGTCCCGTCTCACAACTCTGGGACGTTAAAGAACCACTAGGGACGTGACGAACCCTGGCTGTGACCACCCCTACAGTCAATCTTCTGATCTATTCAGCAAGTGATATCGCGCATTTGATCATTACGTCATGTTAAAATGCGCGTTACAAGTATTAAGTATTATTATTATTATTATTATTATTATTATTATTATTAAGGCAAATTATTGCTATACCCATAAAATGTCCTACAGGTCAAAACCAGATCCAAAAAAGTCCAAAAGCCCAGAACGTGGCCCAAGAAAAGTTACGTTTTTTCTCTACTTTGAAAAAAGACATCAACGCAGTTTGTTGCAGCCGCATTTTCTTTATTCATCATGCATCTGCCAAGAAATTCAGTCAGTCACATGCACGTAATTTGTGTCCCTAAATTAATTATTTGTCATAAAACTGAAAACGCCTGGTTACGCTTTTTGTCAAACCCCCCAAAAAGTCCTCCTGTCACTAGTATACCTCAGTGAGTATCTCCTGTGGGCAATGTACGCCAGTATTTAATTATTTTCACATGAAGTATTTTTGCATTTAAATCTTATATTAGGCACATGAAGATCCCATGCATGAATTCATTCAAGATAAGAAAAAAGCTGAACAAGCAAGCAGGTATGGTGTATGCAGCATTCTCTGTTGATGAACTATAGTCTTGAAGTTTCAGTTTTACTGAATATTTGCAACGCAACAGCAACATTGAGAAGCGATGTACAATGGATTAATCTTGCTGTCCAGATAGCATTTTTGATTGGTTGGACAATAGATTTTGTACCATGCCAAAGAAATTACAGACAGTCAGAATGTACCGACTTTAGGAAAGCTCTCGTACATTTGTTCATATTCCACTGAATCGTCCTATTGTGCAGTCCATAGTGATTGTGTAGGGCTATGGATTTTCTATGACATATTATAATTAACAGTTACGCAGAGCATTCTTGTGATATACCACTCGAATATCCCACTTGTCTTCATAGTTTCTTTGCACACATACGGACCTATAGGCTTGCGTGTATGCTAGAAAATACAAGTGACTTGTGTGAAATTCCGTGGTATATCACAAGAAAGCTTTGCATAAGTAGTATATGGAGTGTATTATCAGGTGTGTATGTCCTGGTCATATGATCTTTAACTTGGTTCATTCTTGGTGAGCATTTCTGGTCGAAAAAAAGATGTCCTTTGCAAAGCTATGTTACGTCCATGATACTCACAACCACAAATTTGATTTGTAATAATTTTGAAATGGAATACATTATTGCCAACCTCTTCTATCGCTGAAAAGAACATTGTGGTAGATGGGTGAAAAATAAAAACCAATCAACAGAGAAAAGATTTGAAAATTGTTTTCAGCCAAGCAGACTCTTTAAACGCTCCAGGAATGTTCAGACTTTCAGCTAGGGTGTCAACTGGGGTCTCATCCTGGGAGAAGGTCTCAATCAAAGACCAGACTGCCCTCCCCGTAAAAAGCAGATGATTAGTTGAACAAACAAACAAACAAACAAGCGAATGAACCTGATTTTTGATGTGGAAAGTTGCATTGTACTGTACATTTGGTGTAGCGCTGGACCATGGCTTGCTTGTCTTCGTAGCTAGAACTTTTAATTATGGAGTTACATGTAGCTATTCTTCATCTTTTCACATAGTGGTATAAAGTTTTAGTGCTCGTACAAAATCCATTTCAAAACAGCTGCCCTGAATTACAGAAAGATCGGGAAGAATTTTTATTTGTCAGATTTTTATCTACCACAACGTGTAAGTCAAGGAGCAATATCGTTGTTTCAGATAAATATCGTGATAGAAGTTTGTTTTGTAGGATAGAGCAGCTCAAAGCATTACTTGAGGAATCAACAACAAGCGAAAGCAATTCAGAGGAAAGCGGCGGCAATTCCAATGAGGAAGAACAAAGAAAGACGCATAAAAGGTCCAAAGCAAAGCATAAGAGAAGATTAAAAAAGAAGCACAGGCATAAACATCGGAAATTATCGAAAGATGCTGATGATGACAGTGACAGTGATTCAAGAAAAAGACGCTCAAGGGAAAAAAGGAAGGATCGTTGACATTGGTTTGTATGATGAATATTCCAGAGAAAAGGAAGAAAGCAAATGCGACACTCAGGTGATGTTTATTCCGGCGAGAAGAAAGGAAGAAGGAACTTGCGGCAATCTTGAGAAGCTCGGCTGACAGGCCGCCTCAGGAACCTGTCAACGGACAGGTGACAGCTGAGGTGTACAGAGGAAGCCACTCTGTACGCTGACATTTGTACGTAACTT
>OX419339.1:18965074-19055074 GCA_948470475.1 Galaxea fascicularis
CTTTCGCTTGTTCGACCAGTTCTAACTCTATGCTCGGGGCAGGTGTTCATCCACCCAGAACTGTTATCTTTTGTTCTTTGTTCTGCAAAGGAAATGTACCGATCACCCAATCACAGCTCAGCACGAGTGTACTTTATCGTCAGTTTTGTATAAATTAAGGAGAGTTGGCTGCCAACTACGGCAGAGCACTGTAGTTTTGTAGAGTCCCCAAACCAGAATAAAGAAGAGCTAGATCCAGTGGAGTTTTGTGGGCTCTAAATCTGTCCCGCAACACATGTGACATCATGGCGGCCATGTTGGTGGTCAAGAACAATAGTCTGTTTCTCCGCTGGGAACTAAACTTTATTTCTATGCAAATTATGCAAAACAAAATTGTATTGTTTTCACCACCAACATGGCCACCTTGTCACGTGAGTGAAATCAAGCAATACGAAATGAAGATTAACCTTCGCAGTGTACGCAATTTATGCAATTGCGTAAAGAAGCCTCTTACCATTACGGTCCACTGCTTTGATCATGTCTTTGAGATCTTCTTCCGACAATTCTTGTCCAGCTTGCTTCATTGCTTCACCCAATTCCTCCACCGAGATCTGACCATCACCGTTTTTATCAAACAATTTGAAAGCGTGTGATATTTCTAGTGAGGAAATTGTCATGAGTGATTAATTCTTTATAGGGGCAAAACGATGTAAATTGTTGGAGAGGTGTCATAAAAGATCGCCATATATTAGCAATATTATGCCAACCTTTGAAGTCTCATTTGGCGTTCGGAAGGTGCAGAAAATCATCCTTATAAAAAAAATCTTTAAGCACATTTCAACAGCCACAAAACTCTATAATTTCAGACAATATTTTCTTTAACATATTTTAAACAATACATCTGTTTTTATCTGACCCTGTCACTCATTCTTCTAATCGCTGGCTGGAAAAGCAACGGAACGCATGAATTGCCATACGTGCATGCATGGGAACTTACAACGGAAAGGTTCCGCATATAACAAGTGGTCGTACTTACAACCCCAACTTGCGATATCCTGCGATATACGTGATCTCGCTTGTCGGAGAGTGAAATAGCGGTTTTTCCATTTTCGTGCGATAAACTCTTTAAGCTATGCTAGTAGTATTATGCGTTAACGTACGGCAAGCAATGAAATCAGTAGGGAAAAAAAAAGACTGCGTTGGCCGCTACGGCAGGTTCGATACGAATTTCCCTATACGGCCATTTTGTCGCCCGTAGCGGCCAGTATCAGTTAAATTGATTGTATGTCGTAGCGGTCCTTGGTGACCCAGGGCGAATGTGCATACATTAAAAAATTAGCATATATGCAAATGAGGCAAGACACATGAATAAAAATGGCAAACATTTTAATGACAGCAGCTCCTTGATTATTTTTTTTTCACGAAAAAAAGTGGCGGAAAAAAACAAGGACGACAGCAGGAACAAAAAAACCGCCACGGTTCACAACAATGAAAAAAAAGAAAGAAAATCAAATAGTTAACGTCTGCGCCTCCTTCGCCTCCTTCTGCCTCCGGTGTGTGGGTGGTTGGCCGCTTGCATGTTGGCCATGAAATTCACCAAATTGGGGATACTGGCTGTAGGGGGAACCAAGTCTCTCAGGGGTGGTGGAAAATGCTGGGTATGGTCCATCACGTTGCAGTATGGGAAGAGCATGCATACGATGAGGGACGATGAGGTGATGTGCGGCAACTTCCGTTTGGGGGTCATCATCGGCTGCAGAGAAGAGGGGAAGGCGTCAATCCATTATCGTGGGCTGTGGAGAAGGGGGAGGAGGAGGTGAAACGCTTTGTCCACGGGGAAGGCTTCACACAGAGTGGCTACTGCTAATCGCTGGGAAAAAGGAAAAAAGCTTGATTAGCACTTACTGATGTTGGCATATGCAGAAGTGGTGTCCATGGTAGGAGTGTGTCAATGCAAAACCGGGAATCTGAAATAACATGTGCAGTTGCGATAAAATGGGCACCATGTGACCCCGAAGATTTTGAAAGCCAAGGTACCGTAAGTGAGATCTATCTGGAAAGAGAAAAAAAAAGACTTACGCGGCGGCGGCGGGGGGGGCGTTTGGAATCATGCGAACGCATGCACTTTGGATGGTGTGCGGCCGAAACCAAAAGGACCGAAATGACGGCACGTACACTTGTATCGGTGCGGCCAAATGGAGTTTGGATAAATCCTACACGTCAATACGTGACCGGGGATCTGAAAAGAACCAGAGGAAAGACTTACTAATGCTGGCACATGCACGTTCGGTGGATACCGAAGATACCGAATTCACAAATCAATGCGTGCCCGGGGATCTGAAAAAACAGGAAAAAAAGACTCACGCGTATGCACGTCCATACGAACACATGCACGTGGTGTGGTGTTGGGGGAAGCGGCAAACGAGTGCGTGCCCGGGAATCTGAAAAAAAACTTACTGGGTCAGACCCCACCATCCGTCGTCCGTGTAACACATGCACACGGTGTGTTCCCACGGATTGACGACGCACGTCAAAATGTGCCCGGGGATCTGAAAAAAGGAATGAAAGGACATGAAAGGACGTACGGTGGTGATGGTGGTTCGCACATGCATGCGACGTGTGTCCAAGGATCGACGATGCACGTTAGAATGTGCCCTGGAATCTGCAATGACGGGAAAAAAACACTTACACTCATCAGCTGGTGCATGCGTTCGCATGGCAAACTATGCAGAGGTGGATCGTGCCGCAGAGGGCGCAGAGCATGACTCTGTGGGGATTTAACTGAAAAAAGAGAATACCTTTGGTACAATCGAATTAACCCCCACTTGTAAGTGAACCCGTAGGCACTGGGGCAGGTGCATTTGTATATGAATCCCTGTAGGGTAGCGATCTGTCCGCGTTAAAACTAGAGATCTGAAAAAAGAAAAAACAAAGGAAAAGCAAACAAGCGAAACGAGAAAACAAAGGGAATCGCTTCTCTCGGCTAGCAAAACATGTTATTTTCGTAACGGAGCCAATTTGGTCGAGCGAGCACACCGCTCTGAATTTTTTTTTGAAGAGCACACACATAAGATGGACATCGACTTACAACGAAAAAAAAAATAACAGAAGAAAATAATAATCACGATGGTTTAAGCTCGTTGTCGCCGGAGAAATCCATCATTGAACTACAAACGAAAACGTGAGCACTGCGAACGGTAAAACGGTACGTCAAAAGAAAGCTAACATAAATCTTCAACTGTCGTTTGAGCGAGTCAGTTTTGAGGATTATTGCAAAGGAAAAAAAATATATGGCAGAGCTCGGAGGCCTTTTCTTTTTTTTATCGAGGTTTAGCAAGTCGTGGTCATGAAAGCAAAGGATTTGAACCACTCAGCAATTTCTGCGTTTTCCTGGAAACATCCGCGAGAGCGGTCAGGGTTTTCTCGGAAAAAGTATCGGTCTTTGAATGTGCTTTGTTCGCACCACCGACTCGTTTGAATCTTCTGGAAAAAAAAAAACAAACAAACGAAAATAAGAATGGGGGTTGTTTCCTCGGATGACCAAACGTAAGCTTTTAAAGGGAAAAAAAAAATGTGGCCGCCAACGCTTCCCGCATTGCGAGCGAGTGTTTTTGCAAAGAAACCAAAAAAAAAAAAAAAATGATATTAGCTTGAAAAACCGCTTCAAACCCAACCTATGCAACGCTTAGGTAAGAGTCATGGTGATTTTAAGGAAGGTTTTGGAGTTCGACAAACGTTGGAACGAAGAACAAGAAGAAGAGAACTTACCTCGAGCTTGCGTTTCTTTTCGAAGGTCGTTTGACATGAGAAAATCGTTTGTAAAGATCCTCTTTCGATTGTACACAAAAAACAGAGCTTGCAGAAAGGTCTTGTCGCGTTACCGGTGGATCAAATCAAGCTGTGAAAAGTCTTTTTTTTTTTTTACGCTGGGGATCAAATCAAGCTGTGACACCATCGTTTCACGCCGCGAAAAAAACTAAACCCCGCATCTCAAGTGCTTGGCAAGTAATGTTTCGATGGCGTGGATGTGACACAGTCGGATGACTCCTTTTTGTGACCTTATTTGGTGTCTCGCACACGTGTGGTTGACGCAGTCGGTCGACTCCTTTGGCATCTCGCCCACGTGGGTGGCACAAAGGCTAGATTACGGAGAGATTACGGCGACAAATGGAAAATAGGCCTCTGAAAAAAGGCCTATTGTTGTTGCGTAGCGAGAATGCGTTTTCCAGTAGGGTCAGTGGTATTTGGTCAGTGGTATCCCACCCCAGCCAGGGGGTGATTTCGATACGTCAGGTAAGACGTCACGAAGGGTTCCCTCTCTGAGAAATAGGGGCCTGCGAGGTTATTTCCACTTGGAGTCAGTGGTATCCCACCTCCACCCAGGGGGTGGTTTCGATGCATCATGTAGGAGGTCACGACGTGTCCCCACCTGAGAAAGAGAAGCCCGCTAGGCTATTTCCACACGGAGTCAGTGGTATCCCACCCCCACCCAGGGGGGTGGTTTCGATGCATCATGTAGGAGGTCACGAAGGGTCCCCCTCTAAGAAATAGGGGTTTGCGAGGCTATTTCCACACGGAGTCAGTGGTATCCCACCCCCACCCAGGGGGGTGGTTTCGATGCATCATGTAGGAGGTCACGAAGGGTCCCCCTCTAAGAAATAGGGGTTTGCGAGGCTATTTCCACACGGAGTCAGTGGTATCCCACCCCCACCCAGGGGGGTGGTTTCGATGCATCATGTAGGAGGTCACGAAGGGTCCCCCTCTAAGAAATAGGGGTTTGCGAGGCTATTTCCACACGGAGTCAGTGGTATCCCACCCCCACCCAGGGGGGTGGTTTTGGTGCTTCATGTAGGAGGTCACGAAGGGTCCCTCTCTGGAAAACAAGGGCCTGCAAGGTTATTTTCACTTGGAGTCAGTGGTATCCCACCCCCACCCAGGGGGGTGGTTTCGATGTATCATGTAAGACGTCACAAAGTGTCCCTCTCTAAAATAGTAATATCCCGACCTATATGTGAATCACACGCATTGCAAATCGTTTTTTTAAAGAACCTTTTATTGTCAATTGCTTTTTCAAAAAAGAACCACTGATGGTCAACTAGTTTCCTCCATGGCCTGTCGCCTTTTATCCATGGCCAAGAAAAGAGCCCTCGTACCGCCTGGGTCACGGGCCTGGCTGCGATTGAGTGGCTTTGCGCGCATTGCAGGCACCACGGACCTTATAAAGAGCGCGTTGTTTGACATTGTTGATCATTTTTGGTTTGTTCTTCGCCATGGTCGGACATCCCGAGATGCCAGACCCACTGCAATGGGGGTTGCACGACAAAGTCTTGGACATGCTTCGTGTAGACGAAACGTACGAAGGGTGGGCGAGGAAAGGACGATGGGAGGTCGCGCATGCTTTCGATAAGGCTCGGTACGACTTGGAGAAAGAGATTGTGAACGGCGTGAAGGCGTGGGCCAAGGTAGACCCGGCGGCCCTGGCACCCCTTGTGCGAAAGGAGGCTCCTCCCCAGTTCGAGCCCATGTCGTTTCATCTGCTTCACACGTTGATGGACAAGGTCAGAGAGATGGACGAGTGCCAAGCGATTAAAGAGTTGCGAGAAAAAGAGGGATTGTGGGAAAACGTGCAATCTATCGGCCGCACCCAGTACCATTTGGAAAAATCCATTGTGAAGTACGTGACGCGATGGGTCAGGGGAACGATGGGCGAAGACTACACCCCAAAACCCGAACCCAAAGCAGAGGTGGAGGAGGATGTGGCCACCCCCGCCTCGGTCTTCGAGCCCCTTTACGAAAAAGCCTTGCGAGAACGCGATCTGTGGCGTGCACGGTGTGACGACCTGTTAGACCTGGTGTTGTGTGAGTACTGTGAGGACGAGAAAAACCAGGTGTACCAACGTGGGACCCCCGAAGAAGTGTTGTGCTGGAAACCCTGTAATTGTAGTTGGCCTTGTAATCGCGTGCGGTTCATTTTTAAAGATTAAACCATGAAAGACCTCCTTTCGAGGTGTGTGGTTGGTGTAGTGTATGCATGTGGACCTTCCCCATCACCCACGACCCTAGACAAATAGCATAAAAAGATGGGACGCCGTGGCACGGGGGTCAGTCGAGATGAGGGGACTCAGGGACATGTACGTGACCCTGTCGAGCGACACGACGCCCGAATTTCCCCGCAACACGGCAGCGTCCTTTCAAGTGCGATTAGCCACTCCCCTGACGTTTGGAGAGCCTGGGTGGGAAGTGGCCTTGAGCAGTCTGGTCATGCGCGATCGTGGGATGGACGTCACCCTCTTGCACGACCAACCTAGCAAGGCCTTGTTGGTCACGACCACCCGATTACTGAAAGAGGGGGATTCGGACTTTCCCTGGACAATCAAGAACCAAGTCCTTGTCAGTGACATGGTGGCCTCGAATGCTCGACATCCCTTGCCATCGGGCGAAGCGTTCATGAAAGCCTTGATCGAACAATGGTTGTTGAAAGTCAATCTGTTTGACTACGAAGACGGAACCCTGCAGATCCGCCCCCGCGTGAGTTGGGACACCTCCAATGGCGCCACGGAGATGATTGTCGATGGACTCGATGAAACGACCTTTGAATTGAACAAGAGTTTGTGTTTCAAGATGGGTTGGTTGATGCCCGACCCATCGCAAAATTTGTCATTTCTTCTAGGCCACAATGCCATTCCCGAATTGCGTCAAGTGGTCACGGGCCCGGCCCCAAGGTGGGGTCACACGGTGGACTCCATCATTGCTCACGGTGACGTGCTGTTGAAATACGATTCCACGCGTGACACGGTCATGTTTTCGTCTAAAGTGAAATGGCGCTTCGTGCGTCTGAATGACGCTTTCGATAGCGTGGTGGGCAAGACGCATCACACGCAGGGTCTGCACATCTATTCCAACGTGGGACGTGCCGTCATGGTGGGGGATCGGACGACCGATCTCTTGCAAGAGGTGCCGCACTTGCAGCGAGGGGAGGGGGGTGTGTATTACGAACCCTCGCCAGAACGATTTCGGTCCGTGCGCTATTACGGACTGGAAGTGGCCAGCGTGAGTTTGAGGGATGGGTTGGGGCATGCGTTGCCCACGGCACAAGTGGGTCGCACGCACACGACGGTCACCTTGCATTTCAGACGCAGGAAGTCATAAAACCGGGCCGTCCGCCACCTGGACTCGTCAGTGTGCGAAAACCATGACGACGTGCGCAGACGTGTGGAGTCGATGCCGTTGGGTCATGTTGCGCACGGTATGTCGATCGCTCGTGGCCGTCATAGGGCCACCAAGTAAGGATGTGTTCGCCATGGACGCGGCCGCCGAGGGTACGCCCCTCGACGTCTTCGAATACCTTCTCGACGAGTTGCAATGGGGGACGTTCACGGCCTTTGTGGTGTGGTTGGACGAGGGGTACCCTTGGCCAGAAAGTTGGCAATGGTACCGCAAGATACATAAAACGTACGGGTTATGCCTGCCCACCATTCGAGAGTTGGCGTGGCGTCGAGTTTGCCTGTGGGTGACGGACAGACTTCGACGACCATGAAGAAAAAGAAGCCCACAACGGCAGCCTCCTACGAGGACCCTGCAGCACCCGGTGCCTTGGGCGGGGTGGCCCGGTTTGCACGCGCTCACGGGTGGTCCCTGAAGAAGGCACGCACTTTGTTGCAAAAGAATTTGGCCTACACGTTGCACAAACCCCCGCGTCGGCGGTTTTCGACGCTGCCCGTCTTGGTGTTTCAGCGCGACCAGCAATGGGTGGCCGATCTGGTGGAAATGCAGCGCGTGGCCCACCACAACCGCGGCATACGTTACCTCCTGACCGTGGTGGACGTCTTGTCGAAATACGCCTGGGTGCGTCCGTTAAAAAAGAAGACGGGCGCCGAGGTCGTGCGAGCCTTTCGAAGCATTCTCAAGGACGGGGGACGCCAGCCACAAACCTTGCAGACGGACAAAGGCAAAGAATTTTACAACGCTACCGTGCAGGCCTGGTTGAAGCGAGAAGGCATTCATCATTTTTCCACGAAAGGGGATGCCAAAGCCGCCGTGGTGGAACGGTTCAATCGCACGCTCAAGGGCCGCATGTACCGCTATTTCACTGCCGCCAACACCTTGAAGTACATCGACATCCTCCCCGACTTGGTGGCTGGGTATAATGCCTCCAAGCACCGTAGCATTGGTTTGGCACCGAGAAAAGTGACGCCGGAGAACGAAGAGTTTGTGTGGCAGCGATTGTACGGTTTACGGTTGAAACCTGATCGGAGGCGACCTCGATTGGCCAGAGGGGATCGCGTGCGCTTGAGCAAACGTACGAGACTCTTCAAGAAAGGGTATTTGCCCCAATGGACGGAGGAAGTGTTTGTCGTGCAACGCGTGGTGTCGGGGGTTCCCATCACCTACAAAATCGAAGAAATGGATGGCACACCCGTGGAGGGGACGTTTTACGAAGAGGATCTACAAAAAGTCACCGTGGACGACGACACCTTGTGGCGCATCGAAAAAGTACTTAAACGGCGTGGCAAGCGAGCGTTGGTGAGATGGAAAGGGTGGCCGGCCAAATACGATAGTTGGATCCCCACTTCGGACCTCAAGGTATGGAAGAGCTCTACGTGACGTTGCCCAGCGATGGCGGAGGAGCTCAATTCGCGAGGGCCAATCGCAACAACAGTTACAAGGTGCAACTGCCCACCCCCTTGAAGTTCGGAGGCAAAGACTGGCAAGTGGGGTTGGCGAGCCTGTCGCTACCCCTTCGGAACGAATTTCGGTCCGCCCTGTTGCAAAAGTTTCCTTCGGGCACCCAACTTGCCTATCAACGGGGGTACACGACCAAGGTGGATGCGCGCGGGACACGCAGTGTGGCCAACAACAACGTGAGGGCCGTGGTCACCGTGGACGACCTGTTGCAGGACGAGTCGGTGCACGACGGGGTCTCTTTCATGCGGTCCCTCGTGTTCGAGTTGCAAAAGGGAATCGCCTACTATTTCAAGTACACGGAAAAAGACAGCACGGACCTCGAAGAATGGAAGCATCCGGAAACCGATGCGGAGTACTTTCAAACCCTGCGTTGGACGGGTCCCACCACCTTGCAAATCGACGGCAGCGGATGCGAGCGCGCTTCCCAGAACATCACCGTGGGCTTTGCGTACGACTTGATGGTGTTGTTAGGAGGCATTGGCCCAAGCCACAGTTTTCCGGGACCCCAGATCCGCCAAATTCATTACAAGTCCCCTCCCGCCAGCGAGAAGATCAACACTCAGCCCATAGATGCGGCCACCATCCAGGGAGAGTGGGTCCTTTTCACGCAACAACAGACCTGGGAGTTTACCAACTTGAATTGGGGTTGGTTCGAAAAGACCTTCTTCACCCCCTCGCGCAGTCTGCGTGTCTACTGCAATGCGGGTCAGAGCACCATCGTGGGCGAACGCATCACGGATCTCCTCAGAGAAGTCCACCTTTCCACCACGGACCGAAATGGATACGCCTACTTCGAACCCACCCACGTGCAATACCTGCCGGTGCGTCAACCCTCGTTCGAGGTGATGGAAGTGCAAATCGCCGAGATGGCCGGTGCCTTGGCGCACCTGGGGGAGGGACCCTCCAACTTGACTTTGCATTTTCGCCAGCGTGTATAAAGACAAGACAACCCTGTCGTGGTCCGTGCAGACAATCCCGTCGACGTGTATAAAAGGACACTCCCCAACACCCAAAGCAGTTGTGAGTCATGCGAGGAGGCAGTCTGACACGGTACACCCCCACGTCGCAAGACGGGTCGGGGCTTTTCAGTCGGTTTGTCGGACCCGTGCTCGAAAGGGGGGGTCAAGTCGTCGCCAGAAAGGTACAAAAGCACGTGAAGAGGGCCTTGAAACGCAAAGCGGACGAAGTCCTCGACAGAGTGAGTAAACGCGTCAAGCACAGTGTGCACGATATCTTGGGACCCTGAAGATGGTGAAGCGGCGCATCGTCATGACACCCATGCCCTCGAGGGGGCTTCAACGGCACGGTCTGAAAGGCGTGGCGCCTCAAGTCGGGGGACGAATTTGGCCGGGGGCTCCTGACATGGTGCCTTCCTGGACACGCGCGTATATAAAAGAGATGCACAAGCGACCACGGCAAAGGCGACGAGGACGCCGGTGAGCACGATGAGTGAGGGAAGGACACCTACCGCCACTACCTGGCATCCCACCATGCAAATCTTCGACGTCCCCCCGACGGATACTTCCTACGAAAAGTATCGCATGGTGTTGGTGAAAGCGGACAGTGGGGGCATTCAACCCATGCAATTTGTCATGTCGGGCGTCAACGAGTACGTGGACTTGAATCGGAGTTTCTTCGAAATGGAATTTCAAATGAAACAACACAATGGCAACAACGTGGCAGCCGCGGATAATCTGTTCCCCGCCCAGAATTTATGCCACACCATGATCAAACAATGCAGCGTCACCTTCAATGGCACGTTGATCAGTTCCCAGACGGACACCTACCCGTACAAAGCTTACTTTGAGACCCTCATCAACAACGACCGCCTGGATGGAGAGACCCTCTTGCCCTTGCAGGGGTTCCAACAAGATGGATTGGATGTGGCCACCCCTTTGACGGCCAACAACTTGGACGACGCGACCCCTCATGCCGACTACACGGCTCTCAGTGCCACGCAAAAAGCTGCCGTGAAGGCCATGAAGAGAGAACAAGGGCACTACACGGCTGGCAAACGACGCACGCTGTACTTCAAGCCGCACTCGGAAGCCTTTTACATGGGTAAACCCTTGGTACCCTTTGTAGAAGTGGTGGTGCGTTTCTTCTTTCACGAACCGGCCTTCTTCTTCAACGGGGTGGCAGAGCAAGGCCGTTTGACGGACGCCGACATCAAAATCAAGTTTCACGTGTGTCAAGTGCAATTGTCCGACCCCCTCGCCAATACCTTGCAATTACAAAGAAACGAGGGGTATTATGCCAAGTACCCCTTGGTGCGTTCGGAGATTCGCACGTATGCCCTCCCTGCGGGTCAGACGGATTTTGACGAAGATCGCATCTTTCTCCACCGCGTGCCCGATCGGATGATCGTGGGGTTGTTGCACCAGAGCAGTTACAACGGCGACTACACGTACTCGCCGTTTGCCTTTCAACAGTTTGGGTTACAGTGGATCAAACAGTTTGTGGACGGGGAAGAGTATCCCCACGGCACGACCCTCGAATTGAATGCGGGCAATGGCAACAAAGATCTCGTGGGATATTTCCGCTTCGTGCAGGCCACCTCGGCTTGGAAAGAAAGGCGACCCAACCTGGTACGGCCCCAAGAGTGGGGGTACGGCAAGAATTGCACCTTGTACGTCTTCGACAACGTGGCCAGTGGGGATGCCGACGGCAAAATTCTCAACCCGCAAAAAGAGGGCAACGTGCGCGTGCAATTTCACTTGAATGCCGGGTTGGCTCACGTCGCCACGGTGGTCATTTACGGCGAATTTGAGAACGTCATGCAAATCACCCATGACGGAGGCGTGTTGTACAATGCCTATGGCACATAAAAGAGCCGTCAGAAGGCAGGCTTAGGTCAGTCCCACCATGGAATTGGTGCCCATCACGGACGAACAGTTGCGGCATTTGGCCGAAGACGACCCCCACCTTGGTCCTCATTTTGCCGGGGTCTTTCCCAGCGACCGACTGCCCCCTCGACCCATCCGAGACCGTGCGCAAGGGTATATCGTCAACGTGGACCCTCACGATCGTCCCGGAAGTCATTGGATGGCCCTTTGGACGCCGGGCCCTGACGACGACGACGAAGAGGAGGACACCTGCTTGGTGATGGATAGTTTTGGGTTACCGTTGTGGCGTTACGGGGCGCCTGCCCTGGAAGACTGGTTGGAAAAGCATTGGTCCACCCTTCGTTTCAACGAGCGCAGTTTGCAAGCCATCGACAGCAACACGTGCGGTGCCTATGCCCTCCTGTTTTTGGTGCATTGCAGTCTGGGAGGCACGTTACAGACGTTTCAACAGTATTTTAGTCGTTACGATTTCGTGAAGAACGACGCTCGCGCGAGTGCCTGGTTCAAGCGGTTGGTGCGACGCGATTTGGCGTGGCATCGTTTGACGGGCCCCATTCGCCAGAGTAACCACGTGCCCGTGCGTCTGATGGACATGCTCATGACGATGACGGGGAACCCGGAAGGCCAAAACTACGATACCGTGTATTAACAACAACAACGAGGTCGTTCTTAATAAAACATTTTTTAAAAAGCGGTGACTGTGTGGTCCTTTGTCCATATAAAAGGGGGGCGCACTCTTTGGGTAACCGTATCAGTATGGCCCAACGACGCCTCGACTTGCAACCTGTGACGGGGCTCGTCCCTCCGCGACTGACCTCGGCGGTTCCCTTACCCAGTCAAGCCACGTGGATGGGTATGATGCAACGGTTGCAGGAACAATACGGTCCTGACCCACCTAGACGCGTGCGGAGCAAAAAGAACAAGATCAAGATGGTCAAAGACACCGTGACGTTGGTCGAGGTCTTTCGGAAACTCCCCAAGCCCTTGAAGACGCAAAAGGTGCCTCTCACGGGGCGTCTGACGTTGAATTCCATGCTCAGACGTCTGAAAGCGGGCAGTATAAAAATCGACGCCTTGCTGTGGAGTTGAACAAAGATGATTCGGACACCGAGTAGCCTGTTGGTGGTGGGACCCTCGGGGTGTGGCAAGACGGTATTTGTCACCAAACTCTTGAAAGCGCCTCACCGGTACTTTTGCGACGTGGTGCCCAACGTCCACTATTGTTACGGGGTGTGGCAAGAGGGCTTTCACCCGTTGGCTCGACTGGGGGTACACATGCACAAAGGCATACCCGAGAGCGATCAATTACAACGTTGGTTCGGTCGCACGAAAGGAGGGGTCTTGGTCCTCGACGATCTGATGGAGGAAGGGGGCAACGACAAACGCGTGTTGGATCTGTTCACCAAAGACTCGCACCATCGCAACATCACCGTGCTGTATCTCTGTCAAGACATGTTTCCCCCTGGCAAGTACGCCAAGACCATTTCGCGTAATGCGCATTACATCGTGGCCTTCAAGAGTCCTCGCGATCAGTTGGGGTTCACCAACCTCATCAGGCAAGCCTTTCCCAAACATTGGCCCGACGTGTTAGACGTCTACGACACCGTGACGGCCCGACCTTTTGGGTACGTCTTCTTGGATCTGCATCCGGCCTCCGACGATACGTACCGGGTCTTTTCGGACCTCTTGGAGGACGAAGGGTACACCCGTGCCTTTGCCAAGCCCCACCGTCCGACATAAAAGGGAACGCACTGTCTACGAGAGGTCACTCAACAAGCGAGCATGCCCAAGCAAAGAGTGTCGCGACGACGGACGACTCGACGGCGACGTCACGAGGGAGGCCTGTTTCCTCTACTAGCCCTCCTGCCTGCAGCCATCGCGGCGGGCAAAGCGGCCGCTTTAGGAGCCGTCAGTGGTGCCGCGGGGTACGGCGCCAAAAAAGCCATCGAGGCAGCCACAAAAAGGAAAAAGAGGAGGATAACGAGCGTGACAAAACGAGGGAACACCGTGTTAACACGTTATTCTGACGGTTCTACCTCATTGCGATGAAATCCCTCCAACATTGTTACCGTCCTCAAAACCTCAGACCATGGCCAAACGTGCGATGATGACAAAGAAGAAGACCACCTCGACACGTCGGCGGAGACGACCCTCCACTTAGCAAGGGGAAGATGCCTCGGGTGGTGCAGCCCAAAAAAAAAGCTTACGAGGTCATGCGCGACATGATTCGTGTTGTGAAAAACATCACGGTGCCTTTTCCAAACCCCACCGTCCGACATAAAAAGGGAACGCACTGTCTACGAGAAGTCACTCAACAAGCGAGCATGCCCAAGCAAAGAGTGTTGCGACGACGGACGACTCGACGGCGACGTCACCAGGGAGGCCTGTTTCCTCTACTAGCCCTCCTGCCTGCAGCCATTGCGGCGGGCAAAGCGGCCGCTGTAGGAGCCGTCAGTGGTGCCGCGGGCTACGGTGCCAAAAAAGCTCTGGAGGCCGCCACCAAAAAGCGGTACAATGCAAGCAGTGTAGAACGTGCTGCCATGAAACGACGGAGGTCTGGGTTGGTGCGTCATCCCGATGGTTCCACCTTTTCGTGGACGCGATAAAAGGGAAGAGACGCTGTCCTCGCAACCTCAGACCATGGCCAAACGTGCGACGACAAAGAAGAAGAAAACCATCTCCTCGACACGTCGGCGGAGACGCCCCTCCATTCAGCAAGGGGGCAAGATGCCTTGGGTGGTGGATCCCAAAAAAGCCTATGAGGTCACGCGCGACATGATTCGCGCCGTCAAAGACACCGACATGACGAAGGCCAAACGGCAATACGACAGCATGAGAGCGGCCTGGCAGGCTCACAAAGCAAGAGGGGGCAAACAATCGTGGCTCCAATACGCTCGATCGCAAGGTTTCATCGCCAAGAAAGCCAGCCCTTGTTGCCTCATGTGACCAAAAAAAGCCCTGGAAGTTGCCACAAGAAAAGAGGGTATAAAAGACAACGTGGACCCTCGTCGACGCAGACGGTTCCCCTCGAGATGAAACGTCTCAGACGTCAGTTGCCGTTTTTGGAAAGTCTGTTTCGAGATGCCCGCGGGCAATACCGTCACGACCTCCTACGGCACGCCAACGCCGATCAGATCAATGCCATCAGCGAATTGGTGTTGAACACGTTGAAAGGGCATGCCAGGGTCACCCCGGACGTCGTGGCCCGGTTGAAAAGGCATAAAAAGGTCTTGCGCGAGTTGGCCAAGCGGAAAAATTCGGTGACCCGACGACGCGCTCTCTTGCTCCGACAGACAGGCAGTGGCTTATGGCGGGGACTGCAAGCGGTGTGTCGATGTCTCCAACGATGAGAGCGCTTGTGGCCTTGTTGAATGTCCGGCCGACAAGAACCTATAAGAGGTGGCAACGTGAGTGTTGTGAACTCAGACGACGCCTACTGTGCGACCCCTGTCGGTGAAGCACGCGTGACCGGTCGCATCACCGTCTCGTCATGGAAGAAATGTTGATCGTACCCAAACGCGAATTCGCCCCTTGGGTGGCTAAACACAAGGCCGGTTTGTTGCAGAACCATCTGTTAACCCATGCGGCCACCTTGGCGGCCAAAGAGGAACGGTTGTTGAAGGATCCCCACCTGTCGCCTGCAGCCAAACGCATGAAGTTGAAGCCCGTATCGCGCGCCCTGCATCGAGCCACGAAAAAACTGCGAACCTTGGACGTTCCCGCAGCAGGCACGGCGGGGACAGCCGACGATGACGACGCCCCCGAAACGGATTTGGTGAGCAGTGCGTTCGACAAATGGATGCGACGCATGGTGAGAGTGGCCCAAAAAACGGAGGGGGGAACCCCTACAGGTAGGACCCCTGCCAAGACAACGGTGAGCAAAGCCATAGGGACGGACGTGAAACCCAAAGTGCCAAGAAAACCCAAACGGTTGTTCAAAAAGGCAAAAGAAGAAGAAGAGGACGAGGACTGGCCCCTCCCACCCCCTCCTTGGGTGGAAGTCAAAAAGGAAGAGGAAGACGACTGGTCCTTCCCACCCCCTCCTTGGGTGGAAGTCAAAAAGGAAGAGGAAGACGACTGGTCCTTCCCACCCCCTCAGGACGTGAAAGTGACAAAGGAGGAAGAGCCTACACGAAAGACCCCCTTTGATGCGTGGGACCTCGAACAGGGTAAACGCCGATTGAAAAAGACGCCCCAGATCGAGCGTCCAAGGGGTGAGGACGATTTATGGGGGGCTGTCGCCAGGGCCATGAATAAAAGGCGACAGGCCATGGAGGAAACGTCGAAAACACCCTTGGCAGTGAGACGGTTGAGAACCCAACCAGGGTGGGAAGATTGGGAGCGAGGGAAGCGCACGCGACGCCGACTCGATGAAGAGGACTACGATGAAGAGTAAGCGACGATGCCAGAAGCCGTCTCAGGGCGGCCGCGGGGTGGACGTGCAAAAATGGCTGGGCAAAACGGGCCTGGAATTTCATTGGCCGGGCTATCAGTACATGGGCCCCGGCACGCATTTGAAGAAACGTTTGAAACGCGGGGACCCGGGCATCAACCGGTTGGACAAGATTGCCAAACAACACGACATCGACTACGACAAGGCCAAGACTTTGAGGGACAAGCACGCCGCCGATCGTCGCATGATCAAGGCCATCGAGGGATTGCCGGGCAAGCGGACCCTCACGGAAAGGATCGTCAAGAAAATCATGCAAACCAAAGTCAAGTTGAACGTTTAAAAAAAAACCGGTTTTTCTTTTTTTCAAAACCAGGTTAAAAACTAGTTGACCATCAGTGGTTCTTTTTTGAAAAAGCAATTGACAAGGTTCTTTAAAAAAACGATTTGCAATGCGTGTGATTCACATATAGGTCGGGATATTACTATTTTAGAGAGGGACACTTTGTGACGTCTTACATGATGCATCGAAACCACCCCCCTGGGTGGGGGTGGGATACCACTGACTCCAAGTGAAAATAACCTTGCAGGCCCTTGTTTTCCAGAGAGGGACCCTTCGTGACCTCCTACATGAAGCACCAAAACCACCCCCCTGGGTGGGGGTGGGATACCACTGACTCCGTGTGGAAATAGCCTCGCAAACCCCTATTTCTTAGAGGGGGACCCTTCGTGACCTCCTACATGATGCATCGAAACCACCCCCCTGGGTGGGGGTGGGATACCACTGACTCCGTGTGGAAATAGCCTAGCGGGCTTCTCTTTCTCAGGTGGGGACACGTCGTGACCTCCTACATGATGCATCGAAACCACCCCCTGGGTGGAGGTGGGATACCACTGACTCCAAGTGGAAATAACCTCGCAGGCCCCTATTTCTCAGAGAGGGAACCCTTCGTGACGTCTTACCTGACGTATCGAAATCACCCCCTGGCTGGGGTGGGATACCACTGACCAAATACCACTGACCCTACTGGAAAACGCATTCTCGCTACGCAACAACAATAGGCCTTTTTTCAGAGGCCTATTTTCCATTTGTCGCCGTAATCTCTCCGTAATCTAGCCTTTGTGCCACCCACGTGGGCGAGATGCCAAAGGAGTCGACCGACTGCGTCAACCACACGTGTGCGAGACACCAAATAAGGTCACAAAAAGGAGTCATCCGACTGTGTCACATCCACGCCATCGAAACATTACTTGCCAAGCACTTGAGATGCGGGGTTTAGTTTTTTTCGCGGCGTGAAACGATGGTGTCACAGCTTGATTTGATCCCCAGCGTAAAAAAAAAAAAAGACTTTTCACAGCTTGATTTGATCCACCGGTAACGCGACAAGACCTTTCTGCAAGCTCTGTTTTTTGTGTACAATCGAAAGAGGATCTTTACAAACGATTTTCTCATGTCAAACGACCTTCGAAAAGAAACGCAAGCTCGAGGTAAGTTCTCTTCTTCTTGTTCTTCGTTCCAACGTTTGTCGAACTCCAAAACCTTCCTTAAAATCACCATGACTCTTACCTAAGCGTTGCATAGGTTGGGTTTGAAGCGGTTTTTCAAGCTAATATCATTTTTTTTTTTTTTTGGTTTCTTTGCAAAAACACTCGCTCGCAATGCGGGAAGCGTTGGCGGCCACATTTTTTTTTTCCCTTTAAAAGCTTACGTTTGGTCATCCGAGGAAACAACCCCCATTCTTATTTTCGTTTGTTTGTTTTTTTTTTTCCAGAAGATTCAAACGAGTCGGTGGTGCGAACAAAGCACATTCAAAGACCGATACTTTTTCCGAGAAAACCCTGACCGCTCTCGCGGATGTTTCCAGGAAAACGCAGAAATTGCTGAGTGGTTCAAATCCTTTGCTTTCATGACCACGACTTGCTAAACCTCGATAAAAAAAAGAAAAGGCCTCCGAGCTCTGCCATATATTTTTTTTCCTTTGCAATAATCCTCAAAACTGACTCGCTCAAACGACAGTTGAAGATTTATGTTAGCTTTCTTTTGACGTACCGTTTTACCGTTCGCAGTGCTCACGTTTTCGTTTGTAGTTCAATGATGGATTTCTCCGGCGACAACGAGCTTAAACCATCGTGATTATTATTTTCTTCTGTTATTTTTTTTTTCGTTGTAAGTCGATGTCCATCTTATGTGTGTGCTCTTCAAAAAAAAAATTCAGAGCGGTGTGCTCGCTCGACCAAATTGGCTCCGTTACGAAAATAACATGTTTTGCTAGCCGAGAGAAGCGATTCCCTTTGTTTTCTCGTTTCGCTTGTTTGCTTTTCCTTTGTTTTTTCTTTTTTCAGATCTCTAGTTTTAACGCGGACAGATCGCTACCCTACAGGGATTCATATACAAATGCACCTGCCCCAGTGCCTACGGGTTCACTTACAAGTGGGGGTTAATTCGATTGTACCAAAGGTATTCTCTTTTTTCAGTTAAATCCCCACAGAGTCATGCTCTGCGCCCTCTGCGGCACGATCCACCTCTGCATAGTTTGCCATGCGAACGCATGCACCAGCTGATGAGTGTAAGTGTTTTTTTCCCGTCATTGCAGATTCCAGGGCACATTCTAACGTTAGGCCTCATGGAATGGTATGCAGTACATCAGCAGGAAAAACGTTTTGACATGCGCAATCGGGCCGTTGCTCGGACACACTTCCTCCAGTCAAATTATTGTAAACTTTTTGGTTGAATATCGTTTTTAAACGCGAAGTATTTGGCCCATAAACATGCAAAGAAGGAAGAATGGGACACATTTGAAAGTTCTACCGTGTTAAATTTTTATCTTCCGTCGGGGAAGTGGCATAAATACGTATTTCTTTACTTTCTGGCTGTCCTCAGCGTGTAGAGGCGGTGATGTCGAAAAGCGGAAACGGTGAAATTTGAATTGTGCCTTCTAGTTTCCTGGCTAATGAAGGTGTAGAGGCCCAGACTGATTGCTCTTGATGTTATTTCAACTTTTTCGTCGCGCGCTCAAGATATTACAGTGGAATAATATCGAATGCACTTAGCGGAGACAGCTTTGGAGATGTTTAAGCTTACGGGAGGTGAGTTGACGTTCGATTCTTTCACTGGTAAATTAAAATGGAAATAGTTACTCTCTGGCTAGCATTGATTAAAGTAAGCATCAACAACTGTTTGGAATTCCAGTGATGACATCAGTAATGATCCGAATAAAGGTGGTCTTTTTTAGACATCCCGCTGTTGATAATAAATTCATGATATTTTGGGAGGGAATAAGACTATTTAGTGTATTGTGCGTTGTATCAGTTACATCAGGTTTTAATAAACACTGCTCTCGATTCCATTCAACCTTTTATTCTCTCGTGGAACACGGTACGTCATGTACATTTGTACAACTGCTTTATAATATTTTGTCTTTATACAAGCTACACGTTTGTGTCATTTTGAGCAAAGTTCTCGTTAAAAATTACCAATACTGACATTTTTACTGTGAAAATTATGAGGCTTACTTATCAAGCTAGTTGCATACAACTGCCATATAAATGATAATGAAACTGATTATGGATGTTCAAATTCATTGTAAGCTGCTGACTGTACAACTTTACAAAAATCGTGCATTATAATCACTCAGAAGTATTTCGATATTTAAAATCAATTATATTCACATTCACTGTAAACTGCTGACTGTAAAACTTTACAGTTATCATGTGTTACATTATAATTACTCACATGTATTTTGATATTTACAAATTATCAATATTATTTACAAGTGCACCAATGTGTAGTTTACAAATGATTAAGTCTCCCCAAAAACTAATTACTTTATCTGAATCTCAGATAGAATAAAATTGAAGCACATTTAATTGAGTATGGAATTTATAAATACAATAATTATTGAAAATTATTGTTTTACGAAAGTATCTTTTTACAAAGAGTCACCCCTTTATTTGACTTTCATTCTTCTTGCAGGGGTAATTGGGTGGTGTGCATGTCCAAAGTAGATGGAAGATCCATGTTCAAAGACTGCACAATGTTTGGCAGGGTTTGCACAAAAAACTGGCATTCTCTTGGTAAGTCATGTATTGAAAGTTCCTGTCCATAACCCCATACCTCAGTAGCTGCAAGTTGCATAAGAGATGGAACCTTTCCAGCTGTTCTGAATTCTGTAATGACAGTTGGCCTGAATGACCTCTGGTTTTCCAATTGTGATGTGCCTTTAGTGGAAGCTTTCCACTGAAGTTCAAGTTTGCGGCCTTCGGCTTTAAGGGACTGGATCATGCTTGGCGTGTTGCTATTTAGTTTTCTTGCTTCCCAAGCTTTGGGATATACATCTTTTGCTGTCAGTGGCCCATGGTTTTCACATTTTCGGATTGAATTTAACTTTTTTCTTGCCTCTTGCAGAAGGTCTGAGGTCAGCATGTTTGCATATCTCTTCATTCTCTCTTCATGCACTTCTCTTGCTGCTTCAGTAGTGCGGTTGTTGGTTTTTCCACTGTGAAGTATGTTCTCAACAAATGTTATGGAGGCTTGTTTTGACAGCTCTGACATGTTGTTTTGAAGATAAAGTTGTGAAAGGTTAAACTGCCTTTCAGCAATTACATTGTTCACAGGAATACTGAAAATGTGTTTGGCATAAAACTCAAAAAGGTGGGGATTAGCTTCTTTGCTGGTTAGACTACTCTGTGGTGATGTTGCAGCTCTTTTGATATCTCTTAGTAGTTTTGGTTCCTTTATGTTCCAGATTTCTGCCCATTTAAGTAAACCAGCTCTGTCCTTACAAACCAATGTGTGAAGGTTTTGTCCATGGACATGGCAATTTTGCACTGACCTGGTGTCATTCTCTCTTTCAGTTGGCAGCATGACAGGAATTTCAAGAGCCTTCAAAACAGAATACCAGAAAGAACTTTGGTATCTTGGATCAGCTCCAATTCCAAATAACTTGGGGAAGGACAGCCACTCTGATCCATGGTCCTTTACAACTTTAAGCGCCTCTTGCAGCATTGGCCTCTGCACCTCTTGACGAAAGTGGTTGATGGCTGCAGGATCCTTCAGTGACATCTTCACCTGCTGTTCAGTTAAAGGAAAATATGCTGATGGAGACATCAACATTTTACTTAATGTTTCATGATGTTTAAGGACAGTTGCTGGCCATAATCGTGCCAGGTATCCACTGGAGAAGCCAAGTTCTTGATCTGTTGCTTGTGATGCATTGAGAGATGGAATAAGAAACTTGTCAAGAAACTCGTACAAAAACTTAATTTCCATTTGAATCATTGGACAGGAACTCAACTTGATAACATTTTGCCACACTGTATAGTGGCTGTCTGACTTTGGCATTCTTTCCAGGACACTCTCTCCAAGTTGTAGACAGGCTTTACCATACTTCAAGTGCCATTGAAGTGTCTCATAGTAGTATGTCCACCTCGTGTCAATAAAAGACTGGGGAAGGGGTGGCTCTTTACTTAAGATTCCTAGTGATACATACATTGATTTGTACTGACTTGGGCGTTCATGATGAAGCCAAGATACCTTATAAAGTAGTTGCAAAACATGGTTGTTATTCATGTCACCCTTGGCCCCAAACCCAGCTTGGCACATCCTTCTTAACATAATGTTAAGGACATGGGGGTAACATCCAACAAAGAACATGTCCTTTCCAAAAACCCTTGAATTATTTGCTATTAAACCATTAGCCTTCCCCTTCTGGGTTGAGGCATTATCCCCAACCAACCCTGAAACATTAGTTATGCCATATTCATCACGAACAACATGACATTCTACATCAGACTGGTGTTTTCCTGACCCACTTGCTGTCAAACTGTTAGCAAGGACATATGCCCTGGGCTTATTGATCTCTGGGCACCAGGTATGGACACCTACAATGTGTCGCTCTTCACCACCCTTGTTGGAGTCATCACTCCATACATGGAAATCATATTGGCTACTTGCGAATCTTTTACGTAATATTAGTTTATCGGCCTCTCCTAATAGAATGTTCCAGTCTGCCATTGTGGATGGTGACACAATAACATTTGTTGGGGGGCTACAGTTGAATAAAATACTGAAACTTAAATGTAATGCAATGGGTGCCTTTTGGCTGGAAAGCAAACATGCATGTTGCAAATATCTCATGCCGGCCATAAACATGACTGTTCTGTGATTTGTTCCATTTTTGCCATGAGAAAATGTGTCCACAAGGGAATACCTAGGTTTCTTTACATTTTCATCATTTTCCTTTAATTTTCTTTTCAGCTTTGTGGAAGCAGATTTTGTCCCTCGTAGTTTGTTACTGACTTCCTTTGTTTTCAATCCAGTAGACTTCAAAGTTCTTTCACGCTTCTTTGCTTCAGTTTGTAACTTCAAGACATCTTTCCTTAGGTCATTGTTAATTCTTCTCAAAAATACTGTGAATATGAAAATGTCACTATCAAAAACTGTTCCTTACTATGATAAATTAGGCCTTATAAGTTTTACGAGAGTACGAACTTGTGTTTTATTTTATTTTTTTAATTAATCAAACAAAAACTGAAGTATACAGTGTACTTATGGGGATTTCTAAAAGTTGCTGTTTCCTCGGCGGTCCGCTTATATCAAGTCCGGCCAAAGGCAGACAAACCCTTTGAGAAAAAATGCATTCTCACAACATTAAGTCTTGACTAAAATTTGCCGGTTGCTTTTGGTTAAGAGGCTGGTTTTCTTTTTGCTGTTTTTGTTTTACATGAACCTACGAAAGCACCTGAAGTACTGGCGTAAAATACGAAAGCCGGCCGGCCACAAAATTAAAAATCTAAATATCTATTTCATTTTGAACTTTTTGCAATGGTTCGAGCAAGCAGGGTCTTTCAAAAGAACATATAGCTCCGATTCAAATCTTGTTTACTGTGTACCTAGCCATGAAGGAGCTTTTTTTCGCGAAGCGGTTATATCCAGTCCACAGTATGTTTATTAAATTCTTGTCTGCTTCGCAACTCGGCGTCCAACTCGATCGCCAAAATCACCGATTCAAGCTTGGTATTAAGACACAAAGCCGTGTCCTACAAAACCATACCATTTAGTTTGCTCTATTTTACAAAGTTTTGTACTATTCTCCTTTTAAGCATCTCTTGTGGTGGTAACATATTATCACGTTCAATAAGTTTGAATTTAAAAATTTAGTGACAACATCGATAGCAATTAATTGGCATCGCCACGAATATTTTTATGTGCTTGTGGGAAAGCGGCTTTTACGGGTAACTCAGAATTTTAAGAAACAGTTTTAGGAGATCTAGAGACGGCTTGATGAATACTTGAGCAGACACTTACCTATACTTCGTCGTAGAGTTCGTATTGTCCTCTTCAGGCCGGCATTTTCACACTGTAGGCCTTTACAGTCTCGCTCGAGTTTGTCGATTTTTTCCTCGCTCAACAGGTTTTTCAATTCTTCTCGGACACTGCTTGGAGCTATTTTTTTCACGTTTTCATTTGTAATTTCTTTCTTCTTCTTCACTGACGGTTGATTTAACCGGGAAAACTGGCCGCCGTGAACTCTTTTTCGTCCCATCTGCCCGACAATTTGTTGCAATTTTAAAATAATTTGCTTGAGTGAGCTTGAATGTCAACATTAGCGAGTTGAGCCCGCGTATACCTATGAACAGCAGTTTCCCATAATAAACTACTCTGCGCATGTCTCAAATAATTGGGGGGCAGGGGTCCAAGGGGGAGGATACCGTTTCATGAGGCCTAAACGTGCATCGTCGATCCTTGGACACACGTCGCATGCATGTGCGAACCACCATCACCACCGTACGTCCTTTCATGTCCTTTCATTCCTTTTTTCAGATCCCCGGGCACATTTTGACGTGCGTCGTCAATCCGTGGGAACACACCGTGTGCATGTGTTACACGGACGACGGATGGTGGGGTCTGACCCAGTAAGTTTTTTTTCAGATTCCCGGGCACGCACTCGTTTGCCGCTTCCCCCAACACCACACCACGTGCATGTGTTCGTATGGACGTGCATACGCGTGAGTCTTTTTTTCCTGTTTTTTCAGATCCCCGGGCACGCATTGATTTGTGAATTCGGTATCTTCGGTATCCACCGAACGTGCATGTGCCAGCATTAGTAAGTCTTTCCTCTGGTTCTTTTCAGATCCCCGGTCACGTATTGACGTGTAGGATTTATCCAAACTCCATTTGGCCGCACCGATACAAGTGTACGTGCCGTCATTTCGGTCCTTTTGGTTTCGGCCGCACACCATCCAAAGTGCATGCGTTCGCATGATTCCAAACGCCCCCCCGCCGCCGCCGCGTAAGTCTTTTTTTTTCTCTTTCCAGATAGATCTCACTTACGGTACCTTGGCTTTCAAAATCTTCGGGGTCACATGGTGCCCATTTTATCGCAACTGCACATGTTATTTCAGATTCCCGGTTTTGCATTGACACACTCCTACCATGGACACCACTTCTGCATATGCCAACATCAGTAAGTGCTAATCAAGCTTTTTTCCTTTTTCCCAGCGATTAGCAGTAGCCACTCTGTGTGAAGCCTTCCCCGTGGACAAAGCGTTTCACCTCCTCCTCCCCCTTCTCCACAGCCCACGATAATGGATTGACGCCTTCCCCTCTTCTCTGCAGCCGATGATGACCCCCAAACGGAAGTTGCCGCACATCACCTCATCGTCCCTCATCGTATGCATGCTCTTCCCATACTGCAACGTGATGGACCATACCCAGCATTTTCCACCACCCCTGAGAGACTTGGTTCCCCCTACAGCCAGTATCCCCAATTTGGTGAATTTCATGGCCAACATGCAAGCGGCCAACCACCCACACACCGGAGGCAGAAGGAGGCGAAGGAGGCGCAGACGTTAACTATTTGATTTTCTTTCTTTTTTTTCATTGTTGTGAACCGTGGCGGTTTTTTTGTTCCTGCTGTCGTCCTTGTTTTTTTCCGCCACTTTTTTTCGTGAAAAAAAAAATAATCAAGGAGCTGCTGTCATTAAAATGTTTGCCATTTTTATTCATGTGTCTTGCCTCATTTGCATATATGCTAATTTTTTAATGTATGCACATTCGCCCTGGGTCACCAAGGACCGCTACGACATACAATCAATTTAACTGATACTGGCCGCTACGGGCGACAAAATGGCCGTATAGGGAAATTCGTATCGAACCTGCCGTAGCGGCCAACGCAGTCTTTTTTTTTCCCTACTGATTTCATTGCTTGCCGTACGTTAACGCATAATACTACTTATGCTGTGTTCAATGTGCTGGATAATAAAACAATAGTCCTGCTCAATCTTGCGTAATATTCCACGGCTGATTTGGCCTCGTAGGCTATCAGGCGATATACCGCACGGTTGGTTACTTATACTTCGTTTTGGTGTTCATTATGCACCAGTCAATCCCAGCAGTGCTCATTCCGCTGTAGCCTCCCACGCAGTCGTCTTTAGGGAAATCGTCAGTTTTTCAAGGAGGAGGTGAAAAACGACTCCCCTAAAAACGACTGCATGGGAGGCTAATTCCGCTGCCTCTCCGAGATCTTAGCATAATACATTTGCTATCTTAAATTCGAGATTAAACACAGTTTATTGTATTGTATTTTTGACTCTTGTGTATTTGAGCAGTATGTTACGCGAGTCGTGAGCCGACTGGGTATGGGCACCGCTGAAATTGACTGGTTCATTAGTTCTACCTTCACGCTGTGCTTCAGAAAGTCGGTTAGCCTGTTGAAAGGAAAACAGAGGCCAGTTAAAATTCCAATTATTTTCGAGAGTCGTCATTCGCTAGATTGTTTTGTCATGTGTTGTTGGTTATGTTGAGACAAGCGAAATGACAGGCACTTCACGAACAAACAACAAACGAAGTGAGATTAAGTGCACCAGAACGTTTATGTCACCATAAAAACAGCAAATGCAAATTCTTTTGGCCCGACCGCCCCAATTTCCGCTCGCTCACTTCGATCTCCGATCGCATTCTAATACTGACTTTAACTTCGTCTTTACCACATGTTTATGGTACTGCCCTGTCTAAATGAATAATAAATCCGCACGAATAACCCAGCCTGAATATTTTCGAAGCGATGCAAACGGGCTGCATTCAGTATCGATTCAAATCCGAAGATTTCAAGTGGTCAGCCTCGGCTGCCATTCTGCCAATATAGAGCGACTCCAAAGAGTGAATAATTGTTTTGCAAATCATGTGTAACATGTGTTGCTTACCATTTTGCGTGTTGAGCCTTGAAGGAGAGCTTGGATGCTTGAAGGAGAGCTGAAAACACTGTCGCGTTCTGTTAAATACAGTTGTGGTTGAGTGACGTGCGCTTAAGGTGTCATGTCATTGGTCACAGGCGTTGGCCACAGGTCATATCAAACAAAAAAGAGTAGAAATTCAATGATCAATGGCCCCCTTGGGCTTCTGTAAGGCCGGGCATAGGCGGGGTATTTGATGTAAGAAGTCTGCCCGTAGAAGGAGCTTTTGATCATTAAAGAGATTAAGCATTACGTTTACGGCCAACGGCAAACGGGAAACCGCAGGCTCCTGCTCATCATAAAAGCGTGAAAATTATCTCATTTTAACTTGTCTCGTTCCCTTGAGAAGTTGCGTGATATCTGGAGCCAGGGGCGGATTTAGGGGTGGGCCGAGGGGGCCGCGGCCCCCCCTTTTGTTGAATAATTTTTTTTATCAATCCCTTGGATGATTGAAATAGTTGATTTTATCCAGACATCGTATGCAAAGAACATAATTTTTGTTTAAGAAATTCAAAAAAAGGATCCTCAAAATGCTGGAAATCGCATCTCTGACGGTCTCAATTTCAAAATTGCGCCACTATACCAATTTCAGTGACCGGCCCCCTCTTTCTCAATATCCTGGATCCGCCCCTGGGAGCTAACAAGACAGAAATGAGCTCATATCAAGCAGGGTTCTTACATTTTTGGCAAAACCCTACTTTCACTCCAACGTTTGCCGTTTGGTGCAAACGTCATGCTTACCTCTCTATTGAGTCCTGTGCGGGGTCGGGACATTTGATTTTAACTGTTATTGGCCCGGGGCACATCAACGCCAGTTGGATTTTCAGCGCTGGGTAGCATATAGACAAAATGAGGGTTGATTCGGTTTCGCCAAAAGGTAGGAAATCTTGACATTTGTCACTAATAAAGAGCCCATTGGGCTTGAGACAGTCCTAAAAAATTAATATACTTGTCGGAACATTTTATATTTAATGTAATTAAAAATTAAAGTCACATGTATTGAACGTTTTATTTTCAATTTTTTAAATGTGTTTTTCTACTGAGGAAGTGGAGAGGGGGAGGGGGAGGGGAGCTTGGGGAATTTGTACTCTTCTGAACAATGATAACATCCCTAGTCTGAAATGTCAGCCGTCTCCTCCCCCGAACGCGCCCCCTGTGGGTTAGGGGGAGGAGACAGCTGACATTTCAGACTAACGTCCCTGGGGTTGGGCATTTGAAAAGAAAAAATGAAGCTAGGTCAAATTTCCGACTATGCCCGGCCTCACCCCCCCCCCCCTTCCCCCTCCCGCTTGGCCATCGCAACCAATTCAACGCGGCTTCATTTCTCCGTTTGCTTTCAATTGCAGCCCAGAGCATCATCAGGTTTATACACACACAAGTATGAAGCTACGCTGTGATACTCTGCTTTCATGAGTGATTGACCCACCTTTTTCAAGTTTTTGAGAAGTGCACTCGGTTTCTTCTTACTTTACTAGAAGCTGTCTCCACTTCATAAGACCGAGGTGTTGGTGCCTGTCCCTGGACACTAAGCTCTTTCAGCAACCGGCTTATGTACCCGGTTCTATGGCTTTTGTAACAGCTTTCTCTTAGGTGAGTTTAGAATCTCGTACAATAGTTGTAGCTGGTTAGATAGCTTCTTGTCTTTCAGACCCACGACGATTATATGAATCATTATCCTTTTTTGGCGCAGTCTGAGGTTGAACTTGACTCGTTCAAATATGGCATTTGCTATATCTACTAAGTGACTTTCAACTCAGTTTACCTTTTACGACATCCTACTGCTTCGATTCTCCTGTCGAAAGCCAAAACGAAAATACAGTGTCGTCGGCTTCTTCAACCATAGAGTAAATTAGGGTGTTTAGCAAATTCTAGGTCTGCAGGTCTACATCAAACTCGGTAATAGCTATCTGCAATCAAACGGAACTGGGCGGAAGCAAACTTCTGCAATCCCTTGCTTTCTTGTGATCCTGATCACGGACGTTCGCCGGATACAAAATCATGTTGTTGCGTGGTCTGTGATCAACTCAGTAAAATAAACTGGTACCGGCGTGCAATCATATACGGAAACTGAAGTAACGTTTTGCGTTGTTGCGAATAAATTCAATAGATATACGGCAGATGCCGAGACAAATTCCCTGTATATCTGCACAAATAAGATAATTATTTTAAGCAGTTGAAAAAACGCTACCCTCTGGATCAGTGCAAGATACTGGATGATGGAGTCATGCACGGTTTGATAAGAAAGCTTTATTGTCTTCTGTGGGAATGGGCACATATTAAACATATTTGGGTTTGGTGACCGCGGCAACACAGTTGACTACAAGGGTTGACTATAAACTCTAAACCAAGAGAAATGTTACGCATGCACAAACTTCTAGACAACTAAATACTTCAGAACATTTTATTTTCAATATTATACACAGTGATAGCTTGATAGGTGACATCATAAGCCATTATAGTTTGGTCCATTTGTGTGTGTGTGTATTTTTTTTTCAAATAAAAGAATTCACAGCTATACAAATAGAAACAAAGTGCGTATTATCCTTTATAAACTTCCTGATAACTTGGTACCCTATTGTTTGATGAATTCTAAAAATCGCTATATCCTGTTCCTAAATATAATCGATATCACAGCTAACGTTTCACCTTCACAAGTAAGTAACTTCAGTCATACACGATAACATAACATCCTTTCCGTTTACTTATCCCCGCCAAATAAGAATATGAAATAAGTCGGGAGTGACTAATATATACCAAGAGCCCTCGTCATTTATGGCAGCCTAAACTACTTTCTTTTGCTGTTTCGGATCCGCAACCATCTGCACAAACTCTGAAATTAAAAAAAACAAAAACTGAATTCTGCGCGTATTGAGCTTCGCCGTTTGCGCGTTCCAGAAAAAGTCGCTAAAACATAGTAAGTAAGTAAGTAAGTAACAACTTTATTTATAGAGGGTAACACATAACAGTTAAAAACTGACAAACCAGTGGCCCTCTGACCTAAGTTAAAAATTGAGTTACTAATTACAATTATGAGATAATAAAAAATTACAAAATAGAAAACAGCTAAAAATTAAAAAATATGGAAAAAGTTTGAAAGATTTAAATCTGAAAATGCAACTAAGAACTAAGCTAAGAGTTCTTGGCTAACAAATATTTTTTAAAAGAGAATCTAAAGGAGCCAATGGAGTCTTTCTTGCGAATATCTAAAGGGATGCTGTTCCACAATTTTGCTCCATTGGCTTGGAAAGTTCGCCCCCCTTCCGTTTCTCTGTTATAGGATGGGCACACTAAGTTATATTTCCCATAGCGACTGGTTCTGGTGTGTCGGTCCGAGTTCCTCGTTAGAAGTTTCGTTATATAGCTAGGACAATTATTTTCATCCTTGATGCATACAAGAGCAGAAACTGAAATGTATCCAGAGTATAAGCCGGTCCCGAAGGGGAGGTAGTGAGGAGGAGAGCACGCGCCCTTTCCCCCCTCCCCAAATCTCCCTTCCCCTGCCAAAGAAAAGTATCATACCTAAGCTACGAAAGGTGAGTGAAAACACATTTAGTACAATAATATTATGAAATAAAATCTTCCATGCATTTTAAGCGGTAACAGCCACGCAAAAGTTGGCAATTGTTCTGAATTGAACTGTCTCTTTCTGTCTTTTAAAATCGTTCACTCCTTTTTCTTAAATTGCGAAAATCGTTTCTCGATTAATAAATCCCTAATTTCAGCGTAATTAAGGTTACCGTATACCTTCATGGGTGTCTCGCGTCCAAGCGATGCAGCGCATTCAGTTTAAACTGCAGGTACCTAAACCCCTATGTCAAATTAAAAGTTATAGAGCCGGCTATCAAGGTATACCCAGAAGTTTTAAATAAAATGAATTGTCGAATTTTTCACCTCTAAATGCGACCGTCCGAATTACCTTTTCAAAGCTAGACTGTACAAGTCAAAACGAATTTTGTATTTCACAAATTTAAATTGTTCCTCAGTTTCCAGACCCAAAGCGTTTAAAAACTTTGTCTGCGTTTTGCCAAACTCAGTTATGGTGAAAAGTTATAGAACATTTTCGAAATAGTATTAAAAAGTGTTAAATGGTCGTACAAAAATCGCTCTCAGAGAAAAAAAAAATTGGATTTTAGCTCTTTAAAGTGTCTCCTTCAAGTGAAAAAATTAATTCGAGAGAACATCTCTAAGAATCTCAATCAAACGGGTAATTATTTTTATTTCCGGCCAAAACGTAAAACTGCCATTTCTCCGCCAATATTGAATCTTTTTCAATAATGTTTTTGCATTCGATATCCCATTCCGATCATTATTTTAACCCAAAAATCCAAATTTGAAGAAAATTGCCTATCTGTAGGTATACGGTTATCTTTAGTGAGAAAAAGATATTTTCAAAGGTGGTGTTACGAAACGTCGCAGGAATTTTTCAAGTGAAACATATCGAGATGTGGGTGCCGTTAATAACCAATCTCGTGTTAAGCGCTTTTATACCCCAATCTCAATGCAGAGTCCACAATTCAACCAGGGACGTGCATGCCAACCGCGCAAGAGAGACTCAACTGGTGGCAGCAAGTGGTAATTAGGTTTGGTTTACTAACTTCTAAAACAAACAGAAAATGCACTATTTGAAAAGTAGGACTTTGAAGTTCACCCTACGTACACAGAGTCCCCTGCACACTACAAGTAAAAAAGAAGGTAAAATTTGAGGAAAACCTAAGAATGAGCCGAGCGTCTCTTAAGCATCGGCACAGCAATTAAACAAAATCAAGTGGAACTCTTGCCTTTCAATTCATCTATTCAATCAAATAAAACATTGATATTGAGATTAACCAACAAGTGAGAGAGAGAGTCCTACAACAAAATACCTGCATAACTGACTTTCCCATCAGAATCCGTGTCTGCTTCAGAAATCATGTCATCAATTTCTTTTTTAGAATAGCTTTTCCCACCAAAGGTCTTCATCACCAAAGCTAGTTCGTCGCTTGTGATAAAACCATCGCCATTTGTATCGAACTTTTTAAAGTAAACAAGTAAGTCACTGCTAGTCATCGGTTCGCCAATTTGGCAGGCCATCATTTCTTCAAACTCTGAATATTCCACTTTGCCATTACCTGGAAATAAAGAGAGAAACAGGAAATGAAGAATACAAAAAACTGACGGAGTTCCCATTCACCGACCCTTTTTTTAAGGAGGCTTTTGTATATGCGCAATAAGTTTGATATTTTTTACTACACTTTAAAATTGAAGCTAGCAAAAATCACCAAACTTTGCGACTCTCAAAACGATTTCTACAACGAGTTGCAAAAATACTTGAGACACTCTACGTCAATTGGCATTTACTGTTGTTTCCATGATTTTCTGCTTTCCCTCCCCCTCCCGCCCTTATCAAAGTTGCTAACAGTACAACACCATGCTCAAACTTTGAGGAACAACTTTGAAAGGGAGGGGAGGGAGGGGCTGTGTGCTGTATTTCACAGATTTCTTAGCAGCTGCGTTTTAGAGAAAGAAAAGATGTTTTGGATTGCGAATGTCTCAACAATTTTGCACTGGTTGTCGCAAATGTTTGCAGCTACCTTTTGACTTCGTGAAAAAATATTAAAAATTCACATTCCTAGGCTATTCAGCGTTTCTTCGCTGACCGTGGTTATTTCAATACATTTTGGACAGTTCTTTGAAGTGTCCTCACTGATATTAAGACAGAGGCTACCTCTTCTAGAATTAAAGGCTCATTCCAAACAGGATATAGCCTTCAGCTTTTACTGCTCTGTTTCTGACAGCACTAGTTTGGCAGTGACCAACTACGCGAACACAGCTACGTTCACTTTAAAGACACCGCGTGTTGGGACGTTTTTAATTATTTCGTGGAAAAAGCAAGAAAGCTGGCGTTTGATATTGAAACGTACCAAGTCCCAGAACAACAGTGCACCCTGTGAAAATCCCTGCCGAACTTCTCCCCCCCCCCCTTTAAAGTCTAAACAACCGGGGCCACAGCCCATTTCTTATCTTGTCTTTCTTGAAGACCCAACATTTTAGATAGCATCCTGAAGTCAGTGTCTGTAACATCTATTGCCTCTTACCATTACGGTCCACTGCTTTGATCATGTCTTTGAGATCTTCTTCCGACAATTCTTGTCCAGCTTGCTTCATTGCTTCACCCAATTCTTCCACCGAGATCTGACCATCGCCGTTTTTGTCAAACAATTTGAAAGCCTCTAATATTTCTAGCAAAGAAATGGAAATGATTTATTAATTCTTATAGAAGCTACACGCTTGAAGAGGCCCCCTAAAAGATCTCGATAAAATTAACAACATTATGCCAACCGTTGAAGTCTGTTCTGATATTCAAAAGGTGCAGAAAATCATCCTTATAAAGAAATCTTTTAGCACATTTCAACTTCCACAAAACTCGATATTTTCAGGCAATATTCTCTTAATACATTTTAAACAATACATTTGATTTCATCTTGCGCCCTTTCACTCATTCTTCTAATCGCTGGGGGTAATTACAACGGAAACGCATAAAGTGCCTCACATGCTTGGGGACGAACAACGAAAAGGTTCCGCATATAAGAAGTGATCGTAGTTATGAGCCCAACTTGCAAAAATTAGAATATATAGTCGTGAGCTCATTGAGCTCATATGACATTCAGTTCTAAATAATAAATATTCAGTTCCTTGTGCGATATCGCAGAGCGAAGTAAATCAAAAGCACCACCATTAAAACTAGGTTGGCAGTAGCCAGGTATCAGCTGAATTATTCGTTTGAGTTCTGCTAAAGTTACTGATCAATTATTCAGAATAATTAAAGACCTTAACAAAACCTCAAAGGCTTAACAAAACACTGCCACCGTACCAAGAGCTGTTTTACTGACGAAGACCAGACGCAGCAAGGCATACAGCCCGAATCTTGCCTATTATTCAGTCGTGTAGTGGCAAATTAGACCGTCCCCTCGCTTTGACGATTGTCATGTAGGTCATTTGTAATGGAAATCTCGTAGACTGAATACAGCCTTTGACAACTGTAGATAGCAAGATAAATCAGGTAGTTCAGCTAGTTTCTTACACAAGACTTACCTCGACGTTGTTCCTTTGTCAATCGCGAAGGTTGAGCCTGGTATAACAAAGATCTTTTGATTAGTCAGTCAGCCAGCGAGTCAGTCAATCAGTCAGTCACTAATAGTAATAATAATAATAATAATAATAATAATAATAAGTACTATTGCGGTCAGATTTAATGAATTTTTCAGAATCTCCCGCTTCCCGTACCTTTATCTCCCGACTCCCGCCGTTTTCAGTTGAGCTCCCACCCCCTGTAAATAAGGAGACTCAAAACACATCCTAGTCATTTAGCAGTACTATTCTTATGCATTTCCTTTGATTTTAAAAGCTCTGCCTAAGATTAACCCTGTCATATGGCTTCATTTTAATGAAATTTTGACCCTATCTGAGAGCTTTTCCATTCAGTTTATTTTCACGTCAAATTATTTTGTTTCTGGCATCCGATTTCAGTGATAATGATCTTATTTAGTTTGAATTTGCAGTGCTGAATTGTACCGTGTTTTGATAAAGTTAGATTGTAACTAGATACGCGTTTTAAGGCACCAGTCCGGCATTTGTTAAGGTCATGGAAATAAGTAAATATGGAGATGGGATATGACGGTTGTAGTCAAACATCCCAAACATATTTCTGATACTCTTAATAATCGATTGGCAAATCTGGGTACATCTAAAAAAAAGTATTCCATATGCCGAGGAGGCTGCACTGATCTCCCTCTACTCCAAATGGTTGTCAGACCTGTTAACTCTGTCTCCTCTTCTGAGCAGGGAGTGATTTCGTGATTTTGTCTAATAGAGTTTTCCACGGCTGTGTCAACTTTTGGCTTTTTCCAGGAAGCGAAAATTTATCTAAATTTTTTGCTCTAATTTTTAGAGCACCTACAAATTAGTAAAATGGTCAAGTTTGACAGTCACATCTTCAGATCTTGATAAAATTGAAAATAGTTATGGTTCTTCAAAGTCGAGAAATTTTGCATAAGTGTGTATGCTGGGGGCACAAACGTGCCGCCAGAATAGGGCTAGATACATTATACTGGAATAATTTCGGGCATAATACCGGCATGATGACTAAAATTCTTGAGTATAAACGTCTTCAACTTCGTTGTGACGAGGCTTTCAGCATACACGTGAGTTTCTGCTGAGTTTAAGCATATGATGGATATAGCGTTCACTTTTTAAACACTGAGCACTGTGACACAAATGACAGCACACTGACTTTTATAGCTTGTACTTAATCTTTGAGAAATTAAATTTGGTCCAATACATGTAAAATGGTATGTTCTGAGTTCAAATTCAGTAAGTCATTTATCCTCAGTAAGTTTTACCTGCTGGCGGCTCTTAAGGGGCCATTCCATTAAAATGTTTCGTTTCCCATCGCCCGACCCACCCATTCCTTTCTTTTTTTTAAGTAAAAAAAAAAAGAAATTCCAGATTCATTAGTCAAAGAAACAAATACTTTAAGTACTTTACGAGCACACGATCTTGTTTTATAACAATTGGTATAATGTGATGTCCTTGTCTTTAATTAACATCGATACTACGTTTTTTTGTGGCTACTGTTGCTAAGCAACGGTAGACACTTTGTCGTGACTTGCGTGCCTTAAGTTAAGTAATTCGGCAAGTGTTCGACTGTTCGGAGATCAGGGTCGGCACTTCGTTCTTTTCGACTTGTTATTGATCCATAGGTCTTCCCCGTGCTTGTGCTTCGACGCGACTATCCTGGTACGTTTATTTACAATGAATTCTTAATATTTTTCTATTTTCAACGGCCAAGGAAGGCGATGTTTCAACTTCACAGCTTGGTTGCAGAAAGGCTCATAGGATATTATTATCGAATGTATTAAATTCAAGGGCCATAGAAGCCGATGTTTTTCCCGGGCCTGAGCTGTGTTACAATACTTTGAACTGAGCATAAACAATGTGATCTCGCATATTCAAATCACATCCGATCACACAACTCATAAAAATGGCATGATTCCTTAATGGTATAAATAGTCTCCAAGTAAACCATCACTTATCGTTTATATTAGCGAAAAACATCCCTCTTTCAGGGTGATTTTCCTTTGAAAACTCTCCTTTGAAAACGTATTTACGCTGTGTTCACACTTGAAGCCCGAGCACTAGTTCCCGGGCACCAGCACAAAATGGTGCTGTGTTCAGACACTGGGTACCCAATATGTTGATATGTTCACATTCAACAAACCGAGCACGTGCCCACTGCATTTAAAGTGAGCGAAACGCATCATGCGTACGTTCCGTGTTCAGTATATCTGCTTGATTATTGCTTTCTACGTGTTTTTTTTTTAACTTTCTTCATGTTGCGTTTCTATATGAAACACTCTTAAACCAAATGGACTATGACGACAGGCGACGATTCGCTTGAATGTGTTCCTTACTGAGTACAGAAGTCAAGTTGGAAGGAGAGCAGCTTGGAAAGTGTTCAGGATATTTTCAGAATGTTTCGGAACACGAATACCAATAAGGGCGTTAATTTCATTTTTACTCCATTTTGCTCTGTCGGACACCATTTTGAAATCTAGACCACCCTTGAGCATAGCAAGGTATTGTGGGTATGCCAAGAAGTGGTTTTTGGGTAAAGTGCCAGGGAACTAACGAAAAACGTGTGCACAGAAGGAATCAGTGCCCAGTTAAGTGCCCGTATTTTGAGAGGGGTACTTGAAAACTGAAAAGATGTGTTCACATTAGTGCTCATCAAGAATCGTACTCGGGCACTGTGCTCTTGCACCAAGTGTGAACCCAGCCTGTGATAAACATCTCGGTAACGCAGTTAGTTACGCAGAAAATGTTTCCAGGAAAGGAGTTTCAAATGCCTGAAGAAGCCGCTCCGCAACGACCGTAATTGATTGCGGTGTGTTGTACTAGTGTTCTTAAACTTTTCTCCTTCCCTTGCTTTTCTGAAACTTTTTTCTATCCGAAATGCCGTCGTTCGGCTTCTCTGGCCCTTGAAATAAAAATTGTAGGCGAGATCAGATAAGTGTTATACTGAGTGAAAATTTTTGAACACGTCTGATCGGCCTTCTCTTGAACCCAGACCCCTCCAAGTGTTCGTTCTTTTTTTTTTTTGCCCGGCCGACCGATCCATCATCACAAGAGACTGGGCAATGACAAACAAAACGTTATTGGAATGGCCTAAATTGAATTATTAAATGGAGCATAATGCAAAAACACAAGCATAATTTTCGACATGAAGCTATGTTTTCAGTGGTGACGCTAAAAGGCATAATGCTCAAATTTTCGAGCATAACATATCTAACCACAGTCCCAGCATACCGTGCCTGTAAAATTTCCCCACTTTGCGAAGCCATGATTTTGCGATTTCAAAAGATACGACTCCAAAAATTGGCTATTGTACCAATTTGGAGGTGCTCTTTCCAGCGGTGTCAACAGATTTTCGCTACCTGTGGGGTCAATAATAAAAGTTCAAAAAACTGTGGGAAGGTCTATTTAATCAAATTCCATATCACGTTCACCTCGGCAGTCTGAAAGAATCTTGAAGAACGCTTCCTCAGTAAGTTACAACCGGCTATCACATAGTATTCCACGTACAGACCTTTCACAGTCGCACCGAAAAATACTAAGACCTAATAAAATGGTCATGAGATTTTTTAGATATTTTTCTAACCAAGTCGGGCACTCAGCTTTGCTCGTCTTGCTCATCTCTTTTCAGCTTACTCGACGCGTGTGCACTCATAACGCTTGACATTTTATGACCTATGTAGTAGCCACCGTAAAAGTGTTTACATTTTCACTGGAAGTAAGCCTTTTTTTCAGCCCAAGTGCGAATTTTCGTTTTCTCGATTGCTCAGAAGCTAAATCACAAGTCAAATAACATTTTGAATTCTTGTTTTCTAAAGTATTCTAACGCCTTATGAATGACAAAAAATTAGCGTTTTGTATTTATCTCTCGCTTCCCGTCCACTTAGGCCTCCCACTTTCCGCCCTTTCCTCTCCTGCTTCCCGTACACCTCCCGCCCCTATTCTCCGGGGCTCCCGCCCCCCTGTCCCCCTCCTCTCAATAAGACAAGTAGTTTTGAGGCGTTAACAGTGTGACTGGCATATGGCCACCGCTGGCTTGGCTGATGATAATTTTTCGAAATAATTTTGGATGCATTTTTCTATAAAACATCAAAATCATTTTCCAATCATAACTTAAAGTTTAAACATTTTGGAAAAAAAATGCTATCAGTGCAATATTATTTTATTTGGAAAAAGGCCTTACAAACTTCACACGTATCATATTGCCAAAAACATTGTGGTTTACCAGGGAAATTAATTCCTTGTTATTCACAATGCAAGAAATAATGTGCCAATATAAATGAGTAAAACACTCGGCACGATAATATTTTTTCTCCGCTTGTCTAACATTGCTCTGAAGTATAATTGTAAACGATGTGCTTTGTTGAATTTGCACGGTTATAGCAACGGCAAATACTGGACAGTACACTGTATTTTAAAAGAACGTTTATTCATGATAAACCTGAGTTTGAGTTTGATAGTGATAAATAAATAAAGAGAGAACTGAAGAAAGAAAGAGCGAAAAAAAGAAAGAGCATCTTCTCTTCCTGTTTTTGGGATTAAGGCTAAGTATATATATTTTTATTTCAGTCGCCTAATGTATTCTATGTACATAAAAGTACATAAGATTCGCGGGCTTAATTTGTTGACACTCCCACGAAACGAAACTATGAAAATCATTTGCATCTTTACAAGTAATTTTACATATAAATCCAAAATTAAAATTGAGGAAAGTGCTTCCATATATTCATTTTGATCAACGACGAAAATTTCACTGAACTATAAATTTGTTTTTTAATATCATTTTTAATATCCGATGAATTAAATTCACGTTAAAAATCGCATCACTTTTGAAAACTGCAACATAAACTCGCTTGCTATTACTTTGCGAGATTTTTATCACTTTTCACGTCTGCTTCATTCGCGGAGACCGAACGAAAGCCGCTCACGTTCATGTGTATATTTTTGGACAACGATCCTGATGACAAAACGAAAATGTCAACATAATATTCCAACCCCCCTTGTGATTTCAAATGAACATCTCTCACTTTTATTGAGAAAAGAAGCTATCAAAATAGGGCTTTTGACAGGTGCGCTTCTTGATGAATACTGATTTTCATTTACCATTAAGGAACTATGTTTTTTCTCTTGTTTTAATTCCCAGACTTTTAGCCTCTACGGGAAAATGTTTTAGATTATTGTTTTCGTCTGAATAATTTCTCTATCATGGCGACAGCTTAGAAAGGCGGACTAAGGTCGTTAATTTTAAAATCTATCTCAAAGACGCAGAGCCAAAGGCTAAATAATAGCAAAAGCAAGCCGGGCAGCTCATCAACTTACCATTTTTCGAAGGAGTTTCTTGAACGACGCTGGAAGATAGAGATTTAGAGATATTGTCCTCAGTTTGCTCGAGGCGTGGTATTACTCAAGTGAAGATAAAGTAAAACGAATGCTTCACACAGGTAGCGGGCTAGGCTATCACAAATTATGCACAAAGTTGAAAGGACTTCCTGCCGGCATAAACGCAATATAATGTATTCATGAATTTCGCCTGTGCGTGACATGCTCCTGTCAAAAGCAAACCACTCTCAGTAAAATTCAAACAAACAATCAGGAAGTTCTTTATTAATTCTGGGAAATCTTGTTTGGTTTAATTGCAGCAATGATAATCCTGTTACTTGCTGAGAGAACGGTGGATTTAAAATTCGGATTATAAAGAAAAAAAATGTTTTCCCAAGGTTAGGGTCTGAATTCCTATCACAGCACCTGGCCATAAATTCGGAGCTTGCGAGGGACCGGCGCATGTTTTTACAAAAAATGTCTGTTCAATATAAGTAATTTCTTTTAAGGACAACTCTCGCAGGCAACGCGACAAGCCGTAGACCACTTGGTGTTTCATTTTCGGGTAATATGGGAATGCGTACTCACAGGAAGCAGTCTCTCCCAATTTTGTTGTTGTGAACCAAACCAAGCTTTCTTTGAAACCTAGATCAAATATTGAGCTGATATATAGCGAAGCTGTCAATATTCTCCTTGGATGAAATGTCTTCCTGCTACTTCGCATGTGCAAAAAAACTTCATTTATTAGAACATTTCAAAATTAAAAATTCTGAACCTGGTCTCGACTGAAAAATTTTACGTGAATATGGAAACACCTCGCAAAAATACCTGATGATCGTTTTGCTTCAATATTGTTTCCAGCTGCTGTGTTTGAAGGATTTTAAGTGCTTTCAGAAATCCCTTCGGGTCCCGTCTAATTTAATATTCTTCTGGTCTATCTGCTTATTTTGGCAGTAGTTTCATATGATAACGATTGTAAATTTTTCCTTTTTTTTTCCTCAGCGGCTTTGAAATAGTATATTGCTGACAGCTGATGATAAGTAAATAGTTAGTTAGGCCTCCTTGCGCCTTATGGCGCATAAGGCCCGATAAGTGTGTGTCCCTAAATTTTTAATCATCTCAGGTTTTCTAACATTGTTCCAAATGATGTATTACGTTTTCTCTCTTCCCAGCAGCAAGCCTTGTGAAAGAATGGTATTTTGGCAATGATGAGTGTTAACCGTTGTTCTGCTCGCACCGCATGAAACTTCTCAATTTAGCCCAATGTTTCATTAGGGTAAGGGTTCAAGGACTGTATGTCTTTATTGGCAACAGTGAGCTTGAATCCAAACACGATTTCAAAAGATATAATGACTCTTCAGCGGCGGTATTAGTCAAAATAATTATTAATATATTGCTCACTTAAGGTTTTCCGAAGTTAGAGTACAAAGCTCACTAGCAAATTTTAATAATATCCAGACGCGTCTCAAATACAACCGATATTGGCAAACAAACTGGCGAAGTAACGTTCTGTGGCCTGCTAGCAGGCCAAACTTTTTTATTGGAGTATCGCGCGAGATCCTCTCGCGATCTTCGATGACTGCCGTCATCCATCAGCTCTAAAACAGGTCACGGTCTGGAGGCGGCGTAGATGATAGCCCTGTTGAAGCTCTGGATGATTTCTGATTTGATTTTCTATCTCAACAAAGGAAGAGCCGTTAGAGTTTCCTAATTTGTCGTGTAACTCAAAGTGAAACGAAATACACTCACTGATGTAATTGCACGAGGGTTGCAGCACGAGGAAAGTTGCGCTTATTTTCACGCAGACACTTGCGAAAGAAGTGTTCCGGTAAGGCGATCCAAGAGGAATGGGAACGCTACAAATTTCCTTGTGTTCACCAGACGGAAAGTGTCCCTGCTAATATTGTTATTATTTTGGCGTTGTCCGGTTCAGGTGTCCCACAAAGTGATTTGGGACATCTTCCTCGTTTTTAGTTACGGGTAGGTCTTAAGAAGTCCTTCTGACCCTGTGAAAATGAAAATCTGAAATCCACCATAATTAGAAAGAGTAAAGCCATGTGCAGACGCTTCTGACATTGATGGCCAGCAACAGCTGCCATTGTTGCACCATAATAACTTGAATGCCTTTCAACATGTTGAACACCATGTTGGGTGTTTCTGGCTGAAAACTAACGATTGCACTATTTAGTTATATAATCCGGCGGGGTCAGTTTTCTAAAACACGAGAGAAGTGCCAAGAAAAGCACGAGACGTAGACGACAACCTCTAGAGTGTTCTTAAAAATTCCCAAGTGCTCATATCACTCAACAATGTACGAGGGACAAGTTTTTTAATTTCTTTTATAAAATGTCCCGGAGATTTAAGCAATTAAATTTGTTGACATTTTAATTCCTTCAATTTTCCTTTTATTTTCGAAATAATGTTGAATATGGGTTGAATCACACCTTTTTATTATTTATCTCAGTACATCTCACGATTTGCGCGCGCACACGCTTGTGGCGTGGGCTGCGTGCATTGTAAGTCAACAGTGCACGCGCGTGACGTAGGGCGCATGGCGCGTGGCGCGTGCTTTCTCGGAGATATAGCAGGGCGCGACGAAAGTGCTGTCCTATAGCCCGGGGCTAGTGGAATGACTTGTCGGGCAAGCGTTTTCTTATCGCAGCTTGCCCGACCGGCAGTACATCTCGCAGCTTGCCCGACGGCAAGCACCACCATTGGTTCCTCTGTTCTGATGATGATAGATTGAGCTTTTATACCAAAAAATGTATAGCAGAAAGCTCCTGAGGGAAAAGGACAACGTTATGAGGCCAAATTATCGTAGCGCTAGCATGACAATGTCTTGCGCCGCATTTTAGTTGCGTCCGTAATTAACGTCATGACTTTTTCTGTCTACATAAGCGATCGAAATACATTTTTTGAAATGACAATATTTATCGACTGACAGCGTGCAGTGCGAGACAATCAGTCTAATTAAATTCCAGCCAAGTCACGGATTTTCTCGGAATTTTAGGTGCGTTTCGTTGGGAAAATCCAAATCCGGATTCTTGTTTCTATTTTAAGGCTGCCAATTCATTATTAAAACAAAAAAGGGCCACTTCGGGTAAAATTAAATAAACAAGAAAAAACTCGCTTGAAGAAAGGCTAGCAGACCTGGTGTCGTTATCGTTATCGAGTTGCGTGTTTGGTTTTATTATTTATCGGATGCTATCGGCGCCAGGTCTGGAAGAGTTTGTCAGCTTGACGAGCTTTGAAGAGGATTTACTCCATCGAATGTCGACAGACTTCAGATTACAGTCTGTGGTAGTTTAATTGACCGATCGCAACGTTCATGACATTCACAAAAATAACTATGGGTAAATGGGTAAATGCTACAGTACTTTGAATTTTTGAAGAATAATTGTTTAAATGACCATTTGAGCCGAAATATTATTATATCTGTATTTCATGAGCGGAAAAAGATAACGTAACAACTGTACAACACAAAATTATGATCATGGGAACGACCCAATGCAGGAGCTTATCAAGGAGAGCCTCTATCTCCACTAATTCCTTGAGTCAACCCTTCCCCGAGTAGATTTATTTTAAGAACGGCTTTTTTCCACGAAAAGTATCATATTTCTGTTGAGTAAACCGCGAAACGGAAAAAACAAATGGCGGACGACGGCTGAAACCATCCAGGGGCCCGTCCATTGACTGTTTCTCCTTTAACCGTGTATCGTTTTCCGGATTTTACAACCGTAGGGGGCTGGGTACCATAAATGAAAGTTAATGAACAACCAGAATGAGCATGAGGTGATGGAATAAGTTTTCGCAAGTTCTCGCAAGCTAGTGAACTCAGTATTAATGGTTCTGATCGTGTGGGTAAAACAATGACTGTCATAGCTCTTTTTTGATTGGCTCTTCGAATTGAAGGCGTGTGAAACTTCCCTTGGGCGGCGTTCTATTGATAGATCTACTTGGGAAACGCTTGACTCCAAGGCCAAGTGTGGGAGATTGAGGCTCCCCTTGATGGGCTCCTGCCCAGTGGAAAACAAAAATTTCACTTAGAATGATACTAAAAAACCGCCGCCCAGTTGGCTCAGCTGGCTTCAAATCCTGGTCGATCATTAAAAACGTGAAATAACTGGTAAGACAATGTCGGCTCATGCCAAACATCTGCTTCAGTACAGATGATCTCGTCATTGTGTGGTGACGTTATTTAAGCTGTTGGCTTTGTCTCCTTCCCCTCTATAAGTAAAACTAGAGAGGCACGAGAAGTGACTGAAGAGTAAAGGACGTAGTTCCCAGTACTGCGGTCTTCCCTCACTAATACGCGGAAGAGTATGTTAAAATACAGCGGCCTTTACTAAGACGAAGAGGCAAACGTTCGACTCGGCCATAAAAGATGAAGCTAGGCCTGGATACACCCCTTAAGTTTTGAAAGACTCAAACTGAAACTGGTTTAAGGTATGTCAAAGATTTTAGACCGCCATAAATAAGTGCTTTGGTTGCCAATGGCCAGTGTCAAAAGGAGTTATAACATGGCAATTGATAACTCTTTTCTGCAGTTAGTATATATATATATATATATATATATATAAATGTACTAACCACTTGCCTTTCGGTTAATTTGTTTTGCTGCTCTTTCAAGGAAAAACACTAATGTTCTAGAAACATTTCGTCGACGAGAAAAGATCTTAAAGAAAGAACAGTGAGGCTATGGATGACTCATTTCACTTTATTCAGCCTTCTATCAGCACAGAGCCTACACTGACCTTGTTGTACACCTAAAAGGTTTCCATGGTCTTGCTTTACAATCAGTAGAAGATGATCGACGCATTTATTCTAAGCATAAGAGATAACATAAAATAAAAATACTCAAGCAAAAAAATTGAAGAGGTGGCAAACCTGCTCACAGTAAACCTGTTTACCAATGAAGCCCATGAAAGGTTTACAGTGAGCAAGATCACACAACACTATAAAATTAGTTGAAAATACATTACCGGTAAGTAACAGTTACAATATTCTACCGCTAAAATTAATCTCAGTCGCAGCACGTAGTCACTTAAAAAAACTTATTCACATACGATCTTTCACAGAAGAAGTTCTAACTTGTCTCAGCTTCGGCAACCGAATGGAAATAACTGCAGTTTGACAAAAAGACTTCTGAGAAGTTGTATGAACGACAGCTTTATCTTCTGTTTGGTCAGATACATATATTGGTCGAGGTCCCGGCTAAATTAATCAACTATCTGTATTGAAAAACAATGTCCTTTTGCATAAACAGCATTACATGATCTAGCTACGCCTTTGAGGAATACTCTAGAGGAAAGCCGCATGCAACAATAACTGTAGGCGTCTCACCAGTATTCGCTTTTTTTCTTGCGGATAAAATCTTACCAGAGGCGTAGCAAGATAAACTAATAATTATTTTACAAGCGCGATGTTCATTCAGTTTCACAGTTAATGCCATCGTCGATGGCGACGAAACCTTCGAATACCGTAGCGTCTGAAACGACGATTGAAGAGCTTGCCGCCATGTCTGCGACGACGAAAACGGCGGTGAAAACGTTTCCCACGTCGAATAATGCGTTTTCCACGACGAATGATACGTTTTCCCCGACGAACAATGCCTTTTCCCTTACGAATGATGTGTTTTCCAAAACGAACATGTCGGCGACGACCAAGAAACTTTCCGTGTCGAATAATACGTTTTCCGTGACGAATCAATTTCTTGCCACGACGAACGATATGTTTCCCACGACGAGTGATGCGTTTTCCTCGACGAATAGCACGCCGCTTTCCGCCCCAAACAACACGACAAACGACGCGACCGAACTGTCGGAAACAAATTCGGAACGGGTCTGATGAACTTTGAAGTGACGACTGATTAACACCATGTTGTTCTTCATCATCGTCTTCGTCATTATCTCCAACGTCCTCCTCGTCATTAGCTGAGGTAACCATGTTCACCTCTGATAGACTGCAATTTAAGACAGAGCATTATCATAAAGTGGAACATATATGCCTATTCTAAGCAAGTAAAGTGACTCAACTGACCAGTCTGACTACTGGGGTCATACCGTTAGAAGCCTCGAGAAAGGCATTGCCATGTCCTCTTCATTTAAACTAAATTGCAGTTGCCTTTTATTTTTCCTCCTCTGTTTTGCGGCCTTGCTTACTGAGTTGTAGTTGCTTTAGTTATCATGATTATGTCCATGAAAATCAATCGCTTAATTAAGTTCCATTTTCTGAAACAACTGCAAAAACTGGAACAAAACTATTCATGTCTGTAAATGGCTTAGCACTGAAATAATAACGTAGACGAGTCTGTGTGGTTGCTACTCATCTCGCGATAACTGCTACTGAGAAACAGCATCTGTGAGGCATGGCGTCTTTCACTTTGCACAAAATACCTTTTCTCGTCATAGGCATCATCATTTCCATCATCATCAGTATTATCATTCCCAACAACGTCATTTTCGTCAGTTTCTCCCTTCTCTCCATCGATTTCACCATCATCAGACTCATCTTCTGATTCACTACAGAAAATAAAGGGAACTAAATTATTCCTCTGGCAGAGTCTCCATTTATGCCTTCCTTCCAATATTCAACCTCTCTATAACAAGGCATTGCTTTTGGAAGTCAAGTCAAGCTTTTTGTACACCTTTTAAATTCAGGCTGCTATTTACAAAAGAACAGAAAAAAAGAGAAGGAGCTTTTGCAAGTATTATGACTCGGAAATTCATGCTACAGTATTTGTTAATTTTGCACAATGGGCAAAGGAGCACAAGCCTTCGAGCTGGCCTCCTGTAATGTTTAAATAAACAGTGGATTCAAGATATTGAATAAAATCAGTATCTTAGGACTCGAGTAAGGACCGCAGACTTGCTTTCTTATTTTTACATCATTTATACGTTCTTGACGTCTATTTTTGTATGACTTTTCGCTCGATTTGTGGCTCGCTCCTTTCCTTTGGACATTTGGATGTGAAAATATCCGATCTATTGCGTTTCAGGCCCGTAGCTGGGCTTTTGAACGGGGAGGTGTGTCAGACCGCCATAGGCGGACCGCTCCATCCAGTGCCTTCGACTCGAATTGGTAGGGGTGTCTCTCTTCAGAGCCACACAAAACGATTCTTTTCAGAGCGACAACATAAGGAGACGTCTTAACTAGTGACGGAATTGTTACACAGCGTTTCAGTCCAAACTACAATTTAAGCTTTGGTTTATTAGTGACTTTTCATAGGATGGACCATTTGATTGAAGCTTCATTTTTAACCTAAGCTAGCCAAAATTTCAGGCCGCACCCCGTCCCTTCGGGTCTGCATTTGTACCTTTGGTTTGAAAGTATACTAAATGCAATCTACAAGTTTCGATTTCATATTTGAGATCTCGACAGAATTGAACATTGAGATCTGTGAAAATACGTCACGCTGCCTTGGATAGCGATGTAGTAGTGATAAGCACTTGTAATAATCTTTCTTTTGATTCGTACATTACCTTTCATCCTCATTAACATCATCATCGTCATCATCACTGTCTTCCTCTTCTCCATCGATTTCATCACCGTCAAAACCATCCTCAGATTCTCTAGAGGGAAATAAAGGGAAACTAATTAGGTCTGAGCAGTTTCGGTTTTTCACTGATGAATTTTTATCTTACTGGTATTAGCGCAGTTCCTAACAGTACAAGTCATTTACATTTTATGGAGGCTTTACATGTTCTATCAAAACAGTAATTAAGGTCGCGTTCCAAATTAGCGCCACGCTTTGAGCACCAGTTGAATTGAAATAAGCATGGTGGGAGCCAAATCGAATCGCAATGCCACATTTCTATGCACCCTACTTATTCATGTAAAGACCAACGAATCCGATAACTACTACAGTATGATGAACGAATCTCCCTCGAAATATGTCAGTTACGTACAATGCACTTTCTTCTTCGTAATTCACCATTTTCATTTACTAGGACCTTGATGGTAATGGATAAAACCTTGCTAAAACATACCTAAATCCTTATAGTTGGGTGCGTTCTTTATTCTATGTCTGAGACAGCTGGGGTATGGTAGGATGGTCTGACCGGTGTTGAAAAAGCCAAACTTCACTTTTTAGTTAAGGAACATTTTAATGCCATGTTCTGTTTAAATTGGTTAATATCCAATACCTTTCCTCTGTATCATCATTGTCCGTATCATTGTTTTCAGTTTCATCTTCGTCGTTGGCACTCTCTTCATTAAACTCATCTTCTTTCGATTCCTCATCTTCTGTGTCAAGGTAAGCTGGATCGCTGAAAAGAGATAGAAAACAGAGATACGAGCCATTGCGATACTATGCTTTACGATACAACGAAACAAGCCGAGACAACATACAATAATGATCTTTCTGGCTTGTTAATGTTGGTGTTTTAGTCTCTCACTTCAATGTTTTCCTTTGCCTTGAATTTCTTGGATTTCTCAGTTCGCTCTCAAAGAAATCCAGTAATTCATAATCAGTCAATCTTATACACATGAAATTGTACAGTAACCCAGCCTGCTTTGCGGTGAATTGTAACCGAATAGGGACATAATGGAATGAATTGAGACGCAGACAAAAATAAAATCGAAAGGACTGTTTTAACGGACTCATGCATCATTTTGTCCTGACAAATCATGGATCGCACAACACGTACAGCTGACTGGCCAAATAACTTAGTGAACAACAATAAAATTAAATACCGACAAAATAAGATGTGGTTTTAGCAATGAACTTGATCAAATTTATTCCCGGTCCCTTCACGAACTCTATTCAATGTAAACACTCGCTTTAAATCGACCCTCCGCTGTTCTCAAGAAAACTCTAACCCTAACACCGAAAAATCGTCGTTCAGGGAACTCTCCAAGAAGAATAAAAACACATAACCTTTGCCACTGGCTCTTTGTACTTGGTGTTAATTTTAACTAAAGATGACAAAAGAACTGTCGAAACACGTCTTGTGTCTCTTCTTAAAATTGTAACATAACCCCTTACAGTGTTAACACTGATGGTAAGTCATAGCTGGCTCAGCACAAAAGAGGTTTGAACTGGTTCCGCATTACGGCCACATCGCACATTAGCCATTGCTTTGATTGCTTCCCCCTCTTTCGCAGAGTTCGTAAAGGTGGTAGTAATGTATATATAAAGAAGAGCTATTAAGACAACCTAGATTTGGATCACTGCAGTGGTTGAGGCTACATTCAATAAAGTTGCATTTATTTTAAAGAAAAGTCTTTGAACTTTAGCATACCTGTCTGCAGAGTTAGAATCAAATTCATCTGCTACATCGCTCAGCCTATCATTTTCTGTTTCTATATCTTGTTGGTCCACTGGAACTGCAATACCTGTAGCCACCGCAGAGGCAACTACAACAAGGAGAAGGAAGGTCTTCATTGTGCAGCCTTGGGCCTGTTCGTACTAACTAAAGGAAGCTACTGATTTTCGCTTCTTTTAAACTTTTACATCGTGATATGTATTGGAAGTTTTAAAATGTTACCAGGCAGAAATAGTTCTTTTCACAGCTATGACGCACAAGTTGGTGTTTTTGGTTTAAGGGAAAGGTTAAATATTCTATGCACTTATTCGTTTCAGCAAGCTCTTTCACCTCTAAAGGAACGACCTCATTAAGCCATTCCTGTTTTTGCTTTCTTTAATTAGTTAATGCCATCTTTTTGCTTATGATGCTTTTGAGATAGCTGTTTTCAAAGTTTTTAAAGCTTAATTTGCTAACACCTCCGGAAAAATCGCAATGTTCAACTTTATGTTGTGTTTCAGTTGTCTGACTCAATTACACGATAATTTATATTTGATTCTATTGAAAAGTTGATAGGCTGCATACTACTGTATCTTCTACTCCAAAAATATCACTGCCGAATAACCCTTGTACAAGTCACTCATTTGTAAGAGACCAAGATGCTGACAGCGGCATTCGAAAATAACTCTTGGTCGATATATGGCGGCCATTATATCCCGGGCTAAAAATATTTGCTATGAATTTGTTTTGTAAGGTTTAGATGACCTTGCGTCCATTACAAACAGGATCTTTCTACCTCTTGCTTCATTCAATAGAAACTTTCAATTCAGGTGTAATACACTACTTGTTTTTTTAAGCTCTCCTGTTCTCGAGGGGCGCTTTGTTTCTTTTTAAACCGTGTATTAGATCGGCGGCATTTGTGTCACAGTGTGTATTGAGCGCTTTTAGTGATTTGCGTACCTGTACGAGATTGAGTACGAATAGAAACTTTTAAAATCTTGTTTGCGAGCATTAGTGATCACAAGTGACATCACTCTTGTTTCTACAATCTCCCTTAATGTACCGGTAAATTAAACAAGAAAGAAGAGTGAAGGTTCAGGGCGGGAGGCTACTAGTTTTATAGATTCGTACTCTTCCGGTGATTCCCGTACCCGTACTCGATCTCGTAGTCGTACTCATATCCCTGTGAAGGCTCCTCATTTCCCCCTAGGTATGCGACTAATCTCTGCGGTAAAATTTGCTGATTTGTTTAGTTAAGTTGACTTTACTTTACACCCAATCAACAGTCAAAGACAGTATCATCGGAGTATCATGCATATGGTGTATCATGCATGTTTGGTTATTCTACTACATGTTGATTTGACCTGCCGGAAAAGTGAAATTCACTTAACGTCTGCATCACTGCTATTTAAATTAGTAAATACGAATCTACAAAGAATATTTCAGATAGGGTAATGTTCCTCAGGCTTATTTGTTTTCCTCTTTAGTATTTGGTGTAGAAGAGCAGCTCAGCTGGGACCTTTCTTCAAATAATGAACCAGCTCAAAGCGAAAGCATGTGCTTTGTCATAGTCGTTCAAAGAATAAGTAGTTCAGCGCTCGTTAGCATAGAGACATGATATTGTTGTGAAGGTGAACTTGATTTGATATTACACTATTATTACCTGTAATGAGAATAATGACTCTCTAATGACTTATGACGGTTATAACAATATGGGCTATATCGATTTACGCGATACCTCTTGCAGAGATAAGAAATACCGCCAAGATGAGGGTCTCAACAGGGTAGTGACTTATACGGTTAACGGCTAAAATTTTGGCTATTTTACGGCTAACGGTAATTTTTTTCCCATTACGGTTAACAGAAAAGTTAAAAAATAATCCTTAAGTTTGTTTCTTTTTTCAAACTGCATATATCAAGTGTTAGAACCATCTTGGAATTAATTAATACTAATTATATATTGAATACGGCATACCGTTGAGGTATTCCTCTTATAGTTTTATGCGTATTATCCCATGTTCGATAGATACTACCAACACCTTTCAATATGGCCATTATTCAACTCCCACACGTGCGCACTCAATGAAGAAATTAGAGAAGATCTAAAAATATAGCTGAAACAAAAGTTGTCAACGCGATTATCCCCTACAAAAAGCATACATGCCACTCCCGGGTGGAAAGAGGCCTGAGCCAACTATCAACTATGACGAGAATGTGCTGCAACTGTAGCCACGCGAGAACCGGTCTCAGATCGTCTTAAGTTATTGTAAGTTTTTTATGCTTCACTTTTTTTTTTCGACTAACGGCTAATTTTTTTTTAATCTTTACGCGTAACGACTAGATGTTTCGCCGTTTTACGGCTATCAGTCAACCTCATTGAGACCCTCCAAGGTATATCATGGCCGGCATTGCTCAGATTCAATGGCTTGTTGTGGCTCGGTTGCGATGTCTTTTCATGGTGTGGAGGGTCCAAGCTGATGTGAAAAGAACTTCCTTATCGTCTTAAGTTTATTAAATAAATATAGAATACTTCATGGAAAGTGCGCGCGTACGGTGTTTACACACGAGTTGTGGGTATCAGAAATCGAACAAGTGAGTGAAGCGAACGAGTGAGATTTCTGATACAAAACAACGAGTGTGTAAACACCGTACAAAGCACTTTCTATGAAGTATTCTATATTTAAACGTTTTAAAAATTAAATAACAACGTTATATTTTTACTTAAAGGTTGTTTATCATTATAGGAAATGTTCTAAAAGCATACAAACTTGCTACTCTAATAAACTCGGGCGTCTCGTTTGCTAAGAGGCCCTTGGTATAATTGAGCTCTTCTTTGAGACTTTTGAGTACTTTTCAAGGAAATTCATGTAAAGTGGAAGGTACCGCAGGAGCCAATGCGGGTTTTGAAAAGCATTGCATTCGTTTACTTCTGTACATTTTGTGCATTTCCGTTTTGGCTAGCAAACTTGTTAGGACTGTGCTTCCTTCTAGGAATGCATCATTCTCTTTCGCAGTTTGCAACAATGAAAAAAAGAAAACAGGACTCGGGAATTGAGGAGTATCGTAACCAAGAAAAATGTGTGCGTCTATGCAGTGAGCTTTTAAAGCTCATGACATGTAAATTATAATTTACCAGAGGGAACCAAGCTTCAATTTACATAAAATAAGAATGCAATACCAAGTCCCATATTTTTAGTTGTTTTTAATTCATTTCTTTCTAAATTATCTCTGAAAAATGTGCGGTTACCGCAAAATTTCTTTTTTCATTGCTATTCCTCTCTCCCCTTACTATTAACAGGAAGTCCGTAATTATCATGATATTGTCAATGGTTTCATCCATTTAAGTACTAATATCATAACTCTTGACGCAGTGTCAGGTTTGAGAACGGGTGTTGTTTACGTCATTATCAGTCACATATCGTCGCCACTCACTTAATATCTCTTATCGCTAATATGTTAGACAAGAGCGTGATGACGACAAAAGTAGCGAACTCCTTCACGTCACTGAAAGATCACAAACTCCCCACACTCAGTTTTCCATTTCGCTCGTCCGCAGAGGACGAATACCCAGATATATGTGCACTGGTTTTCTTTAGTATACTTGGTCTAAAGACTTCTCCGGCCCTGTGGATGTTGTGCTCATCGACCTCATTATGGAACCTGCCTTTGGCAATATTCTTGTTTTTGTTACGCTCATTTGAAAAGTGCACTGAAGCAAAATTTAGAAGCAAGGCATGATGTTGCGTTTCAGTTTCTTGATAAGCAATATCTTCGGTTCTCGTGAATATGAATGTAAGTAAACCATTGAAGAATATCATCACAGCTGTGATGATCACTCATATCTTCATTCTCAATCTTCCAGTCGGTGTCTTCTATTCTTTTCATAAATTGACAACAGTTATCAAAGGAATTATCCCCATAATTTTATTCCCCTCCCCCCACCCTTATCTGGAGTCAGGACGTTTTTCTATTTTATCTGAAGCCGGAGGCATGAAAACGGAAACCACTTTACTCCTGTTGCAAGCAGGTATATACTGAGTATAGGGTCAGTTCACATGAATTTGGCGAGGGGATATTTTTTTTACCAGCTTTCATAACGTGGTTTGCGTGGCTAACCCCCAAAACACAAATACGAAGAACGTCACCTCAAAAAATCTATAAAACGTTTGAAAGTAAAGGAAAACGGCACGAACACATGATATCCCTCATGGGTCCTCACGCATATCCGTTGTTTGTTTGGGACGGCTTGTCGCGACATCTGAGTGATAAACTTCAAAAACTGCAAAATCGTGCTGCCAGAGTGACAAAATCAACCTATGACATCAACTCTGTATTTCCTCTTAATTCCCTTGGTTGGGACAACTTATCAGATAGAAGGGCAAAACAAAAGGCAGGCTTAATGTCGTCCCAACTTATCTCTGCAATATCTTTAAACCGAATTATGATCTTCGCGATGCCAAGGGAAAACTATCCTTTCCGAAATCTAGAACTGACTACTTGAAACGTAGCTTTAGTTACAGTGGCGCTCTTTTATGGAACAATCTTCATGAAGGACTGTGTACAGCAAATTGCTTTGGTCTCTTTAAGAGGAAAATTCACAGACTGTTTTGTGAATAGTACTCCCACACGGCAAATATGTAAACCAGTTGTAGGATATTTTTATATGCTATGTAAAACTGATATTTTAACCGTGTTTAAATAAAGTTCTTGTTGTTGTTGGTTGAACATAACTTCAACTACAAATACACCTTTAAAAAGATATGTGATGGTGGAGAATGTATATCACGATAAGAGAAATGTATGGGAATACTCTATGAGGGCATCTATATGACGTGTTCACATAGGCTTCAAGTCAGAAATGGCATAGTAATTTTCCGAGTAAAACATAAGGGAAGTCCTTTAAAGATAAGTTTTTTTTTACTTTGAGAGCTCAAATATGAGTCTGCGAGTTGACTTACAATTAGTAATTTTGTCAATTGCTAGGCTGTGGGGACTGTGGATACTCTCTAATTTTGGCGATGGCTATTGTGGGGCGGGTGAAATACACTTGCGCGCGATATTGAGAGGAGGCGCGACGAGAGGGGAGCGCCAAAAGTCTAGGCGCTCCCCTCACGTCGCGTCTCCTCGAAACTTCGCGTGTCTACTAAAACCACCACACAATTCCACACTCGTGCCACGATCCACATAGATTCCCAAAGAAAGTTTGTGGCCTTCAGATACAAGGGTGTCTCTGTCGTTATTATTTCTAATGAACTGGAACTTCTCACGAAATTGATTGTCTTGACACACTTCCAAGTTTACATACGCATACCGATAACATCAGCTGGTGGTCTTGATTGTCAGTAATCCCCCTGGTTACGTCGAACTTCAGATGCCATAGCCTGTGCAACCGCTGGTAGAAAGAAACAGAAAAGAGTGAACCGGAAGAGAAAACGAAAAGTGAGGGGAGAGAAAAGAAAGAAAGGACCGTCCCAACCCTCTCATGAGGCTTTGACTGGTTGTTCTCCTAAAAATAGTACATTTTTATGTCACTGACAATGCTCATACTAATCTGAAATTATCCCAAGAACTAAGCTAATCATGTTAGCGCAAAGCACAGAAACTATGCTAGCTAGTTGTTCCTTTAAATCTTATACATGATGTCACAATAACTGTGACCCCTATTGCAAGATTTTTGTCAAATGTATTAATGAATTGGGGCTAACAGGCCTGCGCAACTCCGGTGTACTTGTTTTAGTGCACTGTGCGTGTATCACGTTACAGCCTCACCCTCTATAGTTTGCCTCTAACGAATGTATCTTTACTCGCACACCCTCTACGTTCCGTGTAATTGGTGTTTACCAGAATGTTCCGCATACGTGTGGTAGTGTCTTTTGTGTTATTAAATGCTATCTTTATTTTTTATCTTTAATGTATGCAGCTATATGTTCATTTTTGATCTAGTCTGTATCCTGTGTAGGCTGAGTTGGGTTTAAAAATTAGCCTAAATTATCCTAAACAAACATGGACTGCATGGTATAACTCCTTCCATTCATTCCCAGTAGTTTACTTGATTAGTAAATATTCCATTTCGACACGTGCTTCAGCACAAATGTCAGCAGGTAGGGCGCTAATTTGGCCAATTTTATGTTCGCAATTCTGACAAAAGCTATGTTTTACAATTTGCACCTATTCCTTCTAAAGCTTACATTTTTACCTTCCTTGAGATGAGCAATAGCTAGGAAGTTCTGTTCAGTGTATAGGAAGTGAACCATGAAAAGAAAAATCACACAAAAGTTCCATTGGTTTTCCTCCAAAAACAAATTTTAATCGGAATGGTGCTTATGTATCAGTCGCACAGTTGTGATTACAGCAAAAAGTGAGTCGCAAAACACGACAAATATCATTTGCACGCTCTGCAGTCCTATTTCCTGTCATCCACGCATAGCAATGTGGGATAGATACTTTGCACGTGCGCAGTGGTGGTGTTGAATATCAAGATGGCGGACGGAAGAGCAACTGGTCATTATCGTTTCGACCTAGCGAATACTCCCTCAAAATGCGGGTATTTCTTGATTTTACTTTAGGAGCTTTCAGAAGACATTAAAGCACTCCGAACCGGCCATGGCTCAGTGCACACAGAGCGCATACGAGTTCGTACAAAGTGCATTTTGTCCCATGGTTGCTGTTATGTGCAGTGATGATGCAGAGAAAATCTGCCAGAAAAACAACTTGAGCTTCGTGGAGATGGTGCGGCCATTTTGTCATCTAACTAGCGAAGGTAAATACTTTGAAAGAACGTCAATCTCAGGTGTTGTTAGATCAGTGTTTTGCGTCATGATTGACTATTTGATCGACTGATGAAATGCTAAGCATATTAAGATGTTAAAACGTTAAGAAAGGTACATGTACACTAAATGGTGAACGGAAGTATCTATGTTTACGTTTTGCATTCGTTTAGGGAGAGATCTTTTTTACCTCTTCCCCTGAACTTTAGTTTGTAATCCGGTATCGTGGAATCATTGATCTGCACGTTGTTACTGTCGAAAAATTAATTACACCCGTCAACATTTAGTAAGGGCAATGTACATGTCGTACTCTCCAGGTTGGGATGTTATATATGTTGCTAATTGTAGTAAACCAAAGGTTTCATCAATGAAACATATGTAAGCCTCTCTGAACTCGATTGTGTAGTTCCAAAAAATATCCATACCCCCACCACGGAGGGAATATCATATAGGACCCCCCCACCCCTTCGGATTTTCCATTTTAGCAAGGACGCAGTAACCCCCCCTCCCCCCTGGAAATTCCAAAATTTGTCGAACACCCCCCCCCCCATATCCCCTGGAAATTATATTCTTTAAAGCAAACAACAAACAAGAGGCTGTGTATCTATTGTCTGGCACGTATTTGAGACGATGTTATTGTAAACGTTGCGTACGTGCGTAAGTTAAAAGTCGCGAATTACCCTAAATACATAACCTGAACTTTATTGTTTTATGTATACAGAAGGTGGTCTAATACGTAAAATATAGTATTGCCAGAATCTGAACTGAGCTACTACCACACTAGTCGCAAATAAACAATTTTTTGAGCTGTTTACAAAATTTGTGAAACGTTAATTTCGCGCACTTGAAATGAACACGATCGCAACCACATTTTATGACGCATTTTTGACAAAATTATGTAATAAAGAGAAAAAAGTGATTAACGAATTAATAGCAAGTTTTCTGTACTCATCTCGCCAAATGACAGCCTCTAATGTATAAAAGATGCTCGACAAATGCAGTGATTCTCAACGAAAAACGGTGTATCCAACTAGAACATTCGCTGGCAAGTTACCAGTCTACCACGGACAACTATGGAGACTGGTAATGAGTAATGGCCGCTTCTTTCAAAATCGTCTTTATTTCACGATTTCATTTGGTGCTGGTTTGCTTCCAAAGCACTATTAGGAAAAAGGAAAATGTTTTTTGGCAATAGCACTGTTAGAAGTATCGTAATTTAGCGACTTAAAACTTCGGAACGTCCCAAGAAAGTTGGTAAGCGGCACAAGCTAACGTATGAAGTGAGTCAATCAATTTTCTTCCATCTGGACGTGAATTTTGCCTCTAACCCCCCCTCCCCTCTGGAATTTCCTGGGCCTTTGACCCCCCCACCCCCTTGGAATGTCCAATTCCCTCCGTGGTGGGGGTATGGATATTTTCTGGAACTACACATTGGGCTTTATTGAGATTAAACTCTACAATAAAATGTGGCGTGCATGTTGGATTGCATGACCACTGATAAATTTAATGTTTCATCAAATAAAGTTATTTTATTGCAAATAAGTGGATAAATAATCAAATAACCAAATAAATTAATAAATACAAAAAGCAGCAGTAAGTGCACTTTTTGAGCGTGTCAATTTGTGTAAGAATTAGATACATTCATGTTCATATAAAATTACAGTCGAACCTCGATTATTCGGACTCGTCGGGACCTCAGTAAATAGTCCGGATAATCGAGAGTCCGGATAATCAAAAAAAATATGAATATCAATGAGATAGACATGTAAAAAAAAGGTATACAGCAAAGAAAACATCATTTTAATTGTGAAATCTACACAGCCTGTATGTATGTATCAGCTGAACGCACTACAATTTATATTTCTTTGTCTTGTTGCACTCGTGAATTTTGAAAAGTAGGGTAATACGCTGTTTCAAAAGTCTTTTGAAAGGATTATTGGGCTTTTTGCGACTTTGAGTTTTTAAGATCACAACTAATTAATATTCATGAAAAAATTGGGACCAGAGAAAAAAGTCCGGATAATCGAATAGTCCGGATAATCGAGGTCCAGATAATCGAGGTTCGACTGTATACCTGTGTTTTGTCCAGTGTAGTGTTGTTCCAATAAAGTAGTCATACCTATGTTAAGTGCCACAGTCAACCCTTAGTAAGTGGCTAGTTGTTACATTGCCAAAAATTAATCCCACTTTCTGTAGTTTTGACCTCAATTACATGTAACTTGTAAGCAGTCATGTGATCTCTAATAATAGTTGCAATCACCCTTTACTGAGTACCTGCTTCTACTAACATAAGTCTGTGACCTGTATTAAATGGTCATTTTATAAAAGAAAGTCATACAAATGTAATACAATATAGCCAACAGGTATTTTATTCTATGATTATTAATCATTAAACTCATCCCAAGTTGATGAACTTGGAAGCTGGTGCCATAGAGTTTGGTGGGATCCTAAGCAATTCAGGCACAGATTAATGTAATATAAAATGGCAACCTTTTTGTTTGTATTTTGAGCAAGCTGTATTGTGTATTAATAAGCTGTCACTTCACCATTCCCCTAAGAGTGACTCTTAATACTTTTAAGTATTTAAAAACATGTACATGTGCGACTGGTGATTATAAGAACTACCGGTATAATTTGCTTTGATGTGTGTGTGTGTCCACCACACTTTGCTCGTACGTTCATTGGCAAATTTTAATTTTGAATTCAACTTTGGGTTTTGTGAGGGTCAGGCTTATTCACAGGGTTGCCACGGTCAGGGAAAAGTCAGGGAAAAACATTTTTTTCAAGGTCAGGGAAAAGTCAGGGAATTATGTATGAAGTCAGGGAATTTCTAAATTCTACCTGAAAGTCCGCGAAAAGTCAGGGAATTTTACATTTGGCCAGCCATTTGGTTTTGGAAAGAGATTCTTTGGTAGTAAAGGTGTATTCATTTCAGAAAATCCCTCACAGGAATTGACTACTTTGGTTTCATTGGTGGCTTTATTGCCTTAGGATTGCCTCTGATGGTCAGTGGAAACTGGTCTTTGGTCAGTGAAAAGTCAGGGAATTTTTTCTATCCCAATGAGTGGCAACCCTGATTCAGTTTTTAAAGTAGTCTTTATATGAAAGATACTGCTTTTTACTAATTTGCAAGCAATTCTTCTTCTTTCATTTTCCTGCATATAGTGTGCTACAACCCAGCTTAAGTATAATTTTTGTAATTACTCAGCTCCTTTGGTTTTTAGATATTCTGCCTTCCATCCACACGTAAACAGTGTTTTTGGTCACTGAAAATGGAAGTTCTTGAATAATGTATGCTCTCCAGACTGGAGGTTTTTGTAAATGCTAGCTTACAATGTATATACATGTGGACAGGTGAATATGGAGGTTTTTGAATACGGTGACATCAGAGGCTTGTGTTACCATAAAGAGTGCTCTGTATGAAAGGCTAGCATTTTCAACTCATTTTTGCATATTCAAATGGATGGGCAAATATGATTTGAAAACGCATGTGTGGTAGTGGATTTTTTCAAAATCAACTATACCCGAATACTGTACATGTGGATGGGACCTGAGTAATGCCTTGATGTAACCAAAGAGGTGATCTTTCCTTTCGGTGTACAAGCTGGTACCAATGAAAGTCAGCTTTTTCATTTAGTTTCCACAAAAATGTAAGTCACTAAAGAATATTTTGGCTAAGACTTCTACTGGTTTTGTATTTTGCAGCTCATATTAGGGATCCTTCAGGCATGATCCACCCGGTTAGAAACTGGCGCATCAGACTTGTCGAAATGTCTGCAACTCATCCCCCACAGCATGTCGTGAACAAACTGTTAAGTGAAGTTGTTTCACGTACACAGCCACTCAACACTGATCCAAGCACACTGACTCCTGAAGCACAAGCTAAAGGTAAAGAGTGCATGCCTTTATGTCATTAAAATAGTACGCTAAGTTTTCTGTAACAATCAGTACAATCATGATAATGTTTGTGATGCAAAAGCAGCTTTTCCTGCTCAAATCAGGTGGATGGTTCTGGAAAAGATCAACACTCGTCCTAGAAAGTTACTGGAAATCGTTATAGGAAGGGTGATGTGAAAGTCCAAAAGTTGTAAATTGAAGTATGAAATGGCAAACTGCAATGCTCAGAGTAGCAATGATGGTGGTTGCTTGGGAGGAATGGCTAGGAAAGAATTGCAAACATGAAACCCCCTCATCCAGAGATGGATGATTATATTGAGAGTTTTAAATATAATTATTAAGAGTTTCATGGAAAAGGTGTAAAATTCTTGTAAACTTTCATATAAAATACCAATATTAAATTAGAAAAGAGAATTGCAATATTGAAATGAATGCTGAATCAGACTCATTTATTTTTCCACAGCATCTGCACCTTGGTTTGAGTCATTTCGAGATTGCTTCTTTCAGCTGGTGAAACCATCAGATCATGAATTTATTAGGCACTTTTTAGCATGTATCCTTTTTTTTTGTACATTGTTTTCTTTTGCTTAGAAAAACTGTGTTTCAGAATTGTACAAATTAATATTATTAAGTTTAAACATTCCTTTACATTAATTTACATGTACTGCATATTTTAACATTTTATACTTGCTGAAGTTGTTTAATTGTTATTTAAGAACAAAATAATGAGATGATTCAGCCACAAGTTCCAAATCCAGAAAATGTGCTTTTGATTCTGTTATACAGTCTGTGTACCATGTACGTAACTACAATCGTGGTCAAAAGTTTTTGGGAAAATTGCGTGCATCACTTCAATCCGCAGTTATTTCAGTTGTTCGAACTATTAGCTGTACTATTTGGGAAATGACATGCTCTTGTGGCCCCCCCCCCTCCCCCATATTCAATGCTGGGGTTCTTCATGGGGTTCTTCATGCAAAAGAAGTCACCATTTTCTTCCTGCAAAATCCAACATTGATAAGGGGGAGGGGGTTATCTCTAAAGTGATGCTACCTTCTCAACACTTTTGTCCAGGATTGTAGTTCTGTTTGTGAGCTCGGTTTGTTTTTCTTTGCAATTTGCTATACAATCCATTTTTGACTTGTCCTGTATGATGGGACAGTTTTGGTTGTTGTGTTTTTCTTGACTTTAAATCACTATCAAAGGTCTTATTGTGGTATCATCACAACATCCTGACCCCATGAATGCTTTTGCTACCATGAGCTCTCAACAGATCGAGCAGCAGTCAGAACAGCACGGCCATTTCAGATGGTTCACTAGCACTGTCTTCAAATATCACCTTTTGTTACATGATGTCAGTGTTGGTGAGGAGTCCAAGTAAGAAGTACATGTACTTGTGGTCATCATTTTTCATTCATGTACTTTAAGTTTTCATCTTGTAATCAGGTTTTTAATTAAATGAGAACATCTGGAAAGTGGTATTTAAAATTTATGTTGAGTTTACAGTGAGTTTGCCACCATCAACCACCAACAATCTCTCAGTTTTGCTGTTATCATTATTGTTTCTTTACATCTTTTTTGTTTAACCCTATAGGGCAGAAGCTTTTTACCAGAGTATGAAATCTGTTTATGGCCCAAATGCATGTCACCTACTGCAGATCAATTCTGTACACAATACTGGAGCCAATCCACGACCAAATCTACCTGATCCTTGGAGTCAATTTATTATACCAACTAGTGAAGAGACGCTGGTATGATCCTGTACACCTTGTGTCATTTTTAAGTGTGCAAACTCTATTGAAAACCATAAACACTGAAATACATGTACAGTATTTCAAGAATGTCTATTGTGTTGCAAAAGAAAACAGTAGTTAGATACTAGATGGCTAAACTGTAGCCTGTAATGTTGATCATCTTTGTGGTTAGTGACTTCTTCTTGTGGTTTCATCAGGTATTTGCTTGGTTGAAAAACAATACACCTTCTGAAAATAGTAATTTTTAGTGTTCACAGTTTTCTGAGTGTTGCAGTGGTTCCTTTAAAAGGCTTCCAGTTGAGTTGTTGCATTGATTAGAATTGACTAAGTGTTCACTTAATACTTTTTCTATATCTTCATGTACATTATGTCTTTCTTCTCTTTTGTCTGTTGGATAAACACTGCAATGCCAATGTTTTTTCTCTTTTCTTCTTGGAAGGACTGGGATGATGATGAATTAGATCAAGATACACAGAAAGTTGAGGATGACCCTGAAAACTGTGCTGTCGATGAGAACTTTGATCCTGAAGCTGCTGTTGAAGAGCCTGATGCTGGACCTGGACGTGTTCGTAGCAGTTCAGGTCCAATTCTTATTGGTCCTCTGACATTTGAGGATAGATCTGAACCTGAAGATGAGCTTGATGTTGAACCACCGCAAAAACCTTCAAATGCAAATGAAAAACATCACCATCTTGCCAGTCACTATCGCTACTTTTCCAGTCGACATTTCTCTGGGGGTACTAGGGGTGCACCACCTCAGAGGAACCATGGGCTGTGCTTGAGCCTAAGTGATCATGACAGGATTAAAATATTTGTTCATGAGCTTGGTTACAGAGGTCTTCTCCAGTATGTTGAGAGGTTGATGAGACACCTCAATGACCAGGTAAAAGATAATAATTGAAGGTATACCTGGCCCAAGTTACTTCTGCTAAATTCTGAGGTTCTCTTTCCAAATAGGCCGTATTCGTATTCTTGGTATTGAACTGGATCTAGCATGAAGTGGAGGCTCTTGTTGGGGAATCTTTTCATTGTAAATGTATTCCCCGGCAAGAGCCTCCACATCATGCTAGATCCAGTTCAATACCGAGAATACGAATATGGCCTATTACCTTGTAGTATTTCAGGGCTGTGATTAAGGGCTGGGGCCAGGGATTTTCCCCTTGCATTTTGGGGTTTATCCCCAGCTACTTTGATGTAAAACCAGCATGTTGACTTGACTACAGCAACTCCAATCCCCAGGAATTTTTTGTATAATTTTTCCCACCTACCCTACTTCAAGAATTAGTGATGGCCCTGAGTATTCGCTTATGAATCACAAGGAGAATTTGACATTAAATCTAAAGTGATTTACGCCATATTTCATTTACCCCTCCAATTATTTACAACTGGTTAAAGAAAATAATTTGATGCCAGCATGAAGGATGGCATTTCTTGTTGTTAGGTGTACAATGTACATTACTGTTAGTCCTACATAATCCTGCATATGTCCTGTACATGTGTATATTGTAGTTAACATTTTCTTTTGTTTAAAAATTTTCAAACCAGATTAAGTTTTGTTTCCTTTTGTGCCAGATTCTGGTAATGGCTCTGAGACAAAGAAAGATAAAAAATAAATTGGGTTGTGCCTGTTGTAAGGTTCATGTGTTTTTGCACATTTAATGAGTGTGCCTAAAATAGCAGTCCCTCTTTTTTAATTACAGTACTTGGCAAGGGCTGTTGGAATCTAAAAACAAAAATTAATTAGTGGTAACCAAGCATTCTTAAACAGTCACTGAGCTTCAATTAAAAAAGAAAAAAAAAACATTATTGCCATACATTGTAACATATTATATAAAAGCTTTTTGAAATATTGGCTACTCCTAGTCTTCTTTTTAAATTCCAGTAGCATTTGCTAAGGCACATGTATGGTCATGAACTGTTCAAGTAGAGGCGTTATCCCTGAAAATAGTAATCAAACTACCATGTTCCTCATCTATCTTATCTCAAGTGACATCTTAATACTGTAGATGTCCCAGGGCTCTCCTGGGAAGAAGGGGTATGCAGCAAAGTATTGCTTTGTTAAAAAAGACAGCAACAGTCATTGTTGCATTGTGAGTTAAATGAACTTGAAATTGTAAAGATCAATATTGTAACACCAATGGCACTATTGAGGGTATTAATTAATTTTGACAACAGATGTTATGGGTTATACATTTACGTGACCCATTGGACAGCTCTGTCTGAAGTACACATTGCAATGAGTACATGTAATGTTTTATCTTTACGTACCGGTACATGTACACTGATAAGTAGGTAGTGATACATGTATGCAGAAAATAGGAATTCTAGTTACTGTGGTACACTGTAATAAATTTTATTGATGCAGTAGGCATGCATACAGGATAAACATGCAGGTAGCTGGGGTCCAAATTCAAATTATCTGGGCAAAATCCGTGGCTCCCTTTCCCCCTGATACCAGCCTTTTATGATGGCTCTACCACTGTAAGTTCCATTTTTTTACAATAGGCAGATGGTAGTGATCTGTACAATGGAGATGACATTTCTCTTTCTCTGCCTCTTTTCTAGTTATGCATGATTTTTGTAAGTTAATCCGACCGTTTGCTCTGACTTACTCTGCCACCTGTTTTTGATTCTGTGTACTGCAGATTGTTTCAAGGAAAGGTCTCCATCGTTCCATCTTCTCTGCAACCAAAAAATGGTTTGGAGGTGGAAAACCAGCTGGGCTAGCATCTGGTTTGGTGCCAGGAATCATGTAAGATTTAGATGTCAAGTTTTCTTGTTTTCAGTACATGCAGCAATTGCAGTCATTATCGCCAAACCCTGGAAGATATTAATATTACATGTACTGTAAGACTGTCCTTCAGCAATGGCAATCAGAACTACATATAAATACAATATCAATCATGGCAGAAATTACAATCATGTACTTGTGCATGGCATGCATTAAAAAGGTAGGTCTGTTTAGGCCTGCAACTAAGTTTTTTGTGGATTTACAATCATGTAGTTTGTTTTTTGTCAGGAAAGAAAGGCTGACATCTTCTTGTGTGTTTGATTAGAAGATGAATTTGAGACATGTACTGGTAGTTTCATTGTAGATGATTTAGTGTTTATCATGTAGTGTGGGAAGAGGAGAAGGTAGAATGATACAACATGACTTTGGACTCCAAGCTTGGAGCACCATTTCTCTTTACCTAACCATGAGCATTGAAGAAAAAGTTCTGAGAATGTTACTGACATTTGCACACCTTCTAACGACAAAGGCTTGCTTAATTTTTACTCAGATTGTCTGTATTCAATTTTGTTCATTACTATCACTGGACAAAATTAATTTTTCATTTATTATTATTGGTAAATTAAGTTAATGTTGTTCTTCATTATGTGCACAGTTTCCATATTCAGTATGGGATTTCATTGCTGTGCTCTAAGAAAAGTAGTTGGACACCCAAAATCCCCATACCCTTTTATACCATGGCATAGAAAATACAGCCAATCAGAATGCGAGAAAACCATTATACTGTATATTCGTCTGTATTCCACTGAATCTTTCCATTGTGAGCCTCATTGAAAATGTAATACCATGTATTTTTTATGAGAAGGCTTTCTAGTGGTATACCATAGAATATCCTACTCATCACTAGTATTTTCTTTGCATACACACTTGCCTGAAGCCTTGTGTGAATATGAAGAAAATATTGCACAACTAGTATGAAATCCAGGGTGCCCTGCATGTCTGCTCCATAAACTACTATTTCCTGGTCACCCATTAGCAAAAGTAAGTCACTGGGGACAACTGGATGCTGCTAGAGCACTGTCATGTATTGGAAGTTATTTATTTTCTTTTATTTCAGTTACACCAGTGATGCTCCAGAACTATATCAGCGTAAACTGGGTGATCTGGCTTTTCTGGTCCAAAACTATGAATTTGCCTACAACTGTTACCATACGGCAAAGAGAGAATTCAACAATGAACACGCCTGGTTTTACTTTGCAGGTGCACTGGTAGGAAAACGTCCTTACTTTTTAGAAGGTTGTTTAGATTTGAAAGTGGCGTAATAGTTTTTGTTCAATTCACTTTGTGTTAAAGACATACATGTGTGTTTTTTTTAATGTCAAAATAAAAGTCAGGTTAAATTCATTTTTTGGTGTACAACACATGCAGATCTATACTGTACATATGTGTTTGCCTGTATGTACATTGTGCATGTGAGGTACATGTATACAGTTGTATCTTACCAGCTGCAAGCATGTACTGACTTTCAGTTTGGATTTTGTCCTCCAGTACAATGCATTTTTAAAGTATAATAATGTGCATTTGTTTTTCATCAGGAAATGGCCGCCATATCAGCTTTCATGGCCTCACAACGTCCCTACCCCACCCACTACATGGAGACATCTATCACTACATACCTCAATGCATGCAGGTAATGATTCATTCTAGTTAAGGAACTCTCAGTTTTTTGTAAATTCTATCCAAAGTGACCTCAGTTACAGAGACACTATCTTATGAGTCTTTAAAAGCAATTGTAGGATCTCTTGCAGTTTGGTCAACTACATGACAACAACAGTATCACACTCAGCTATCGTCTTGTGTGTGACTTTTTTGTTCTTACCATATTGTGATGTCATCTGTGATCTACAGTGTGTAACTGAACAGAAGCACGGCAACATAGACTCTAATTGTTTAATACATGTATAATGTCTAGACTCTTTTTAGTATAAAGTTGTTTTTTTTTCTTTGGTTTGGAGTTTTACTTTTATGACCACATTGAATTTTCAATGTTATTTCCCTAAATATTCTAAGAAAAATAAAAACTAAAAATATTTTTAAAATGATGCTGAGCAAAACACCCATGCCTTAAAAAGATAAATGTACGTAGGTGAAAATGCTTGAAGAAAAGGTACAAAAATTAAGGTTTTTTAGTATTATACATGTACTAAAACAGTAGATAGCATTTTTTGTGTGCTCTGATTTACTACTCAAACTTGGGATAGCAAGTGCTATTGAGCTCCGAGCAACTCAGTTGCCTGAAAATCAACTGGAATAAATGAGTTCAAAATCATTATTTTTAAGCTCTGTTATCTCACTGTTTTACTATATACTGAAACAATTATTCACCTTGGTGTCGGTGGCCAGTTGTGGATATTTACCTTGCTGCTTTGCGGCTTGTTAAAATTAATATCCACCACTAGCCACCTTCACTTCAATATATAATATTATTGTTAATGACAAGTACAGTGTACATGCACTTTTTCCCATTTCTCCAAGTTATTAATAATCTTAATTTTCAGGCAGCACCAGTTTGCTATCAGAGCTACTCTCCTCAGCACTGAAGCTCTCAAGTCACGCAATGTGTATGTTGATTCTGCAATGCAGTTCATGAGGATGACTGCTGAGGTAACAAACCTGGCTGAATAGACACTGGTCTCTAGTGTTATGTACACAAACGAGGTGTGACAACACTAACAAGGCCTGTTGTTTGGAGAAAAACAAAATCCCTCCGAGAATCTGAACATTTTGCCTGGAATCGGGAGAGACTCGGGAATTTTTTCAGGATTGTAATATGTCATAGTACCAGGATATTGCAGAAAAAAAAAGCAAAATTTGACATGCTTTCGAGAATGTCACCCAAACAATTGGGAGGATCTTCCAAATTCCCAAGACAACTTAAAGTTGCAGACAGTGTTGCTCAAACAAAGTTTGTTAAAGTTGTCACCCCCGTTACTCAAGATAGATCATCTGAACAGCACACATCCAGTAGTTTTGTTGAAACTCGAGTAGCGCGCTATGGTGGTAACTTATTGGCCTGCCTCTTGGGATTCTTATCTCTGAAATGAAGATTGATCCTTGCAGTTGTGAATGCAATATACCGTATTTTCTCGATTTAACCCCGGACCCCGATTAAACACAGGCCTCGTATAAACGCCGAGTGAAAACTAGTAGTTTTAAAATATATGCCGGGGGCGTTTGTTCGAAAACCTGGCGTTTGATCCAGAAAAGGCGCTGTACTTGCAGTCAAAGGATGTTGGCGAAGTTACCGATTGTGAACGCAAAACATTTTTTAATTGAACGCATCTGCTTGCTATGTACCTGCTATGTACTTGCTTGTTCATGCATTACTTAATATGTTCTGTTTGCCTTGGTAATAATCATTTTTGATGACTTGGGGACTGCAGTTTGTAGGGTTGAAAAAAAGAGAATAATCTTTCTGCCCTAAGAAACCTCTGGGTCTCGAAGAACAGACAGTAATAATCAATTAAGAAAGTAAAGAAAATTGTACCTTGTTAATAAACGCTGGACCCCTATTAAGCGCTGGCTTCAAACAAATGCCAGATTCATCAAGCCAAGTTTGAAATAAATGCCATTCAAAACTATGAGGATCAATCTTCATTTCACTCCATTTCCACAGTTCATGCATGATTTAGTTCATATACATCATTCTCATTCTTAGCTCTGTTGTGTCGATTTGAATTATGTATAAGGCCCCTCATGGGGAGTGGTCAATTAACTATTTTTATAACTTTCTTATTGTTTTGTACACAGGACTCTGATCTTCTATGTGCACTTCTCTTGGAACAAGCTGCCCACTGTTTTCTTCACACAAGTCCACCCATGATACGCAAGTACGCTTTCAACATGATTTTAGCAGGTCATCGATACAGCAAATCAGCACAGGTATGGAATGAGAAACTAATGAATTCCAACAGAAGTTTCAAGTGATTTTGTATGTTAAACGGAAACTATGAGAGTAATGGGAGTGTGAGACCTGATTTGAGCATACATGTAGTAAGACAGCAAGCACTCTCTTTCTTCTAATTGTTTTGTAGCGTGCATGGGGTTTAACAAGCGGCCGGCAGCAAGTGCCCGAGGAGCTACGAGAAATGTGGCCATTCAGTCAATCAATTTAGTTTGTCAGTTCAAGTTCACACTGCAACCAGGTGGACAATCAGTCATGGTTTACAATTCACGACCCAACGTTTCGACACTCCTGTCTAGATCACTCCTGATGAAGACAACAGACAGGAGTGTCGAAACGTTGGGTCGCGAATTGTAACTTTTTAAGTTACATTCATCAATTTTCAAACCAGAGTAGCATCAAACCATGTCTGATTGTCAGTTAGTTATTGTCAAAACTCCGTAGTATCAACAAGAATAATTGACTAAGTGCATGGGAGGTGGCAGTCAAAGTTGAGCTACAGAATCAATTTCTATTTGAATCTCTGATCTAAAAGGTATATGGTCTGTATACGTCGTTGCAGCGTCAAAGGTGCGGTGACGATGCTGTATGAGCAGATAGCAATTTAAGTAAGAAAGCTTGAAGAAAAACGATTTAATTGGTGTTGCTTTCGTGTGATAAATTAATACTGTTGGTAAGCTTTTCATGAATGTACTGATATTTTTTCACTTTAAACAGAGGAAGCACTCTCTGCGATGTTATCGTCAAGCTTTTCATGTATACAATGAAAAGTCGTGGCACCTCGCTGAGGTATGTGGTGTAATTCTAAGCATAATAATTATTATTACGTGTTTCTAGGTACTATTATTTTAATTACTTAGTCTATTAAACTTAATTACTATTTTAACTACGTTTAAGGCAATTAGATCGCTTACATGTATGAGGCTAGGCTCATTGGAAGTTACTGTAGTTAGGGCGGATGAACAATTTTGGTATTTACTATCTTAGTAGCCAACAAAATGTTTCCAGTGAGAAAAGAATAGGTTAAGTGAAAATGGTCTCCTTTTAACAACTATCTCTCTGGTCTAAGCATTGATCACTTTGAGTGGATTCTGAGGAAATTGTGAAAACGCGCTGATGTTGTTTCAAAGTGCTTAATAGTATTTTGAAAGTGTTTCGTTTACCTCTACGTTTTCCTGTTTTGACTTTATTGAAAAAGCAATCACTACTTACTGCTTCCGCAATAGTTTATGTAAGGAAGAACCAGGAATTATCGTAACATGAAACGAAATACATTTAAAATGGTCCTTAATTAAAAAGTATACTTATTGTTGTTTTTGTCTAACATTGTGCGCCAGTGTGTTTTTGTGTTCAGTTATTTCCCGAAGCTTTTAAACCTTGCGTGTTGGTGAACAAGATAAGTTGGTAAGTTAAAGTGTAGAGCATTCTTTTTCAGGACCATATAAACTTCACTCTTGGCCGGCAATCGTTCAACTTGCGTTTGTTGGAGGATGCGCAAACATTCTTCAAACAGCTATTAGAGTATGAAAGTCTTCAAGCGCCGGAGCAACAGGCCTCCTACCTGAGAGAATTTCTCTTTGTTTTTAAGGTACTTTTTAGTACTTGTTGGACCTTTATTAGTTAGTTGAAAGTGTGTTTGGCAACTGAAAAGATCCAAGGAATGTATTTTTATGGAGTTCGGTCCATTTTTACTCACAGAGTATTCTTGTGTAAAGTGTGACTTGTGTGTGTTGTATGAATATTCTACATAGCGTTTTTTGTGAGTTCTTGGGCGACTTTTAAATTGATTCAGGATTTGATTCCGGACATCCTGGAAAATACTTGAATTTTAGTCTAGCATTTTCTAGGACAGAAAAGTCGTTGAAAATTGTAGGAGGTCCTGTAAAATCCTAGAAAGAAACTGAGGAGCAGCCAAATGGAAAGATTCAAAACTGAGGCCTTAGGGGTAGGAAAGTCCTGGAAAAGTCTTCTAAACGTTTTTCTGAAAAAGGGAACGAATCCTGTGGATATTAACTCATAAATAAGTTACATTTGACATTGTTGTTCTCTTTTCTTTTTACCAGCAACTGAAAGATTTGAAACAAAAGGATAAATCACAAGCAGATCATCTCCCTGTTTTACCCTTACCTGTGATTGATCAAAATTTGACGAGAGTCATTCCCTGCTATGGGCATGGCTGGCTTCGAGGCAAACACCAAAATAAGATATTGATGAACAGTACTCATGAAACCAAGGACAATTTTTTTAATCAGACATTTCCTGTGAAGGATCAAATGGCTGGAAATAGCAATTGGACTTCTGTCGGACGTTCTTTTTTTGAGGATACATGTAAATTTGACCCTAAGGTCTCTCAACACTGGATTCAACTTGAGGAAGAGACTTACGAGAGTGTCAATGTTACTCCTTTACCGCCATCTTTCCGCCCTCATGTGCCATGTTTAAGTTCAAGAACGGTCAATAGCGCGAGGTCTCTCTGTGTTGTCAGAGGTATGTTTTGGTCATGCAAATGATGCTAATTAATCATGGCAGTAATGCTGATGATGAAGTTGATGACGCCGATGATGATGATGATGATGATGGTTGTAGTATGCAACATGAAGGTGTAGTATGCAACACTACAGATCAGAAAAAAAAAATGATGCCAGAAAAGCTCCTACAAACTTAAGAAAGTGACTTTAAGGAGGCTTGAAAGGGTTTTTAGCGGAGCATACACGTGTGTAAATAACACACGCCATATCTATAAAAGTAAGAGCACGCGTATGTCGCACATACTCAAATGCTAATCTTGTGGACTCGAAATGTTTGAAGTTTCGTAACTTTAGTCGCGTATATTTCCGCTTTCGCTCGGTAGATTTTTTTCATTTTTTCGGTAAGAACTAAGATCAGTTGACTGCGTTTATAGTCTGACTTTTAAAAAATTCTGTAGGTAGGAGAAAAAAATAAGAAAGCAATAATCAAAAAGTAGGTTTTATCCTTAATTTGCCCTAGAGAATCATTCCTGGTAACATATAATGTAGAAGTTTGAGAAGATTTCACCGACCTGTTTTTTAAATAAGATAAAAGGTTTCGATTTTAGGGGCTCAACTGAATGCATCATATGGTTGCCATGGTAACAGCTTTTCTGAAATAAATGTCATGTAACGAATCTATGATGTTTCTTTTATTTCTGTGCCAAATTTCATAGTGATATGATGAACCAAACATAATTTAGAAAAGAATTTGTAGAACTTGTCTCGGGAAAATGAAAACTATTTCGAACCACCTTAACTCCAAGTTAACTATGACATTTCCCTTTTTGCTTTTGTTGGGCTTGCTCTGTTAGTTTTACTTGAATAGTGAGTCTTGTTTCTTTTTCAGAAACTGTTGGAGTCGAGATTGTATTGAAAAATCCTCTCAAGATTCCATTGAACCTCACAAATGTTTTATTACTTTGGAAATTCACTACAGAAAACGATACAGATAGCGTCTCCAATGAGGTTGGTTTAGTTGTATTTGCATTTTGTTATCATGTACTATGAACAGATGCAAAACCTTGTTTTGGTCACTTATGCTGTCAGTATAGGTTACCCTGTGAAGGAAGATGTAAGTGATTATTGCTGTTATCAACACTACCTCAGCATCAGTGCAAATAAAGCCTGAAAAACAATCAGGCTTGTACAGGAGTCGCACCCGTGACATCTGCGATACCAGTGCAGTGCTTTACTAGCTGAGCAAACAAGCCAACTGAGAGCTGGCCATTTTTTGAGTTCGTAATAAACCCGTGAAGGACGAATAAATGAGTGTGGATATATGATTTCATATATTCACACTCAGGTTACCCTGTACACCTGCATACCGCTATGGAGACGGTGTAACTAATGTCTATAAATGGTCTTTGACATGCTCTTTGAAACCTGCATGTTTGCAGTTTTCCTCTAGAGATGACGTTGTCAAAACTGAAGTAATCAAGAGCTTTGATATCAGTGGAAGTGGATCAAAAGCTGTAAGTAGATGACGAGGAATTTCTTTTGTTTTTCTGAATGTACCCTTACTATTCTGAAACGGTTGCGTTACAAATGACTCTAGGGGAGTATACAGAGTTACATGTGTTCAGCCTGAGTCCCCATATTTTGTTTTTTCCATGTAGTATAGTGATTATGGTTGAATGTTTCCAACATCTTTTGCTATATGAACAGTCTCTAACAGTCTTTAACTCACTCGATAAGGACTGTTTGAATCTGCACCTTGAAATTACACTTAGAAGATTCGTACTAGTAGCCGGGATGGTCACACCATAACCCCTAAAGTCAGCAATTTTATATCAACCTCGACTTCAGTAAAAATTGTAGAGACTTGGCTCCCACCCTGAGTACCCGGTTGTTCAAGAGCCGATCAAAGATTAAAATTTAACCAAGGATTTTATTCCTCTATCCCTAATTTAAGTTTTCAAACACTGATATTCAGCAAAATTTAAGATTAGAGGAAGTCAATAATGAAAAACAAATTTAAAAACTGCAACCATAGCTTACGCTAATCATGGATTAAGTTAATCAGGTTTCGAACAGCCCGGCCCTGCTGTCAGGGTTTTTTAAGTGAGAGATGATCACTAGTAAAGTAGGAGGCTCTTCAGCAAAACCAGAAGAAACAAAACAAAGAAAAGAAAAGCGACCTAAACACAAAGTAAGCGGGTATAAATCCCAAAGTAAGCAGCGATCAATATCCGGGTGCCGCCTTCTGTTGAGAACCCTGTGCTGTGTCATGCTAGAGAGGTTTTGACTGTAAATGAACACTGAACATTTCTTCGTTTTGGGATAGGTCCAACTCACTGTCATTCCTTACAAGACGGGGCAGCTTTCCATCACGGGAATCAAATACAGCCTAAGTAGTGTGGCTATTAACGGACCGATTGAAGAGAAATTCTCCATACCTTCTGTGCCGAACTCTGCCATGGTTGCTGTTAGTATGCTAGGAAGGTTAGACTTGGATGTGAAAGGTCCACGGCTCAACAGTACCAAGACTGAAAAGACAAGTGTTGTCTATGGACAAGACAATCGACTCAACTTAGAAGTGATACCAGCAATGCCGCTTCTCGAGGTATGTGTTCGAGCGTTCTGTGGATCCACTGAAGTGAAAAACTTCACAGAAGACTTCCTCAAGAAAGGACAAAATTCGTTTGGTTAACAGGACAAAACTAATTATCAGTGCCAACGATTTATTTAAAACTTTCAAATTTACATTTTCTACGGCGCTGCACTTCTCTCAAGTGGGCTGTTATAAACTCTAATCCCCAAGGTATCAGTGTTGATAAAACGTGTAGTTAATAACCGTCTCCCACCCTCCTCATTTTGATCAAAAATCTTTTTGAATTTTAGTAATTAGCACCTGTTTCAAATACAGTACATTCAGCGTTGAAAACTTGTTGTTTTGCTGAAGTGACAGGTTTGGTAACAGTTAATCAAAACTTTGACATACACAACTTACACTGGACTGACACATTTTTTGTATTCAGTTTTCCTTTGAAAGTCCTTGAAAATTTTTCTGAATTAAGGCTCAGTTCTCCTTCCACAACTGCGCTTTGGGTATGAGATAGTTGGTAGGCGACAAGGTGGCTGTGATCACCTGATATCCAACAAGCGCGAGTGGAATAGTTGTTTTGTTAAAAACGCCCACAAATTACATGTAAGGATGAGTCTTCTCTATTTTATTTTGTCCGTACAGTTACCATATTTGTAGAGCATAGTAAAATCCCTCACTAACATACCTTGGTGACCAAGGAAATGATAACTCTAGAATTGCATTATGTTGGGTGTTTAACAAGTATTGTTGTTCCAGGTTCGTTTTTCTGGATTTCCAACCAATCTTCTTTGTAATGAAGTGGTTCAAACTGTGGCAGAGTTTACCAACTGCAGTGATTGTCGCGTCGAAAAGCTCTACATTACAACCCCCAATCCAGAATTCTTCACCTTCGGTGGAATATCGGCCTGTACAACTGGGAAAACGACCGAAAACCTTGCCACTTGTAACCCGTCCATTAATGACATAAAGCGAGTGTCTGAAGTTCCCATTCCAGGTGGTACCCTTGCCCCTGGAAGTTCTGCCAAGCTGCCAGTGTGGATTCAAGGTGACAAGAAACCCGGTAAATCCAAACGAGAGGTGTTGTTTTACTACTTGTCGGCAGATAAAACATCCCTCATGAGGTGAGAATATTAGCTAAGTAGAACAGTGATTTAGATATAGTTGAAACAGGAATCTAAAAAAACAGAAGTACACGGCCTTCAGAGACGAATACCCCGAGCATTGTAAGATTTCTAGCCAAGAATTTTAGCCAAGTGGAACAGTGATTTCAGTAGAGTTGAAACAAGAATCTAAACAAGCAAATGTACACGGTTTTCAGAGACGAATAATTATCCTAAGCATTTCATGGAGGTGGCTTCAAAAGTAACTCTCATTTTTGATTTTTCAAACTGGAACCACTTGTTCAACCAGTTAGAAGGAAAACCCAAACCAACCGTGAGTTTCTCGCACTTAAGGTAGGAAGCTTTCTCAACATGTGATGTACAGATTGCTCCGAATTCGGATTGGTTGACTGTGCTGTTTTATTTATCAGAGTAATTGCTTGAAAATCGCTATTAAAGATAATAATCAAGTTGAAGTAGCTGGCTGATTCGAACAGGTGCGCAGACACCACTGTTTGGAACCCGTTAATGAAACCACTGTTAAAATTACTTACATTCTTTGTAGTATGACGCGGCTGAGCATTTCCATTCGCCCATGACTGAGATGTCTACATCGTACGCCTTAGCAAGTCAGGCTTGTTCATTTTTCCCACTTGATTTCATTCTAAAGTTTTTTGATCTTTCCCTTCAGTTATCGAGTTCTTCAACATGCTTTTGACGTGACTACTAACAGTTCTGTAGCTGTGCATGCAACAGCCAGACGAAACAGACACTCAGGTGTTGTACAAAGGTATGTGATTCATCATGTTAGAATGTGGGTGTGTTCGTCCTCCACAAGTACTGCAAGTAATTCTTATACTGTGTTCTTATTTAAACTCCAAACTCGATCCCAATGTTAGGCTGAATAGTATGTAGCTATCTTTACAAAGTTTGTATGGACCATGTAAGTGACTTTTTGGCCTGAAAAGTAAGAGTATTTGCACCAAATTGCTGTTTTCTAACATGGCCACAACCACACAAGAAATAGTTTTGTATGTCCTCTCATATGCGTATTTTTGTAGGACGCGCCCATCCTTCTTGCAGAGGCCAGAAACAAAAAACAAAAACAAAAAAAACAAAAAAATAGGATGTTTTTTCCAAGTTTGAGTTTTCTTCAAACTTGGTGATTCCAACCAAGCGCTACACTCGGGCATACTCTTCCGAAGTTACATAATCTTTATTCTTTTTATCTTCCTCGCAGGTCTGAGGATCAAAATCAGCTGATTGTGGCTTTGGACGTGGAAAGTATTGTACGGGTCAGTAAATGCCTTTTTTTGGTTTTAATCTACCCATTGGGGTGCTTCAAATCGTCTGCACTTTTTGGAGGATTTAGCATTCAGAGGAATACAGCTGTAGATACCGCCACGCCCTCTTTTATCAATGTAGACTAGCGTGATGTTTGTTTTCATTCTATCAATTCGTATAGCATCGCAAAGGCTATTTGCTGTCCTTGTACATGCCTCTGTGTACCTGTATTGTTTATGAATGGCAAATGCCTTTTTCATGAACGCAACACTATAGCATAGAGTGGTTTTCAATTGAGTGTCGCAAAACCAAAACCAAAGCATTACTCTCTCCAATCACACGAGACGAAGACAGCTCAGGGAATCAATCAGAATTTGAAGAGATTACACACAACTGGTGCCAAGTGCTGGAAAATGCGCTCGTCAACTCGCGATTGGTTTTGGTTTTGCTTCTCATTGGCTGAAAAAGTGGCGCGAGTTTTGTCAACCAATCGCAAAGCGAAGTAAATCATAACCAAAGTAAAAGCGAATTACTTTGGACACTCAACTGGAAACGGCTCCATATGACAGATGCTATTGATTCAATACTCAGCTATCGACACAGAATCTCTTGCACCCTATACTTCAAACTTCATTTGTTGAAGATGTGTGTGCTTGCTTTTTTTGTTTGGACAGTATTCTGTAGTTGGAATGGATTGGTGTGTGTGCTGTTTTTGTTTGGACAGTTTTCTGCTGTTGAATTGGATTGTTGTTGTAACAAGAATTGCAGCATACCGTTTGTGCGTCTACATACAAAACGTATGATTTGGACAGAAGTGTCGAATCGTTACAATGATTGGTCTTGGCATACTTGTTCGGCGGTGATTAACGGGTGGCCATTTGTTTTGTGATTCAGGGTGAAGTTGCAAGAAAACACATTGAATTCTCTGTTGTTCAAGTTTCTTGTGCAAGCAAGAAATGGACCTTGCAACCCTTGAGCCATCATAAGACAGGTAACTTTGTATGAAGGCAAGTCGAGACAGCTGAGCGAGAATTGTTTGAAATGTTTGTTTCGTAATGGGGCTGACTTACAGTTACTAAAGTAACCAATCAATTTCGTGCGCGAAAGTTTGATCGTGACAGTTCGTTATAGTTTGTTGGTAACATAGAAAAGGTGGAAATGTATTTTGTGAGGAAGTATGTTTTTCCGCTGCTGCAGGAACGAAGAGGATGTAAAAGGAGACGGGCGCATGTTAATTGTTGCAAGGTGCACCGTCTTTGAACTATCAGTCGTGTAATGAACTCGCCATCAGGGAAAATGATAGATTGACGCGAAAATTGCTCAAGATTGACATTCCTCGAATTGTTCTTAAGTGTACTTTGTTTTGTGTAAACAGATGGAGCGATTAAAGTAAAATATGGAGAAACGGTCATTGTCCAGTTTAAAGCTATAAAACACCAAGGTGAGGTCATCATATAGAAATATAGAATTTCTTCTTGCCCAGCTGGTTTCTGCATCCCAGCATAAAATCACCCATGAGCATTACTTGTCATACACTTGGGTGGTATTACACTTTGAAAAGATATCAGAAAGACAAGTGTAGTCTTGTTTCCAGTAGTTATTCTTTCGCTGACCCTGTTTTTCTTGCATGGTTTTGATGTCCATGTGTCATTTTTTCAAGGCTCGAAACCTAAATCGAAGAAATAGATCTTTTTCTTTCTTTCCTTTTTGTTCTGTTCTCTTTTCCGTCTGTCTGTTGTCGCGTCTAAAGGTATTAACGAAGGCGTCTCCATTTTTATTGGCCTTACAGGTGAAAGCAAGTCTTCGGATGAACTGCACTTCAGCCACGTTTGTTTTGTGGAAAATGAAGTAAGCATTAAATTGAACATTTGCTTAAATAAAAAAGATGAAGAACATGGGGCAATCGCTTAGGCGGCGATAATAGGGACCTTAACAGTTGGGTGTAAGTACGCCGGACTTTTCAAATTTTGTTCGCATGTTGTACATGACCACTAGTGACATCAATCTTGTTTCTACAATCTCCTGATCTGCTGGTAAGCAACAAGGAAGAGGGAGGGTTCAGGGGAGATGACTGGTTTGAAATTTGAAAATCGTATTCGTACTTGTACTCCATCTCGTACTCAAGTCTAAAGGTCCCTACTAAATCAGACCGGATGTGCATCTTGCACAGTGTAGAGAGGGCAAAAACTGTTGCACATCAACGTTCACTTTTTGCGGGAATTTTTACTTAGCAAATAGATTTCATTTGGTAGTGCAGGGCTCAAAATAACAGCCAGTCAACGGACAATGTCCGGCCAGAATGGCGACTTGCTCAGCCAAAAACCTTCAATCGCCGGTCATGTTGACCGGTCACGTGCGCATACTGTCTTCAATAAACTGTGAAATCCCATGAATTGTAATATTAGATTTTGTCTCTTTGCAAACATATAATTACGTTCACAAATTAAAAAAGGATGATGGTTTAAGCCATTGTGTGCATTAAGCCACTTCTAAACGAACGAATAAATGATATTTTTGGGTTAATAAGCCGTCATTAGTTAATTTCAATATTTTGACCGGTCAGAAACGAGACGTGATCAAGCTAAAATTTCTTTGGCTGGTCAACATGACCGGCAACCGTCTGAAAATTTTTTTGAGCCCTGTAGTGCGTGTGAAGTCTGATAACAACCGTATGACATCAAAACCTGCGGAAAACAAAGACTTACGGCGAGTAGGGTGGTTGATGTTTTTACCACGTTTTGACGTCATTCGTGCGTCATCAGATAATTCATGCACTGATAAATGGAATTTTTTTGTACAATTTTTTTCTACTTTCTTTGACTCGTAACATCAGGCTTTAATCGAAAACTCCTCTAATTAGACCAATCAGAACAGTTTAAACTGTCCATTATATAAAACCAAATCTTCGTTATTTACATTCTCATCTTTGATCCTGAAATCCATATTCTGAATGGAAATGAAAAGTTCCAAAAGGTTCAAGGTTCAGGGCTGTCGCTAAGCTTAATAAAAGCTAGATCCACGCTTGGAAAACTAAAGCAAGGCTCTGTTGTAGCTACTAGTTAAACATTCGTTCTCAGGCAGTTTCACTTAAGTTAGGGATCAAACAACCTGACAACAGGTGCTAATAATGATACCAGCAGCCATCACGTCAAGGTTGCTACTTCCGGCTTCTAACACGCTAAGTCTATATGCCGTCCTGTTCACGGTTCAAAGTTGTGGTTGTTATGCAGTAATGGCGAGTTGTTTTTCTGTGTACAGATCCCTGCCTCGTGTTCGCCTGCTATCGACTTCTTCTTCAGGTCAGAATCCTGGCAAGAGCAGAGAAACCTCGCACAGAATGCAGGTTCTGAGACCGAAGATGATACATTACAAGTTGACATTGGTTTGATTGTTTTCTGGCAGGTAAGTCCCAGGTCAACTGAGGCTTCCTTGAAAATTAAGATGCAAATCAGGCCCCGTCCTCAAATGCGTTTTCTTTTGAAAACGCACACCTTCGCCTATCGTTCACACTAAACGCCTGAAGAAGTCTTTCGAAACGGTTTAAAAACGGAGACTTTGGAAACTTTTGAAAACGGTGACGTAAAAAGCGTCACATGCCATCGGTTCCGGTCCAAAGACCGTGTATTGATCGCGAGCGCTCATCTTTACACTTGCGCAATCCCGGGTCGCGGTCGTTTTCATCGTGCGCGCGTTTTCGAGGGGTTAAGTGTGGATAGATAAAACCGATACAAAAACCCTGGTGTGGATGAAAATATTGTGCTTCGTTTCCGTGCAGAAAATGGACACTTTTGGAAACTTATTTGTGAGGATGGGGCCTCAGGGAACGTGAGTGAAACTCTCTCCCAACTGTGTTGTCACACGAACAGATCCAAAACTATCATTCAAGAATCATTCGGTGATCTTCTATCGTGTAATGTCCCCCTAGCCTCCCATCTCGTCCACTCCACATTGAGTTGTTTCCTTTGACACCCGTAATATAAGGTGGATAAGTAAGATTTGTTGGGCTAATTTCCTCTTCTTGACACTGCATTTTTGGTGCTAAGAATGTGGTCATTTGTTTCCAACTGACATAAAAATTAATGAGTCAAGCAAAAGTTGCTATCATAATTTTTTCAGACTTCCTATATAGACAAGGATTTTCAAAAGCAAATTGTCAACGGCCAGAGTCACGTGAACATCAACAGACTGGCAGAAACTGTATCAGCCATCACTCAGCCCCCGGTAAGGCACTGTTCACAGTCCATTTTGTGCATCTAGAGTTTTCTAGTGGTTAAATCAATGGTAGAAATTACTGTTTTGAGCCAGGAGCCCTTTTTTTTAGAAAACCTGCCAATGCTATTTCCGTTGCGTTAAGCAGCCAAAAGTAAAAAGGAAGACGTTGCGATTTCACTTGTGAACCAATACCGTGTAAGCTTGATCCTGCTTCAAAACACTGGTGTCTGTCACATTTTTCCCCGTTACAAGGCTAGCTTGCCCCGCTAAGGGAAAATTCCTTGGTTTGTGGCCTATAACTCTCGCCAGGTTTTCGGCTATCGTTCTCGTTTTGGCATGATTTAAATATCTAATCTTACTGTATAAGCTGATTTCCAAGAACAGTTTCGGTTGTGTAGACTTGTTGTGGTCTGAAAACCTGATCTTTAGGCATCCAGTGGGGACACAATAGGTTAAGACGTAGCCTGCGATCAAGCTTTCGTCTTTTTCCTTTCCCCCGTCCGCTGACTTTCGCTTCCCCCCCCCCTCCCCCCCCCCGACACACACACAAAAAAGAACGATTGATCGCAGTTAAGTTGAGACAATCAATGTTGATCCACCAATGAGCTACTGGGCTTGTTCAGGGATCTTCTCACCCCTTAATTATACATTTTTTATACCTAGAGTGCACCTAAACCCAAAATATTTATTTCGTTAAAATAATTTTTGCACCTGTTCGAAAAGCATTTCACTCTTTTTTGTTCTTTTTTTGCCGAATGTTGGCTTTTTATAGGCTTCAAAACTAACGAAACAGTAAGCATCGTTTGGTCCACGACCGAGTCACAAGAGGTGATCTGCAGGCATGTTTTACAAAAGTTAATTTGCTACCAATCAGTTTCTTCTAACTCTTTTTCTTTTACTTTTTCGTACGTTTTGAAGCCTAAAAAAGCCAACATTTGGCAAAAAAGTACAAAAAAAGGCGCAATGCTTTTCGAACAGGTGCGAAGGTTTAAATTAGCGAAAAAACAAACAAACAAACAAACAAAATTGGGTTTAGGGGCACTTTAACTGACCACTTGCCTTTCATTTTTTGACGATTTAAGGTGCCATCCCCGGAGTTATCAGCAAGCGAGACAGCTTCATCAACTAACAATAGAGAGTTATTGGTCAAGTACTGCTTGCGTCACCCTGGGTCACTACAAGTCGACTTCAACACCAACAGGTAAGCTAAATGACAGTAAATAAACGATGGTAGCCGAAGTTGTGTGCGACATGAGTTATACAACCTTGTTTTGTTTGAATTTCGACCTGTTTCTTAAAATGCCTTCTTTTCAAAAGTGGCTTAGCCCAGGCCCACAGTTTGTCGTGTTGATGAGCATCTAATATGGTCTTTCAGGTTGGCGCGTTTGGTGGTTGATCTTTCGTTACACAACTGTTGTTCTAAACCTGTTGATGTCTTCGTGGAACTATTTCCAAGGTATTGCTTTACTTTGCTTTCAAATGCTACCTTTGTGCTCTTGTAAGGTTAATGCCAGCAAGTAAAGTGCTATGATTTTTTTTATTTGTCTTGCTCGGAAACTCGAACAAATTACAGTTTCCCTCACTTTACGGTGTAATTTGAATTGACGGGTGGTTCGCAAACAGGCCAATCGTAGGCTTGTCTTGGTGTTTCGTGCCAAGGATTGGTCGTGAGATGACTTTGTTCCTGAACTCTGTATATCGACGACGTGATAAATTCATCGCTTATTATTATGGAAGTTGGTTGTCTAACCGGAGTCATCCTAGCAACTCCGAGCATTACGTACGTATGTCTGTGTGGGCTTGTTGTCAACATCTTTATCTAGTCAAAGCTTCCACATTTGGGGCGGACATACAACCATATGTATTCAAGTGACCACATAGTGCTGTGAGTTTTGTTTTAGTGATTAGTTTGATTGCCGTGAAAGAAAATGAAGGAACTGCATGGATTTAATGGCATTATGACGACTGTTGCTACCAACGGTGCAGGAACTCCCGCATTATTTTTTTGCGATCTTCGAGACGAAATTTCCAACCTTGCTTACTTCAAATATCGTCCAAATACCCAAAATATTCTTTATAATACTACTCTCTCTGTAGCGTTGGAAACTCGACGGCAGTATCAGAGGACGCATCGACCGACGCACAAGACAACTCTGTTTCTTTCGACGCGGAATCTAACTTTGTGTCGAAGTCATCGCTAAGTTCCTTCACTTGGGTTGGGCAGACGTCAAGTAGACTTCACCTTCAAGAAAACGGAACCTCTTCGTTGGATTTCAACGCCCTTATTTCTCTACCCGGCGTGTATAACATGAACAATCTTCGCGTTCTTGCAAGAATCTCCGAGCAGCACGAACCCGGTGGCAGCATGATTCTTCAAAAACCCTGTCCTCCAAGTTTTATCGTAGTCGAGAACACTTGTAAAACCCCTCACGATCTCGGATGACTGTGGACCGTTTGAGCACCAACGAGGTGCATTAGGAATCAACGTCGATGTTTTTCAAGATTTGTCTATAATTTCTTGTACTGGGAGTCTGGGAAAACAGGCAGCGTTGCTGGAAAGGAAGAAACAGTGTCTTGAACAACCGTCAAATGAGGCTTTTCAAATGCCCGGGGAGGTGTGTGCTAGATATGGGGGAGGGAAGGTGAGTCCCGTATATTGCCTAGAAAGGGTTTCAAAATCTAGAAAGATATACAATTTTATATTAACCTAATTGTCTTTAGCAACTTTAATTTGAAATAAGCATTCTTAGGAGTAATAATCACGATGACACTGATCTTTGTATTTTTTCAAAGCTTCCTGTCACCAACAGCCGCTGCGTCATCATCGCGTATGAGATAATGTAATTGCGGCTTTAACGTCGTTTGTAACTTTCTTAAAGGGCACTGTCTCAAACAGAGAAAGAGAATCAATGATCTTCGTTTCAAACAAGGTCAGGATTTACAGGCGTCCAGCTTCACCGCTCATTTTAATATCGTGCCAGTCATTTTTTTTCCGTACCCATTTCCCGTCTCCCCGCAAATACTTTAAGCGGAAATTTAAAGTCTATGAATAATTACGGCGCTGATGCCCGAATCAGATCAAGGTGGCGCTCGTATCACTGAAATGAATTAGTTTGACCATTCATTTTTTTCGCAAAGTACAGTTTTGGCTTATGCTCTTTCACTCATCTTCAACGTCTATGTGATGGTAATGCACAGGCCAGTTTTCTCAGACGCACTCTGCCTTTCAGTAGAACGCATATTCCAAGCCGTGCTATCGTCAAATTTAATTCAAGGTCCCAAAAGCTATTAGTGACGTGTCGAATTAAATGCATAAATTATTTTGATGTTTTTAAAATTATTGTTTAAATAAAATGTAACCTCTGATCAGAAATAATACATTACAGAATTAAATTCGACTGTATTAATGTCGACAGATCGACGAATTTCATTTGAATTAAATTCGACGATAGCGCGACGTATCAACTAGGCCTTGAACTACCATAACATTGCCGCAAACATTGCTTGAAACAAATAACATAATAGCTCTTCAAGAGAACGATTTATCCCTTTAAACCCTAAGATTGATCAGCATCAAATTTCTCCTTGTAATATCAACGCTTTATAAAACAGAGTGGTCACGAGAGTTAAGGACAAAATCACACAAGATGGTATTTTAACAACTCAGTTCTCCCCACAACTTCTAAAGGAAACGTATTGGAGCAGCAAATGAGAATTGGAATTTTGATCTCAGGGTTTGAAGGATTACAGAGGAACATAGACATTGGCTCCTTACCCAACAAAACATAGTGGCTAGCAGCTCAGCTTGGAAATTTGTTACTACAAGCGATTTCACACAAAGTAAAGTATATTAGCTCAACAACTTCAAAGGGTCGGGCTAGTGAATTGATTGATTAGGAATTATCATCCATCTCGTTTGATTTTGCTAAATGTTCTGTTGGGTTTTGTCTCAATTATTTTAAGTTGGGTTTCTCCTTCGGAGCTCACGTATCACTGAAAAGCGCGGTATCCGATGTCACGGAGACGTGCCTGACTGTAAATAAATAGAAAAAAGGAGTGTAAACTTTACAGGGATTAATAAAACAATCAGATGAAGAGGCTGAAAAGAAACCAAGAACAGTTTGAATGTACAAATGTATACCTATAGTTTTACTGAGACTGTCCTTTTACAGGCACCAAGCCGGACTACTTTTAATAAATTAGGTAGAAGCTGTACGTTTATTGGCGACAACCTATTTGATTTCTGCTTGAATCTTTGATTTTATGGTAGCTTGGGTTCGCGATCGCCTCAATAACAAAGCATACTGGAATTAGATTACAAGTGCATTTTCAAGGATAATACAACGGTAAATTTGTCATAAGTTGGGGGGGACAGTGTACTTTTATGGTTGGAAAATTGTTTTACCTTTGAGAAAAGAAAGCATGGGCAGCGCGAAGGGAAGGTATAAAACCTCCTTGTATGGTTAGTGTGTGAGAGTGAATTTGTGTGGACATTAAGGTCCAGATCAGACGCCGTATTCCACATGAGCCGAAATGTACTCGGAACATTACGTTATGTGAAGTTCGGTGTTTAACCCAGTTAAGTGCGACTGACTTGTGAGTATGGGCTCACGCATTCTTCACTTTAAACGGCTGAAGATAGACTCTGGGCCAATGAGCAGAGCCAAATGCATAATTATGTTAATGTAGAAGTCAGCCTCGACCTGTTTATTTTCGTGATTAAGTTAAGTGGACCTAAACTGTAATTGAGTTCGGCTCACTTGAAGTACGGCGTTTGACACGGGCGTAAGATTCCAAACTTACGTCGCACCCACTCTGTCATCAATTTTAGGCCAGCATTTGATCCGATCCAATCCGATCCGCCTTCAGGAAGAGAGTCTGAAGCTCGAACCCGAGCCGTTCACTTGTTAATGATATCTAGATCCATCACACCAACCGGGATTAGCTGCTGAATTTGCCAATATTCAACATACTTAACATAGTTGCCGTCGCAAATACTGAAAGCTAACCGCCGTTTTCATATGAGCGCTCAACCCTAAACACCATAGTCGGCGCTCAACCCCGAAACACTGTTCCTTGCTGATCTAAAGGTCTATCCTCTCAGTTGTGAATCTAATACCTGGGACTCTTCTAACAGGTTTGCCAGTCCTGTTAGGGTGGGGAATTTTAATTACATCGTTTAAACGCCAGAAAGTGTCCTGAGCGGCTGTGGCCGATTGGATCTGATCTCAATTTTAAGGAGGAACTAACTTAACTACAGACTTTACGTTGTTGCCAAGGGATTTTATTTTGATAGACAGCACCGGTATTTCTTTACAAACATTATGGGTACTTACCACTTTTTAACAGGTCCGAAGCATTTTTTTTGCCTGTGATGCAAACGGCCCTTCAACGGATACACTTTATAGGGCCCACTTTTGTACAAAACGTAATCGGTGTATGGGCCAGGCAGGTATTTGGTGTGAAAGAGTGGCATGCACTCCAGATGTTCTGCTTCGCAATAGTATCTTGTTACCTAGTACTATTTCAAAAAAAGGGGTCATTCACGGCCTTGATTCCTGTTCAACAGAGAAGACCTGTTTCGCGTGCAGTAATTTTAAGGAGGCTTGAGGTACCGTTTGCCTCATTATTCTTGCAAGAATGAGACAGTTGTAACCGAGCAAACAGATGACGAAAACAATTCATGGCCATACTCTGGATTTCTACGCTCTCAAACGTTCGAGCAACGACTGACGTGAATGGCCGTTTTTATACTAGAGACGCATAATCCGTCCAGACGAATTGTGCGTCTCCCATGTTATTCGATTAGTGTAAAGACGAGATGAACAGAAGACACATAATCCGCCTGGGACGAACTTGGGCAAAGATTTTTTCTACATCTGTGAAATTCGTCTAGTATTCGACTTAGGCGTCCAGACGAACTCTCTCGCGAAATTCGTCGTTCAAGACGAATTACAAAGGATAGTTCGTCTAGACGCCTAACGCGTCTTGCGCCCGTCTTTTTTTACTGGAGACGCATAACCAGACGAAGTCCATATGTTTGCCCAAAGTCGTCCAGACGGATAAAGTGTCTCTAGTATAAAAACGGCCAATCATAGCAAATCATTAGCATCAGCAGAAAAGTAATGCTCTGCAGTTTTGTTGCCAAAAGTTGAAGGAAGACAAACTCATACAGACTTCCACCGGACAATCTAACAACACATCATACCGGACTGAACAAATTTTTATTTTTATGACGACCATTCGACCATGATGTTGTCAACACTGACTATGCCACATTTGAACGATTTGTGATGATCATCAGTCAGAGAACTTAATATTCTATTCTCTAAGTATCCCTATGAAAGGACGCATTTCACACTGCATTGAATTTATTAGGAAGTGTCTTCGCCCTAGACTGGCTCCTAACTGGTTCCGTTTGAACGTCCACCCATCTGATTTCAGACAAATTAGTCTTAAAGTTACTGGAAGGGAAATTAATCCCAAAATATCACAAATATTCTCAAATATCAGCACTCCTGATTTTACTGAAGAACTGATCAGTCAGCCTTGCACGGCACAATGAACAGCATTGCATGGATGTACGGTATCCTACTCAAGATTTCGTTCAATCTACTGACTGGAAGTGAGAAGCACGAAATTAAGTCCTTGAGTTTGCTTGTTTCACAGCAAAGTTAAAAGCTACAAATTGTGGTATTTTAACGCCATATTTTTTCCCCTTGAGTTTAAACTGATCAATCGAAAGAGGATTCGAGTTTGTCCGCTAAGATGTTTCATTTTTGCCGATCACCTGTCTGAGGCAATTGATTAGGCTGATTGTTACGCCTGGGTTTTCTACAACCTTCCGTTATTGAATTGAAATAATTTGCTGTACATTTCAAGCAGAACCTAACAGGTAAATTGATTGAATGATTGAACATTCCCAAGGTTTGAGTGGTTGTAGTTTTTCCTTGTTTTTTTAGGTTTCGTTTCTCAGGTGATATAACGCTGTAATTCGCCTCTTATTCTGTCTCTCAGAAACATACCCAACGAGCGAAAACTAATGGCTTCTCTGGGTTAAGCATTTCTTGACAAAACCCTTTCCGTAGAAACCCACTCAGTGAAAGCGAGTTACCCGAGTTGTTGATGCGTTTACAAAATACGTGATCGCATGAACGAAAATGCAATGCCCGATGCAATATTATCCAGCATTACCACAACTATTAGGGAGTTTGAGAAACGAGGACGCCGACGGCAACGAGAACGCCACAAAACAGTAGGCTTAAGCCGGCGACACACGAGGCGATTTTCGCTAATCGCCGCGATCGGCGTAGAAAATCGCCTAGTGTGTCACCCCCTTTAATGAGCAAAAGCAATCGCTTTGCACATTCGTTTTACAGTTTTGTACATTTCTCTACCGTCATCTGCAAAACAACAACGTGGGTTTTCTCGAGATCAGCAAAATTTTCTTTCTTTCTCCTTATTTTGACGTCGGTCATAGTAACTTGGTTCCTGGAGAGTTCGCCCGCATTTTCCAAGTCAAACAAATTGGAATGATTGCGAAAGAGATACAAAAACGAAAAGTTATATTTTTAAATGACGTTCGAGTTGCCGTTGCCGTCCTCGTTTCTTAAACTCCCTAATATCTCAGTGCAGCAGCAGCAGCAGCAGCAGCAGCAGCAGCAGCAGCGCGCTTGGATAAAACTAAACCAATACCTAGGACGCCAGTTTTCAGTCTCTCCATAGAACACCGATTCCTTCCACTCTCGTAATATATTCATTGTAAAATGACGTGATTTGTTAAATCAGCTTTACCAGAGAGGGCTGAAGCTACTAGCAGAGTTCTGTAAAGGTACACATATGGCTGCAGATTTTGGTTTGTGAAGTAAAATGAAACAACTAAGCCAGACCGGACCGCAAGCGTAAGTTAGCCATTTTGAGTTTGTCGTATGAAAGTGGGCAGGTAGCCTCCTACGCAGACATTCTTTTGACTCGTCACACAATCTTTCCTTCCCAACGTTCGTTGGGAGGAAAGGTTGCGTGACAAGCCTAAAGAATGTCTGCGTAGGAGGCTAGTGGGTACGTTTTCGTCTTGACGGGTGCCAGCTGTAATTAGCTGACTGTTTAGTATGTCTTTTGCGGTTTGTTGGGGTGATCATTTTTATTGTTATTGTTCTTCTTATAGTTTAAGGCCCGGTTCAGACGTCGAACTTTTCATGTACCGAACCTAATTCCTATTCGAGTCGACTCGAATTAATTAAGTTCACCAGTTGATTCAGACGTCGAACCTAATGTGTCGAACCAAAAACGTTCTGAATTGTGGGTAAAACATAATTTATTTAATGCATTTATAATGTACGCATTAGATTCGGTACATGAAAAGTTCGACGTCTGAATCAATGTCGACCTTTCGCCGTTCTATCCGACTGGCCCAGTCGGATAGAACGGTACAGTCGACACAAATACAAAACTGCCGATCCTAATTGTTTCATACGTCGAACTTTTCATGTACTTAATAGCAACATTAGGTTCGGTACATGAAAAGTTCGACGTCTGAACCGGGTTTGGTCTGTTAATAAATTAATCAAATCAGTTCTGTTCACGCGTAATCATTTCAAGGTCCAAGTCGAACGAACTGAGAAAAAAAACTTAAGTGTGTACACCTTTCCTAAAAAAATCAAACGTTATCTACTCTCTGAACAACAAACTAAATAACATTCATATTACTGATATAGCAACATTCTTCATGTAAATTAGTTCTTCCTTCTTTGCATTTATTTATTTATTTTTATTTTACTTCACACTTACATGTATGGTGGCCGAGGACTGCCACTGAATTTTCACGGCGAGTTTTTCTTTTTTTTAGCAATTAAAATGTGAAATAAAATGAAAATAACATTAAAATGAAATACAATTGCAATGAAATGTAAAAGAAAATGTAAATAAAGTCAAAATCAAATGCAAAATGAAATTAAATGTAAAACAAAAAGCAAAGAACAAATTAAAATCAAACTTGATTGAAATTAAAATTGAATTCATTCTGAAAAGATAATGCAAAACAAAATTAGTGGCAGCGCTCGGCCACGTGAAAAAAAATTTTTTTTTTTCCAAATGAAAGTAAATTTTCGCATGGCCGAGCGCTGCCACTAATTTTGTTTTGCATTATCTTTTCAGAATGAATTCAATTTTAATTTCAATCAAGTTTGATTTTAATTTGTTCTTTGCTTTTTGTTTTACATTTAATTTCATTTTGCATTTGATTTTGACTTTATTTACATTTTCTTTTACATTTCATTGCAATTGTATTTCATTTTAATGTTATTTTCATTTTATTTCACATTTTAATTGCTGAAAAAAAGAAAAACTCGCCGTGAAAATTCAGTGGCAGTCCTCGGCCACCATATACATGCCTGCTTCTCAGAACTTTAATTGCTCAGGGAGCTAATAAGAAAACCTAACTGGTTCACTTAGCTTCCTGGCTTGCCCATCATTCTACTATATATAATTAAGTAAAAATTGTAAATTTACATGATTTTAATGGCAAAATTTGTATTTTGACTAAAGCATAATAAAGATTATTATTATTATTATTATTATCATTATTATTAAATCGCTCCGTTGTAAGATTAAATTAAATTAAAATTAGACACTGGTTGCTGCTAGGCTTGTACAGGATAAAACCTGCAATAAAAATTTCCTCACGAACGAACGGACCATTTTATTTGCATGGCAGGAAATTCATTTATCGAAAGGTAAACCAACACTGCAAAACTCTTTGCTGAAGGAAAATTAATACTTGCATGCTCATGCCCTCTGTTAATTCATAAAGATAGGATCTCATTCGCGTCCCCAATGGACGCGATTCTTTAATTCGGTCAGCACTGAGAATAACGAGCTCCGGCCGGGTCTGAAATATGCGCAGTCGCAGTGAAGGTGCATTTTTGTAACCGTTGGCAACCACTATTGTTTTAGACTTCTGAGTTTGCGTAAAAGAGCCAGAAGTCCGTGATTCACGGACGTCGTTATTCTCGGTGCTTATCGAAAGAATCGCGGCCTCTGTGGACGAGAGTGATAGAATCTTCATAAGCATCAGCAGGCGCAATTTTAATTGTCCAAATAAGGCTTGAGGTTCTGCCAGACTAAAATCTACCCTCCTTTGCCTCTCGATCTGAAACATGTGACACAAAAAGTGACGTCAAAAGTGTTTTCTCAGACGCACTTTTTGTGTACACGTACTTTTGTACGCATAAATTAGGCGTGACCATCAGAAAAATAATTCAGTACTGATTACCGACTCGACGAGTTGACACCCACTCCGTGAGTTCATCCGCGATAAACTACTTTTCTCTTTTTGCGTTAGTTTTCACAATTAAGCGTTTGTTTGCAGCTGCTGCATTAGTACGAACCAAACGCTTCTTCGGAAACATCAAGGAGAAGGCACGTAAGGAAAGGTAGGCAGCAGATGAGACGGTTATTTAAATGATGTATAGATCGTTAACAGTTTCACCGACCACCCTGCGAACGTTAGCAACCGCTAGTAAATAGATGACCAGATCGGCGAAACGAGCAAAAACTAAGCGACCAAAAGGTTTCATTTCTATTGCAAATAAATGTGCAGACGATTGTGCACTATTTGACTTTGGTCGGTTCTCACGTTCCGCTTATTAGTTAATTGGATATCACACAAACAGTGCTATCGTGAGTATTTCCTTTTCCTTCCTCCACACATTAGTATTGTTACTGAAATCTAACATACGGAAATAGAAAATGATACAACACCAAAATCAAATGACCTCACGGGCGAAGACGTGTCGACAACCTAGGCCAATAGGCGAAAACGAACCATGGCACAACTATTAAACATGTGACTGTCAGCGGCGGTAATGGTAGATGTCACCCTAACAGCACTGCTCCAGTTTTGAAAAGCATACTTCTATATTTCTATACTTCTACATTCTATATATTTTGTATAGTTCCCATATTCAGGAAGTCGTATGTGACAGGTTTTACCCGATGTTAGTAGGTCTTTTCTCTTTTGTTCAAATTACACTTGGAATCACTTTTACTTGTGTGCTATAGTAAATAGCGCGGAAAGGAAAACTCTGTTTAGATTTAAATTAACTGAAATATAACGAAATCTGTTAACCCGCCGCACACGTGAGGAAAGAGATGAGCAAAATTTCTCGCGAGGCAGTTAGCTCAGCCGTTTCCTCATGTCGCGTGGTTCGCAGACCGGTTGATATTGGCAGTGCTTGAGCGTTCGTGGTCCGAACTACACATGCGTCAAGCTTGTGCTTATTTGGAATTCGTTTTCCGCCGTTGTAGCTTTTGAAACTGTTTTAGTGGCCAGGTTTTCATTCAGGGAAATTATGATGAGAAGCATGTACTGATGACCTTGTCGTCAAATTTAACTGATTGGCGTTAAGCCAATATGTTACATAACTAACGTTGGC
>OX419339.1:19060074-19061525 GCA_948470475.1 Galaxea fascicularis
TCGAACAATTTATATTAAGTCACTCGCCTGCGGCTCGTGATTTACGAATTACGTGTTCTTCCAACATCTCGCGTGGTTTATCAGCCTATAAACCATAGAAATTTGTGGTCTATTGCTTAAATATCTATTTACCTCCACTTTATTGGAAAATAATGGTTAATCAATGTCATTTCAAACACGGCATTCCCTTCGCTGGTCGTCGTTGTATTTGTTTAACGCATGAACGTCAGGAGCTTAGATCTGCATTCGGGTTGCACGTGCTTTGAAATTCTATAAATATTGTAACTTGTTCGCTTTCCCTTTATCAACAGATTGCATTCTGCATAGCATTTGCCTGTCTGGCTGATTTTGACAGTGACCTACAACTTTCCAGTGTCTCCTCCGAGTTTAAGGAGCGGTTCGTCTTCTTCATGGTCGTGTTTGTCATCGGTTGGGTGGTCGTCCTGGTTGTGTTCTGCGTCTTTCTCTTCAGCGCCGAAGGTAACATAATGACGGAGAAGAACTGGAACCTTCTTGTGAGTATGTTTGACTACTTTTTCGTGATTTTCGTCTTCATGATTGTAGTTGCTGCAGTTAACATTTTTCAATTGTAAATGGTATGGATAAAGTGGCGGTCAAGGAAAACTGATTATAACCACTCACTTATATAAAACTGCAAGATAGAGTTAGACCGCGAGAAAAGTTCAGATCCTACGTGTGGAAAAGTAGAAATAAAATTTGAAAATTCAAACGACAAGGGTTCCCCTCTTCACGCTTGCGTCTCTCTAGTTACCCGCCGCTTGGTTAAACTAATGCCTGCCACATGCACAAATTAAGAGAAATAAGAAGCTCATCGCACAACGCACAGTGTTATTGGGAAATCAGGGCAGACAACAGTGTAGCAAACCTATCAATGGAACCCTCTGGGTAATATTTATTTCAGTCTTGTTACTACTTTAATACAGCTCAGAGACCTTTTCTTTTCCATGAAATTTAAACGTAATAGATCTTTCATCTGAAATGAAATGAAATAATTCACGTTATTAAGACTCTTAACACGCTGGTACCTTAAGCTAATGGCCCAAACGGCTCTACCCCGAGGATAAATAAACATTCATTGTTCATATTCATTTCCTTTGGTCTTTTCCTTTCTCCACTGGAGTCTCATAAACGTGAGCAACGGACAATAAGAAATAGACAAAATGAAACAGTACTAGCTTATGCGAACAGGATACTTGGCGGTAAAAACTGCTGTTAAGTATGGCTTCTTTTTTCTTTCGTTTTCATTTGGTAGCTTCTCGTGTTCTCCGCTTTGTTTGCTGTGCTGTTTTTCATCTCCTCTGGACTAATTGCGGACAACCTGAACGATTTGTACGATGCTGGCTGGAACAAGTTTCGCCCCTTGAAGAAGTATTCTGATATCCTCACTTTGTCCGTGGTAAGTATACTGACGTTTGTAACTCTGCAAAACG
>OX419339.1:19061725-19089225 GCA_948470475.1 Galaxea fascicularis
CACAAAGTTTTACAGTGTATGATGAATGAGGGTTGTGAGATGGGACCTACGGTTTTATCAATCTTACCAGAAAATACAGTGGAACCCCGCTAAATGACTACCCTGTTAATATGACCACCTCATTATTACAACCACTTTTTTGTGGCCAGAGCAGCAGAAGCCCACTTATTTTCTTATTTTGAAAGCCCTGTTAATCCGACCACCCTGTTAATACCACCAAAGTTTCATGGCCTGATGGTGGTCGTACTAACGGGGTTCCACTGTACACGTACTAGAAGTCTAACTGTTTGCAGTCTAACCAAGGCAACACCTACTCCTCAGTTATTTAAGGTATCATGGTAGGTGGATTTTGACGAAAAATAGAAAACAATTTTTTTTTTTGCTTTTCAAATTGAGTAGACTGAGATAAATATTTTGCAAAAAGAATGGGAAAAAAAGCTTTTTTACTTTTTAAGATAAAGAGAAAAACTATTTTTGAATCTCATTAACCCCTGACGGTCTTTTGACAAGTTCCTGTCATCTCTAATTAAAATTTACCGTCGGCTGTCACCTGTAATGCGAATGCGGCGTGATATAGTTCATTTGAACGAAAGAGACGTACACGCGAACTGTTCTTGATCCGGTTGTTTTTATCGCTAGTTGGCTTTTGTTCTTAACAAGCTTAGCTTTTGAAGTTCTTAATGTCCAGACGAAAACGCAAGAAAACGTCTTGTCCGTTTGCGTCTTCAAAGAAGCCGAAGAGGCGAAAATCTGGAATCAAGGAATTTTGTGTGAAACAAGCAAGATCTTTGGCTTTGAGCAACCGTAGGTCGTCACGGTACTACAGCCAAGACGAATGGGTATTGGAGGACACTAGTCCCGCCAATAAAGCCGTAGAGCAACCTGCAACAAGTGCTAGTCGCACAAAAATATTGCTAGAGAACGAACTGTTTTTCGTGCCAGAATTGAAGACGTCTGTTTAATTCAAGTTGTCGTAAGCCATTGTTGCTGTAAACTGACCCGTGCCGACATCTGTCAATGCGTCATTAAATCTTCTTACATGCTGGGATTTTTAACACCTAATCACAGAAATCTCATAAAACGTTTTTCGTCTTTTTCTCGATAACATAAAACTGCGTATAAGGGTGAACATTTTTAGTTCGTTTACGCGCGTCTTCCGACGGAATTAGCTGAAAATCGGCAGCCATGTTCAAGGATACTTTGTTCGAAAAACGGTGTCAGGCTTTGTTTAATTTCGCTTCCGTTTCCAAGTTATGGACTCTTTTGTACAAAGGAACGTCCGCATGGACAATATCAAACTTTAGGAGGTTGTAAAAAAAAAACCAAACCGCATCTGGAAAATCGCAGACACGGTTTTTGAGGGTGATGTGTGAGAAAACATTTCCGATATTAATCGCGCCGATCCGATAATTTTCGCGCAGAAACGAACCAATTTAAGCGAAGCAGTGTTTCTGAGCATTTCTTTTAATATCACTGCAACACCGACTTTTTAGAAAATTTCAGAGATATGATTGTACTGTATAACTATTAAGCTTTCAGAAAATGTATAGGTTGATGAGGTTTTCTTTCAAAGCATCAGCGTAAGGGCGCGATTTCCAAACACTGTCAATCCACCTACCATGATACCTTAAAGACCCTGGGTGTTGCTCCGGCCAGAGTTTGAACCTGCAACTTCAGTCCAGTAATCTAACAACTGAGCCAACTGATCACAGTAAAATGTAATAAAAAATAAAAATTAAAGTAGCAAAATGCAGTAAATAATCAGTGAGTTTTAATTGAATGGGTTGAATGAATACGGAATTGTAATTGTTAATCAATCAAAATAAATCTTCTTAATAATAATAATAAGTAGAGGGGAAAACCGGAGTAGCGGGAGAAAAACCACTTGGAGCAGAGTAGAGAACCAACAAACTCAGCCCACTTATGACGCCGGGTGCGGGAATCGAACCCCAGAAACACTGGTTGAAGGCGAGCGCTCTCACCACTGCGCCCAACCCTGCTCTCCTTTTATTGAGTAATTCTTACTGATTGTTTATTGATTATCAATATCAATCCATCAATTGATATCAATTGTCATCGACTGTCATCTTATATCGATTTCATCGATGTTTAGGCCCTGAAACCATGAACTGTCCACAATTTAAAGATTCATATATTTTTGCATTCGAGTGATCATGAAACGACAGAGGTCATGCACATGCATTCTCTTTCTGAACTTACAATTCTCTCTGTGCCATAAATATCCTCAAGTTGTTTGGCTGCCTCTTGTGTACCGTCTGGGCTTCCGTCGTCGATAATAATTATCTCGTAATCATTCCCACTACATAAAACAACAATTGACATTTTTAAAAACATGCTCCCAATCACGACACCAGAACAAAGCTGTGAGAAGAAATCAGTACATTTTACCGAACTATGGGAAAGAAAACATACATACCTTTCGGAGAAAGCCTTCACGATCAACCAAACGATCAAGGGAAGGTTTTCTCTTTCGTTGTATGTGGGCAACAAAATTGAGTATTTATCCTTCTTGTCCGCCATCTTGAAATTTGACGTGGCAAGGTAAACCGCTGCTCAGTTGTTAGAAGATCGCTGCCTCTCAATGCGCCTTCACATCAACAGGAACGCCACTGTCTAAAAAGCGCAAAAATATCACAAAAACAGCGGCCAGCAATGTACAGAATGATCCACAGTTCGCTGACCAGCTGCTCAAAACCTGCGAGTTATAATTAAGTCTAATTAACATCTGCCAGTGACGTGTGGCGTTATGCCGTATCTATGTTTTATGGTCATCTCAGAATGTTGCCTGCAAATCACAAAAAAATAAAAATATTGATGTTTCCATCAAGACAGGTCAGGTCACACGGGAAGCGCCGGAAAGCTTAACTTGCACGCCATGTAAGGCCCCTAACTGATGAATTAAGTCCGGCAAAAGAGCGGCGTCTGAATCAGTTCGGTACGACAGTTTTAATTCGGAGCGGCAACATAGTTAAGTTCAACAAGGTCTGCTGCATTATTCGACATTGAAGCGGCAACTGATTCATACGGCGCTCTTCTCATATGCCGAACCAAAATAATGCATTAATTATGACAACGTATAAATGTTGAATGCCTTCTCCGTATATAAAATACACGTTAGGTTCGACACACGGTACGCCGTCTGAATCAGCTGTTGCGCCAATGTCGCTCCAAAGTCGAACCTAATTCAATCAAGTTCAGCACATGAGTGGAGCGGCGTCTGAACCAGACCTAAGATAATCCAAGACAGTCTTGGATTCTGAATTCCACGCGGTGGATTCCGGATTCCAAAAGCGGCTGGATTCCAGATTTTAGTTTGTGGTTTACCGCTTGCCCTTACATTTCCTTTTCCTTTTCTTTAGGAATGACTTCAATAACGGGCGCTCAACGAATAGTTTTGGTAAAAAATTTGTTCGGAAAGACCTTGCCTACCTAACATTATCAAAGTCGTGTTTTTTTTAAGGTGGCTCAATATGCTCAATATGGCATTACTCAGGAAAGTTGGAGATAGCTATGTAGTCAACATCTCAGAGGCTGTGGAACCAAAGGAGTACAAAGTGAACGAAGCAAAGGAGACGGAGCATGAATGGAAGCAGAAAAGAATGCATGGGCAGTATGCGAGACAAAAGGAAGGTATTGACTAGGATACGGAACTTGGCAGTGGATTGCAAAAGGAGATTTGAAAGGATGTACTGAGGCCCTGGTATGTAGCGCCCAGGAACAAGCTTTGAGAACAAATTATGTGAGATTTCATATTGATCACACAGCAGAATCCCGTTTGTGTACAATGTGCGGAAGTACGTAAGAGAGAAACGGTGGCCCGTGTGGTGAGTCTTTATTGATAAGGAGGAGCTGAGAGAGGTTGTCAAAATTGATGTCGCCATCCCAGGTGATGACAGGGTGAAAGATAAGGAACTTGAGAAGTTAGAGAAATACCAACTATAGAAAGATGAAATTGCAAAAGTCTGGCATATGCCCCGGCGAAAAGTCATTGTAGTGCCTGTTGTTATTGCGGCCCTTGGAGCCATATCAGTTAACTTTAAGGAGTACATAAAGCGAATCGGCGTGAACTTGACGTTGGAAGTGATCCAGAAAACAGCATTGCTGGGGACGGCAAAGATACTAAGGAAAGTACTGTTCCTGTGAGAAGAAGGAAAAGAGAGACCTGGGACCCGTGGTGACTTGTTGTAACCCGCTCCCAAGGACTTCACCAGGCCGAACATCCCGTCAGAGTATATAATGAATGGACATAATAACAATAAAACTTATATAGCGCCGATATCAATATTACTATTTTCATCAGCGAATAATGTTTTAACGTATAATGGTATCATAGCAACGTAACACTCAAAAAGCCTCTTAGAAATACTCTTCATTTGAGCTTTATGTGCCTGAAACTCAAAAACAATTTAGGTGACCCCCGTTTTTTTATTCTTAAATTGCAATCAGCATATCAAGATTCATCTCTCTGCAAAGTTTAAAAAAAAATAGTGCAGGTTCAGAGCCTTCTTAAATTCTTCGATAATTTAAGGAGGCTCTGGACCTGCTCTACAGATTTTTTCAAAACTTTGCAGAAAGATCTTGATATGCTGATTGGAAAACGGGACTCACCGAACTCGTTTTTGAGATTCAGGCACATAAAGCTCAAATTAAGGGTGTTTCTAAGAGGGTGTATTGTTCCTATGGCAACATTATATGCTACAAGATGACAAGACAAGATGATTTTATATTTAACTTAGCTCAGTTTTACACAACATATAAGTTAAGTTTACATGTACATGGGTAACTAAATACATTGTAATTAAAGAATAAAAGAAAATGAAACTACAAAGACGAGGGCAAGTTAGGATCATCCAAATAGCAAAGGCTAATCTAGTGGATGACCCCTCTATTGAACTACAATTACAGACAAAATTAAAGTATAAATATGTTTTTTTAAAAAAAGTATTACTTCATGCGCTAAGGCAGACAAGAGTTAGAATAAGGATAGAATTTTTAAGGTTCTTACGAAATACTCTAAGAGAACTTGAATTAGTGATACTTGTGGACAAAGAGTTCCAAAGACGAGGACCAGTGAATTTTAGAGAGCGTAAGCCATATTGAGTGCTATTAACAGAGGCTATATAAGGTTTTTATTACATGATTGCCTCGTTGAATTGGAATGAACAGAAGAAGTAAATTTGAAATATTCATTGAAACAGGGGGGTAACACTCTGCATGACCATTGATAAACAAAAGAGAGTATCTGTGATTCAATAACATCATTAAGCTTTAGCAGGCTGAAGGATTTGAAAAGTGGCTCAGAATGGGATTTTGGTTGAGAGAAAGAAATTATTCTGGTTGCTTTTTTTGGATAATAAATAGTTGTGTTAGAAATGAGGGGAAGGTTAGACCCCAGACATGGACACCATAAGTGAGGAAGGGATACATAAGAGAATAATAAAGCATGACAAGAATATGGTTGTCAACAAAATGTCTCACTTTTGACAAGATACCTACTGTTTTTGATAGTTTCAGACAAAGCTCATTAATATGACTTTTCCATGTTAAGTTGGAATCGAATGTTATGCCTAGGTACTTGGTAGAGTCAGTTTGTTTAATAAGTGCATCATCAATTTTAATTCTTAATGACTGCTTAGGTTTAAGTTTACTAGAATGAAATAGTATAAAATTAGTTTTTTTTAGTGCCCATAATGTCAAAAAATGTTTTCTGCTCATCCAATTCTACATTTCACCAAATGAACTTCTGCGAAAAAATTTTTTGATTTCGATAAAACGCAATTTTTTTATAATTAATTATTAATTTTTTTTTATAACTTTCTCGGTTTAAAGTGAGTAGTGACGTAGGTTCAGGAATACGTGATTTTGGGTCATGACTTATTACGCGGGGTGAGCACCGCGTTAAGGTTTCGGTCGAATTTCGTTTTCATCGTAGCCACAAATTGCAATGTTTTTTAAAGTTTCCCGTTCCCGCGGGGAGTCTCGAGAGAATGCTGCGATTTCATTGGCTCTCAAGAAAATCGTCCGATTTCATTGGCTTTTCATCATCCTGGAATCACGTGCCAGGCTCGTGCAAGGACCGTGCCAGGTCAAGGTGGAAACTACAGAAAGGCTGGCGTGAGAAAAATGGCTTCCTTATGTATGAGGCGTGAATTTACAAGATAGTAGTTTGCCGGTCTCAGAAGGAAAACACTGCTCTTTAAAGCTGTAAATCAAAAGAATAAGTTGTAAGAAACACTCGGCAGCCTCAACGGTGGAGATCAGTTTGTTCATAATGAAGAAATCCCTCTTTGAGGACAGATCAGTGAGTGTGGTTTTGTGATCAAAGCGAAGTTCGTTTGAGCTCTTAGACTGGGAATCCACCTTGCAAAACATTACAGGTTTGGATGTGGTTGCTCCGTGAGATGTGAATTTTTACCGTGCTTTTATATGCTTCAATGCCTGATTCGTCGTGTGTTTCCAAGTAACTTTTATCAGTCTGATCAGTGAAATTCGAGTCAATAAATTAGCTATACAAGAGGCTCGCAGTTCGCTTGCTTTGCTTTCCGCGTAGTTTTACTCGAGGCAAAAATTAAACGCCTTTGCTTTTCAGCTGTAAATGGAGGCTTACCTGAGTAAACTTAATATTTAATCAGAAAATTAACGTTGTTTTGGTTTTGTGTATTGAATCGTTAACAATTGCACAAACTGTCACGCCACAAACGTAAGCGTGTGCTTGAAACAAGTGAGCCATTGATCAAACCAGTGAGTTCACACGAATCGAAACAGTGAGTTTACTATTCACTCACAATTTATCGAGCGATGTTTGTAATACTCTACCAATTGCTTACATTAACATTAACATTAATTTGTGCGTATGAAAAGATTCTGTCTGTGCAGGGGTAGCCTGCGTGACACCGAGAAAAGAGCTCTTTTCTCGGCGTGTGAAACAAGAGCCGTAAAAGGCGTCTGTCACGCAGGCTAGTGCAGGGGTAACCATTCAAATTTAGTGTCACTGTAATATTGACAAACACATCCCGCGTAAACGCCTACAGGCGTCTTGTCTGACTTGAAAACAAGTGGGAATTTTGCCTCAGAGTGGTCTTCATTTAGTTTAAAATGCCCGAAAGGTGCGTTGCCGCTCTTTGTGACAACGTTAATGATCCCGAAAACAACACCAGTCTTCATCGAATTCCTTTTTTTGGCGAAACATGCCCGATAAAACAGAGAATACGTGAGACGAAACCGGTGGGTAAACTTCGTCCTCGAAAGAAGCAAGGACTGGGTGCCGGGAAAAACCTCTTCGCTGTGTTCAATGCACAGAAGATGACTTCTCTAGGCCCCCCTAATTTAGGAGTAGTAAAGATGAAGAGGGAGCTCAAAAGAGATGAAGTAGGTGTTTGTGTCTTCCCTTCGAGGCATATAAGCCGAGAGAATTGCGACGAAGAAGTACCTTCGAAGAGGAGCAGAGGACAGCGAATGGTAAGCCACCTAGCCTGTCGCTTCTATTATTTCATCGCTCCAGTATTTTTGACCTCGTTTTGTAATTTCTTCGTCAGATTTTATTTCTTGTCCTGTTGTTGTTTTGGTTTGTTCTCATAGATCGTGAGATCTGCGATGGCAAGACTGACGGAGTTCACTGCACACGAGAATATCGAAGGTGCCACAGCCTCGCACACTGCTATTTCCGGCCCTTCTGCAAGCAGCGAGGCAGTAAGCAGTCTTGCTTTAATGGACGGTTTCATTAAAACGATTTCATTGAATACATATTATATATATATGAGTGTGTGTGTCGCAATGATTGAATACCGTTGTCTTGTAATACTTTTTTGTAAACCCAAAATAGCACAGAAAATGCCAGAGATACCGTGCAGGAAGGAGGCGGAAATGAAGTAGGCGCAGCGGAAGTACATGGAAGTGTCTTTGTTGTTGTCTTTGATTTCGAAATGATTCCTATTCATACATTTATCTTGAAGAATGTGAACTCAACACAGAAGCAGAAACTTCAGTCATTGTTTCCATTCAAATTGTTTAGAATTATTTTTGTATTGAAATGTTTGTAATGGATACTTCAGTTCAAAATTTTAAAGTACGCGGTTTTCTAGACGTTTCTTTAACTCTCTCTCTAACTTTTCATTTTCTTGCTGTTTCTCTCGGTAACGTGCCAGCCATTCTTCATCTGCAAGCGGTTCATCCGTGTATGGCTCGAGCGAATCGTCCTCATTTTCATAGCTTCGACCGCTCGCGTCGACTTCTACGGCCTCTACCTCGACATTGTCAAATTCATCTTGACTGAATTCCGCAGTATCCGCAGTATTCTCGCTTTCCGTGCTAGAGACCTCTTCTTCCATAGCAAACAAGTAAAATCAGAAGGATTAAGGCGTGGAGGTCACTAAGGACACGTAATAAAGCTCACAATATCGTAAACGACCGGCACTCGACCTGTGTATTTATATGCACTAAAGGTCAAGTGAGGTTCCTGAACCTACGTCACAGACATCACTCACGTGGTCATTCGGAGCACGTTACTCTTGTGATCAGCGGCAGGGGTCGACCGCAAGAAAATAGAATTTTGAACTTTGTAAAAATTCGTAAAAAAATCGCGTTTTATCCAAATCGAAAAATTTTTTCACCGAAGTTCATATGGTGAAATGTAGAAATAGATGAGCAAAAAACATTTTTTGACATTATGGGCACTTTAAGTGCTAATCGATTACATTTCATCCATTCAGCAACAGATTTTGATTTGGGATTTAGGGTTGCTTAGAGGTGACTAAGGTTTTTGCTAGAGAAATAAAGATGAGTGTCATCAGCAAATCGATGAAATGCTAGTAAGCTAGAAGTATTGGGCAAATCATTTACATATAATGAGAATAAGAGGGGTCCTAGAATCCCGGGGGGGGGTACTTGGGTCAATTTTTGCTGGGTTTGTGCCGCTGGCCTCTCAGAACCCCTACCCCATTATAGTCTATTCTTTGGCCAATTATAGACCCCATCTTAATGTTATTTTCGCGATCCCAGCTTAGTCACCTTCTGTTTATTCCTCTACCTTAAGTAGGTCATCCTAAAATGAATTGAAACGTTTGTTAAATTGAATGTAGAACACTTTACTTTTCATATCCCAGAAATCCCGAAAATGCGCGACCCCATTCTAGTAACTCCACAAAAAATGTAACCCCATTATAGTCACTCCAGTCGTGAAAATGCGACCCCATCCAGCGGCACATCCCCGTTAGCCTCTTATAAGGAAGTACCTCCCCCGGGCCTAGAATAGATCCTTGTGGCGCTACAAAAATGGTCATAACTTATTGAAAATAATTGGGGATTGTTTTGGATACCATTTTTATGGAAACAAACAGAAAATTGTGATAGTATCAATCCATCAAAGAATTGGTGTTTAAAAATAACGAAACCATTTACCTCAATTCTAACTTCGAGCGAAAGAGTCATAATCAGATGCACAGACACTTATGATTCAACGAAGACCATGTTTGCGTTTTCTTCTACGATTTGAAAGCTTTTTTGCAAAAAAAAAAAAAATAACAGGAAGAAATCAGGTGTTTTAGCGGATGAAATTTACTCCTTCGTGTATCCGCAATGAATATTTGGGGGCTCTGAAGTCCAATCTCCGTTTATTCCACATCTGAAGCAACACTGAAGAGGAAGGGGTACTCTTGTATATTCAGGTTCCTCGAGGTTCCAGTAATTAGGGGTTAACAGTAACAAAATAACTAAATGTTGCAAATCAGTTCATTTTAGGTTCATACGTAAATCGCCTGAAGAACTGTTAATTCAATGCTTTAGTAATTTGCTGCGAAAGGGGTGCCAACATACATTTTACACTGGAAGTGAACAGCTCGAAAATGTTTGTCGGCTATTGTTTCTAATTACTTTTGTTTTAAGTTTCTATGCATTTTAAACGAAAATCGTAGCACTGAAACAGTAATAAAACTAAAATAAAACTTAAACCAGTTTATGCAGTAAATTAACTGGCTCTTGCTGCAAGCTATCCCGAAGAAAATTCCGTCTTTCCTTTGTTGCTTTTCATGAAGAACTGTGTTTGGTCACCTCAACCACACTTTAACTTTTGTAAGATTTGCATTTAATCATGTGTCCAGGAATAAAAAATTATTTTGTTTTGCTGTCCCTTTTTACTCGTGGATATGCTTTTAGCATCCACGAGTGATAGTGGCTTTCTGTATGCAAATGAATGACTCACTCCGGTGTAACCGGAACTGAAATAATTAGCCAATCCCACGCCACTGGCAAGGGAAACTTTTGACTGCGCAGGTGCGTAAATTTTATTTGTTTGCCATTCTCGTCCCCAGAGCTCACGTTCCTTCTGGGCTGCGGCAGAAATCGAGAGCTCTGGCCAGTTCCGAAATATGCGCAGTCGCAGTGAAGGTGCATTTTTGTAGCCGTTGGCAACAACTGTTGTTTCAAACTTCTGAGGTTGCGCAGAAGAGCCGGAAGTCCGTGATTCACGGACTTCCGGCTCTTTTGCGCAAACGCAGAAGTTTGAAGCAATAGTGGTTGCCAACGGCTACGAAAATGCACCTTTACTGCGACTGCGCCTATTTCGGAACTGGCCAGAGCTCTCGATTTCTGCCGCAGGCCAGAAGGATCGTGAGCTCTGGGGACGAGAATGTTTGTTTGCAATCACGCGATTTTGTGCGCTGCAAAATTGGGCAACCAAAAGATTAACTATAAAGCTTTCATAAACAGGTCGTCAGCAAGCCAAATCAAAAATACTTCCGCGAAAAGCAACTCAAGGTTAAGACAAAAACTCTTGTGTGACATCGATTATCATAGTTTTGCGGTCGGTAGATCGAGAAGTTTTTTCGTGTTGAGGTGTCCGTGGTCAAGATGGCGGTTTGTCTGCAACGAGTATCCATTTTTGTGTTGTCCAAGGGTCTGCTTCAGATCGTAGTTAATACCAAGCTAAAAAAATATCACTGTTTTGGTAAGTGTAACTCATCTTTGATTCGTTGACTTTCTATTTTCAGGACTTCAACGGGGCTTCAACCCATGATCTCGCGATTCCGGTGCGATGTTCTACCAACTGAGTTATGAAGCCTCTGACGTTGGGAGCTGGTCAGGTTTGCTTTTCATATGTTCCCGTGAAAGATACGTAAGTGAATGATGCTTATGAAGGAAATCATATGTGAACTGTGGAGATATGAAATCAGAATGATCGTCGCAACTGTGATCGCAATTCTTTTTTATTTCTTTCATATGCATCACTCACTTACATATCTTTCACGAGAACATATGGACCCAAAATTGACCTGCTCCCAACGTTCAGGCTTCTTTACGCAATTGTAAAAGTGCGGTCACAACTGCAACGATCATTCTTCATTTGTTTTCATATCCCCGTAGTTCACATATGATTTCTTTCATATGCATCACTCAGTACAGAGTAAATGAACAATTACCTGTCCGTAATATGTGTGTGATACTGGTCGCTGATTGGGCACAAAACTACATTGCCACAAAATTTGTGCCCAGTGAGTCAGGCCCATAAATAACCAGCGTATTTTGAGAACAAGAGCAAACTCAAAAGATCGATAGCATAGATAACTATATCACCAGGGTACGGAGCCCAGTAAGTGCCCGAATGGTTTCCCTCCCCTTTTCTGGCCTGATATCGACTTTTTGGCCACCTTTTCTGTCGACATATTTGTAGACGTTTTTGTCGTCTTCTTTGACAAATTTCAAGATTTCTGTAGACTTTTTTGTCAACTTTTATGTCGAGATTTCTGTCGCCTTTCCTGTCAATATTTACTTCGAATTTTTTGTCGAGACGTTTGTCCTATTGTCTCAAAACGGCGACTAGTCGTCGATCGGTGTACAGCTTCTAGACGTTAACAGTTAACTGACAATTGGCCTAAAAAATAGTAGTTAACTGATATTTGGCCCAAAAATTAGCAGTTAACTGATAAATGAAAAGTTAACAGTTAACTGACATTCTATTATTATACTGAATACCATTGTTGTTGTTAATGAAAGCAACGAAGGTTTTTTCCTAGCGGCGAAGCTATTTCGTGACATTTACCTGTCCCGCTTCGTAAATTGACAATTTATACCTTGGTTTTAGTAAAGTCCGACCCCCAAGACTGATTGGCGTGCTGAAGTAAAAAAAAATCGGGTCATGATGCCGTATTTTTCGCTGTAAGAAAATGAAAGTTGATGGTTAACTAAAATTAGTAGTTAACTGACAACTGGCCAAAAAAATAGTAGTTAACTGATAACTAGGTAACCCCATTAGCCCCTTTCTTCTAAACTGGCTATTTCCCCACCCTGCAAGTGAACCGCGGTGGACGGACGCAATGGCATCACTGAAAGCTATTTTCGTCGACCAACGGCTTGACTATATAGATATTTCTCTTTGGACTGATTTCGGGAAAATCCAATGAAGTGTTGTCCTTGTAAAGCAGGAAATTTTGTTTTATTAATTGCCTAAGCATTTGAAAGCATTAACGTGAAATTATTGGCTATCTTTAAAACGGAGAACGAGGAATCGGAGAATGGGAATGAGGAACAGGGAACGGGGAATCTTTAAAACGAGGAATCTTTAAAAACGGGAATCTTTAAAACGGGGAATCTTTAAAAGCGGGAATCTTTAAAGAATATAGCGGCAGAAACCGACACAACGTAGAATGTTTTTTACAATGGTGTACTATATTTCGGCTGGCCAAACCAGCCTTCTTCAGGTACAGTGTGAATTTTACATCGGACGTGTTTAATGTAGCATATTACCGGAAATACGTAAAACTATTTGACAGTGTAAATTAAAGATAAACATACGGTGAAATAAAATAATAAATTGACATAATGAAGGAAAACAATTACAAGGTTTCTTCGCGGATGTTCAGACCATCGGGATTAATTGTTCTGCCTTTTTGAATTAAAAAAGCCTCCCTGGCCTTTCGAATGGAGTCTCGGTTGGAAAAGATTTTTTCGATGGGTATTAATTGCATGTCGTTAGCAGTGTGGTTAGGAGAGGACAACCTAGCCTCTTTGGCGAACGCATCGATGAAGTCGAGTGAAGACCCGAGCAATTTCTTAACAACAACTGTTTCACCTTCTCTGGCCGAATCTCCGTCCTTCCTCCTTGTGTATTCGGTGACAAAAACGACTCCAAACGATCCTTGCCCGATAACATCTTGTCCGCCGAGATCATCAGTCCACTTAAATTGTGGAAGACCTTCGAAGCGACCGAATCTCTTTTTCTTGGAAGTAAATGTAATGGGTATTTTGAATTTGTCTTCGCAAGACCGCATCGCGAAGAAAGAGGTATCGTGAAGCACACAATGACGGATTATACGCGAAATTCCCGCCAAAATATCTAACAACCGATCGATGAGAGTTTCTGTGTCAGATAGCCTATAATATTGTCATGGAATGGTAAATTCTCCACAACTCTGAAGTTAAAAAGCAAGCTAATAAAAATTATGTCACAGAACACCACCGGCACATCGTTTGGCATCTAATTACTGTATAGCTGGTTTTCAGTGTCACGCCACTCAAAATAGATCAAAATAAAAATAAATCAAAATCAAAACCGTTCAATAGATAGAGTCCAGAATCTGGGAAAAGAAAGAAAGAAAATATGCAAAGACGTCCCCCGAGATTCAGGTCACTGCAATGTTTCTTATGCTAGGTATACGGACAAATTTCTTACCAGATTTAAAGCTGAGATTTGTTTGGAGACGCCATGCTGGCCGGAAACCAACAGAAACAGCTGTCCCTGAGTTTGCCACACAAGCGTGGGAAACTCAACAAAAATTACAATATTACTTTTTCTAATACTGACAGCCAAATTCCATGAGATACATGACTTTTTAGCAAACAGTACAGCTCTCTCGGCCGCCGTGTAAATGTCGCGTCACGCAAAGCTTAAAAATTCCAACGTAGTCTATCCCACTGTGTGTGCCATATATTTGTCGTTGAGTAGTACGTCTTTCCATTAGTACTTGATAACGGTAGGACAAATATCTATCGCTGCCAAACTCAATTTAAAAACGTGGCAGTACGGAGTTGAGATGAATTCAGGCGGTTCGATTTTTCTGTAGGTGTAGCGGATCTCAAAGAGTAAGAATCGAGATTTGAACCGCTCCACTAGCCCGCTAAACAAGTATGCTTTAGCGTGCGGTACAAATAGAATGAATAAATTGATTTTAGTTGATTCAATAATTCCCAAAGCTTCCCTGATTTAAAGATTCCCCATTTTAAAGATTCCCGCTTTTAAAGATTCCTCATTTTAAAGATTCCCCATTCCCCGTTCCCCATTCCCATTCACCAATTCCCCGTTCCCCGTTTTAAAGATAGCCTGGCTGGCTCAAGCCATGTTTGCCAGGTACGTAGTGCAAATTGAGTTGACCTGCTTGTATTGATACTTTTCTGGTCTTCAACACTTTTATCAAGGTCCTCTTCTGATGATGTTCAGATTTAGAGATTTTCCAACCGATTTTCTCAACAGATTACCGACTGACTTTTTTACTGATTTTCCTTCCAAGTCTAACAACAACATGTGCGAAGTAAAAATCCGAGATCAAATGTCAATCAAGACATCGTGCTCCGATTGGATAACTAGACAAGAGTACAAATCACGTGCGAGTGACGAAATCTATAGAGTAACGAAATCTATTTCTGACAATATCGTAGGATATCAGGACAGTGGAGTTGGCTTCTGATTGGCTAATTGCGAATTTGGGGACGGTAAATAAGAAAACAATCCGGAAGAAAAAAAGGAAGGAAGACTGGGGACAAAAATGACTGCGTGACTCTTCACTTTCACTTTCCCTAGCTTCCACTGAACTAGTTTCCGCTATTCCAGTTGGTTTTTATCCTTTTCTTCTTGAAATTTTGACTGTCAGCTCAGGTATGTTGAATTTTAAATTTCAGAACGTACTGAGAAGAGAGCGATGTGATTTTCCAAGCTCGTGAAGTCAACAACTCCAAACTATCCCATAGCTGACGTTAGTATTCATAGCCTTGTTTGTGATGTTTAGTATTTGTTGGATCACTATCTTGTTGTATTCAAACGACAGTTAAGTTCAGAGATGGGTTGATGACAGAGGCTTGCCGGGGTAGTCTCCACTTGGCGTCGGCCGAGATAGTAAAAAGAATTTCGTCTCGACTCTGTGAAACATCATATTATTTAGAGTCACTTAAGCATAATTGCTTTGTGGCATGCTGAGATGTCTGAACATCGAGACGAGCCAGCGATTATATGATGCTTCGAATGTCGCCCTGCATTCTGTTTCTCCAATCCTTTTTGCGCTCGTTCAAACGAACCGTCCTAAACTAACGTATAAGCCCCTGGCTTTGGCATTTCTTTGTATCTCTTGTTTTGTGCTGTTTTAATAATTTTAATAAATAAATATTTAAACAGTTTAATAAGTAGCTCAATTGTTGGGTAACGTGACTCTATATACCCACACACAAAACCGTTTCTCGCCTTCGCAATACACAACATAAATTTCCAGTTATTTAATACGGCAATAATCTGTATGGCCAACCAAAAAGCGCAACATTTGTTCTGTGAGTCGAATTGTTTACATTAATGTATAATTGCTGGATTGCATGTGACGGCATGGCGGTCATGTTGTTGGTCAAGAACAATAGTCTGTCTCACCGCTGGGAACTAAACTTTATTTTTATGCAAATTATGCAAAACAAAATTGTATTGTTTTGACAACCAACATGGCCGCCTTGCCGCGTGAGTGAAATCGAATAATAGTCCTCTACAAAGAAGCATTTTTTGAGCTTAAAGTCGTGAAGCCAGGGTCAATAGAGTTAACATTTATGCAGATGATCTGATGATCCATATGCTACAAATAGACCTGAGAACCACAGTGGAAAGAAACAACAATGAAAGGAAATAAACTTGAATCATCAATTTATTAGAACGAAAAGGTAAACAGATCTTGTTACATAACACAAGAGTGCCTAAGAATTCTTTAGAATCCTCTGACTCAGGTTACGAATATTTTGCGTGGCTCTCTGATCACATGTTGTTTTCCCAGACTATTGACGTCATCATTGTTTCGCCTGATTGTGCACTCTTGCCAAAGAGTGGCTGTACGTTCTCTCTTCTCATTTCTGACTGTGGATACTGGTAAGTTGAATCCTTTAGAAGTGTAATATAGTATAAACGACTGACAAACGCTTTGACGAGTGATGTTCATATACATGGCTTCAGTGTAAAGAGTCAAAAGTCAACAGTGCCTTGTTCTGCCAGCAACTTAACTGTTGAAACCATACCACAGCTGTTACTATAGTTTCAGCAGTGAGAATGAGGTAATCAGATGGTTCTAACTATTGAGTCTGTGGATAAAATCCTAATATGTGGTTGTTCATTTAAAAGCTAAATTTTCAGAGTAGAACTTTCCGGTAGTGCTGTTTAGAATGTACTGTGAAGGAAGCGATGTGATTTTCCTAGCTTGGAAATACTCGGTGTGAAGTCAACAGTGTATTCCCCAATTAGAAATATCGAAACCATGCCGTAGCTAATGCTGTTAATCATTTCCTTGTTTGTGATGTTTCGTATATGTACCCTAAACCTAGAATTTCTATCTTGTGGTATTCAAACTGCAGTTTAGTTCAAAGATGGATTGATGACAGAGGCCAACTGTAGGCCAAGATACTTTCAGAGTTTAGTCTCTGTGAAAGATCATATTTTACTTCACTCATGAACAAGTGATAAGCCGTAAAGCTTTGCTTTGCTTTGTGGCATGAAGATGTCTGAACACTGAGACGAGTCGGCGAATATATAATACTTCGAAAGGAAAAAGAAAACAACAGCCTTTGTGACATAAGACAAGCGTGCATGCCCTTTGAATTGTTTGAATATCTTTACACGGCTCGCTGTCTGATCGCGTGATGTTTTCCCAGACAATTACGTTAACAGCCAATCCATGTTTTGCCTAATTTTCTGCTTTCGCTTTTGACAGAGACCTTGTAGCTGCTGTGTGTCTCTTCTCGTTTCTGACTGTGGGTGAAGGTAAGTAAAATCCTTTACGAGTTTAAAAGACAGAGGGAATGAAAATAAAAACACACTGATGTTCTTAGGGCGTTAAAATTCATCGCAAAGTCAATAGTGCCTTGTTCCCCTGGCAACTGTCCAAGCCTTGCGACAGCTTGCCTTACTATAGTTTCCGCATACAGTGTGCAGTGAGAATGATGGAATCATTTGGTTTTAGCTATTGAGTCTATGGATGAACTCCAGATGAAATCCTTACGGGGGTCCCTAATATGTAGCTGTTCATTTAAAAGCTAAATTGTCAGAGCAGATCCTACTTTCTGAGTAGTGCTGTTTATAGCACTGTTTGCATGGTGATTTTGTCTGTTCATCAAATTCCAGTGTTGAGTATATGTTGTCATCTTTTTCAGATACAAGTTGTTCTCTCTTTTGTGACTAATTAGTGAAATCCAAAGGTTGGAACCATTCAAACAAAAGGTATGGAGCACTCAGTCTGGTACCTGATAAACTCTTCAAGATGGTCTCAACCTTTAGTTTAATTTGTGTGCTCCCAACTGGATTAATCCTCTGATATTCAGGGTTGTGCTTCTATGCAGGTGACAGATGATTTGTGCTTGTCCAGACAAGTTTGTCTGCAACTCCGGCTTTAGCCAATATAAAGTAATACAAGAGAAGAGCCAAAATTTTTTTGTGATTTCTTCGTATATTTGCCTTTCTTCTGCTCCAACTCTTTTTAAAAAGGGAACCCTTTAGGGTGCTGAATCTTATGTTGTTATAATTTACAATAATACTCGTAGTAACCACAGGTTAGAAAGTGCAAGCCTGAATGCACTTGAAGAGCTTTTGTTTAGATGTTGGCAATAGAGAAGATGGTAATGCGTGCCTTGTTTTGAAAGCGTGACAGAAAATTACTTTCGATTCTCACTAGTTAGCTAATTAAATATTCGATCAAGAAGGGGCCGGTCGCGGAGGAATGTTTATTTGCTCAAAATTGAGGCAAAATCTTTCAGAGATGCAAGACAGGACATTGTAAGGATACAGAGAGTAATTTGGGACCATTTGCTAGCTTTTAAGAGTGAAATTATCCAGAAGCAAGCTTTATTTTCGCTTCCGTTTCCAACAACGAATAATTCACCCTTTGTTTTAATATACGCTGTCTGTTCTGTTTTTTCTTTCATTCTCTTTTCTACCACACCGAGGTCATTTTCTCGTCTAAATCTAAAGCTTGGGATTAATGTTCTCATTCAAGGTTTAGCTCTGAGGTAAAATCCCATGTGACAAACTGTTATAACTGACACATTTTTCGCATTCTGATCGTTCTTAGTTGCAGAACAAAATTTCAATTTCCGGTTTCAGCGTCCCTGTTATAAACATGGCGCGCACGCGTAATATGCAATTCGCTGATCAAGATTAGGGTTGAGGGCCTCTCTTGGGCCCGCAATTATGTGTGGACAACATTACATGAATTAAATACAAGCCCGCCTATTAAACACTATTTCAATAGAGTTTAGCTCTCTGGATGCACCATTCACAAACGATCATTAAATACATATTTTCATGGCTAGTCTGACACGCGTGTTTCGTCTCTGCCAAGGGACTCATCAGAGACCTTTCGGTGAAATCAGGCTAACTCGTCAAACATCGCGTTTGAAGTCCTGCTAGCATTTAGATGGTGGCAATCTGGTCTTGTATCACATAAGGATTCCCAATTGCATAACAAAACATGCAAAATTCAATGCATACTTTCATGGCTAGTCTGACACGCATGTTTCGTCTCTGCCAAGGGGCTCATCAGAGACCTTTCGGTGAAATCAGGCTAACTCGTTAAACATTGCGTTTGAAGTCCCGCTAGCATTTAGATGGTGGCAATCTGGCCTTGTATCACATAAGGATTCCCAATTGCGTAACAAAACGTGCAAAATTCGATGCATATTTTCATGGCTAGTCTGACACGCATGTTTGAATACAAAGCTTTTTTCACGCATGTTTAAATACAAAGCTTTTTTCGTACAGAGGACTTTATTTCCAGTATGGTCAAAACATATATATAACCAAAGATGTAACAGGGAATAAAACGCTTAATGTATTTATGCTTGTGAAGTGATGCAGATGACATAATAATTATCTCAATGAGTTAGACTAGATAGAATGTAGAACAATCAGTCCTGAAAATCTATTTGATGAGACTTAATCTGATTTAAAATATTTAATAATTACTTCTCAAAAATTACATAGTTACATAGTTATTACATACATACCAGTTATTGTGTTACAGCTGTTTTACAGCTTTGATGCTAAATGAACGAATGAATGAATGAATGACTTTATAATTTACAGAAATAAGTAAAACCAAAATTGAAAACATATGCGCAATAATATGTAACTATAATAAATATAATAAAATATAATAGATTCATTTAAAAGCTGTATAAAAATGAAATGGCTCCTAGCTATACAGCTGTGATGTTATACAACAGTTTATGCCAAAGTAACTAAACTTAATTTTAAACAATTAATTTAAGAACTTAATATTTGCAATATTGGTTTTAATACTTTTCTCAGCAAAAGCAAAATAAACTAAATAACATAAATCCTCTTATTACAACACCCTTGCACTATTCTTTAATTTCAAGCAGGCTGTATTAATTCTGCCACAAATGCCTCTGATGGCAGCCATTCAATATTAATATTCTTCACATCACTGTTTGTTGTTGAAAACTTGAAAACTATTACAGCAGGTAATTCAAAGTTGACAAACCCTTGCTAATGAGCTACCCCATCGTGGACAAAGGTAACAGAAATAAATCCAGCTTTCAAGATCCAAAAGTTATGTTGTTGCTTAATCATGTAAGAATGCCATTTGCTGCTGTTAACATTTCGATAGTGTGAACCATTGATTGTAGCAGGCTCAAAAAGGTTTTTAGCCAAGCACATATGTTCATAGGCAATACACCCCATACCTGAGCTGTTCATGTCAGATGATGACTCAAAAGTGCCACAAAAAGTCAAAGCAGGTGTTGCGACTGACTCTGGTTTTTATTTTAGTTGCCTTGCGGACCTATTTTGGGTCATGTGAGAGGTTGATCTTGTGGTGTGTGTTAATCGCCATGTTGTTGAAATGTTGAGATTAAAGAAAAGGAATGTCAGCCCTCTAAGTTTTGTTTATTGGGTGTTGTAGGGGACAGCAGGCATGTGTTACACATGCTCAAATGCTAATCTTGTCACCTACATTTACCAGAGATGGAAATAAGGGAAAACAGATTGATAGGTCATTGGCAGCTGGCTTTGTCCAATTAAGGTTTTTATTTTATTCTCGTGAAATTTTATTATATTATCTCATTTTTGCTGGCAAATTTGATCGGTAATTACCGATCACCGGCTGTTATTTCCATCCCTGTCTACATTTCCAGTAGGTTAATAAATTTTTTCTCCTTTTTTCACTGATAACTGTACTTAAGTTGGTGCACATTTTTGGGCTTTTTGAAAAAATCTGTCAGTGGAGAAGAAAGTTCAGGCAGTTATTATTGTAAAAATACCTTTTCTACATAAACTTGGTTATACTGATTTTCTAATAGTTTGATCTTTCCATTCTCATAAGAAAAGATTTCACTGTTGGGGCCTGCTTTCAAAATTATGAGACAAATGAAGTCAATTTTGATGGGCCAGTAGACTTAGTCATTGTGTTACTATGATGACTGGTTTCACAAATAAATCAAAGATTCTTACTTCATTTCTGGGGTAAATTTTACAGTGGTACAACAATCCTAAGTTCAGTCATTATCCCAAGCCTGCCTAATTATATAAAGTTTCCCTGAAAACCATTTTGTCAAGTCATCTCCTTTCCCCTCATAAAGTATCGAGGTATAGATTATGCAACTCATTTTTCAAAACATACGATAATGCAAAGGGTTGTCATTATCTGCTAAAATTAAAAAAGAACATTTTCTATTTATCGAATACATAGCCTGCGCAGCTTGGCGGTTTTGTTGGGGTAAAACCCACGTAAACACTTGCGGCGAAGCCTGTCGCAGCTTTGCTGCTTGTGTTTACGAGCATTTTACCCCAACAAAACCGCCAAGCTACAGTGTACGCAGGCTAGCGAATACACCAAAACATGTCCGTTAAGTTTTTGCTGGGGTGGTGGCCACTGAAACTTTAAAGGGTCTGCAATTATCACCTACTCTGCCACACTACCCAGGGACAGTTCTAACAGTACAGCTGTAAGTGGGTGATTGGCAGTTGTTTATTCAAAGCATAGAGCCAGAGGGAGGCTCCTTTGAGACTTTCACATTGACTGCAGTTTGTTTTTAAATGAGAGGTTTCACTATATCTGGCATGCATTGATAATTTTTCCTAATCAATTGTGTGACATAAATGATATTATTTCACTTCTTGTGTGGAGTGGATGGGGTAGGTTTTGGATACTGTGACTGTAGTAGAGTTTTGGCTGTCTAGATAATTGATCAGTGTAGCCACCTTTTGAGAAATCCAATCACTGGCCCATATTAGATAGTGCCTTCCCCTTTTGGTTTGAAATAGGGTTTTTGCAGCAATTGCTATATGCTTCCAAGAAAACTATAAACCAGCTTGTTCAAATTATTAATGAAAGTGTAAGGCTTGTGGGATGTGGCTTGGAGTGACAAGAATACCTCACAAACTGTGTCTACAATAGGCGACAAACGTGGTCGAGACAGTTGACTGAATCGAGTGCTAATTGCAACATTTCACTTATTCCATTTCAAATCCCGTTTACGTTGAGAGCCACCCCCACTCCCCCTTTTCAATGTTGCACAGGAAGTAAGCAAGTTCTAGAGACAGGAAATCCAACATTGTTTTGGGGGGTGGGGGGGGGGGTATATCGTATAGTTTAGGGGGAAATGAGCCTTAAGTACTCCAAAAGGGCAAAATGTCTCAACACTTTTGTCGCTCAGTGTAGGTAAGCTGAAAGCCACTCATTGGGCACTAAGGCCACGTGATAGTGGGCATTACCCCTTAAATCTACCAAATAAAGTTTTCAGAGCGTGAGCATTAGCAGCCATGGACAGCTGTTTCGGCCTTGTTAGGCCTTGTCAGCATGGCGTAGCTAAAACCCAGGCTCAAGTACCCACATGAATAAAACAAGCAATGAAAGTTTAAGGCTTGTGGGATGTGGCTTGGAGTGACAAGAATACCTCACAAACTACATGTTATGTGTCTAGGTAAGCTGAAAGCCACTCAATCGGCACTAAGGCCACATGGTCGCGGGCATTACCTCTTAAATCTACCAAATAAAGTTTGAGTGTGAGCATTAGCAGCCATGGACAGCTGTTTCGGCCTTGTTAGTTAGCAAGAACACAAATTTTCAGGCCAGTCATCATCATCATCATCATCATTATCATCACAAAATGCACAGTTGAAAGACAGTAACCAAATAAACTACAGTTTGTCTTCCTTTCAACTGACGGAATTTGACTTTTCTCAGTTTTTTTTTTTTTTTTTACAAAAAGGGATTTCAGCAATTTCTGGCTGTTTCAGCCCTAATGTGCTCATTTTGTGTGGTGCTTCCCATCAGGATCTATCCAGGCTTTCTAAGAACAAGTTTTAGTGGTGTTTACCCTCCTAAGTCTTTCCTTCTCAAGCAATTAGTTAATCTCATTCTGGGATGGGTGACATGAACAGCATCTTTCTTACTGACTGTTGTTATTCTCATCTCCAGGTGTTTGACTTCATCACTCTTTCCACAAATACGCCCAGCGAATTTAGAGAACATGTTTGATTATGGCATCCTCAGCACAGCAACCTCATGAAGAACCAGCACACGGGTTTAGCAGAGTCAAAGTCACCATTTTGGCCTCTGAATGGGGATCAAGCAAGGGAGGACTTTCTACCATAAACAGAGAACTTGCAATTCAGTTGGCTAAATGTCCTGAAGCGGAAATAACTGTCTTTTCACCACAATGCAGCGAGGAAGACAAGAAGGTAGCTTTCAGCCACAATGTTACGATTGTAGAAGCAACACCTCGCCCTGGTTATGAAGAACTGGACTGGCTTGCCTTTCCACCAAAAGAGTTTCAAATAGACGTAGTAGTCGGTCATGGAGTGAAACTCGGTCGGCAGGCACAAATTATTAGAGACTCCCACAACTGCAGGTGGATACAAGTTGCTCACACGGATCCAGAGGAACTAGGAATGTTTAAAGTGTATGAGAATCCAATTTCAAAAGGCGAAAAAAAGCATCACGTTGAAGTTCAGTTGTGTGAGAAGGCCGATTTCGTTGTAGGAATTGGACCAAAATTGACCGAGGCCTTTCGTTCTTATCTCCGCGGGTTTGGAAAAGATCAAAACATCCATGACCTCACTCCTGGCATTTTTGATGAATTTCAGAGTGTTCAACAGGTCCCCGATGAGAGAGAAAATTGCCGAATCCTTGTCTTTGGCCGCGGAGATGCTGAAGATTTTGAATTAAAAGGATTTGACATCGCAGCAAGAGCTGTTGCTTCACTACCAAACGCTCACCTTACGTTTGTTGGGGCGCCCGATGGAAAGCACGAGGAGATAGCAGCACGTTTCCTTCAATGCGGTATTCCTCGTAATCGCCTCAAGATACGCGGTTACGTCAACAGCCGAGAGAATTTAAAACACCTCTTCTGTGAAGTAGACCTCGCCCTCATGCCCTCGAGAACAGAGGGTTTTGGTCTAACAGGTCTTGAGGCCCTATCAGCTGGTCTACCTGTGCTAGTGAGTCGCAACTCAGGGTTTGGCCAAGCCCTAAGCAAAGTAGCATTTGGAAAGTCATACGTTAGTGATTCAGAAGAACCCAAAGTGTGGGCTGCTGCCATCAAAGAAATCTGGAATAAAGACAGGGAGGAGCGGTTAGATGAGGCTGACACTTTGCGCGCTTCTTATGGCAAGAAATACAACTGGGCGAAACAGAGCAAGGATCTTTTACAGAAGATGATCGACTTGACTCGTGGTATGGGATCAATGCTGGTGCCTAAAATGTTACCTTATAGTAAAACAAATCTCACTAAAAGTATTATACAGTTAATTATCGTCAAATTCGTTTGAAGTCGATTTTGTTGGTGTGTAACAGGTAAATTGAAAGTTAAATTCAGTTTGAAGAATTTATCGATCTCCGTTGAAAGACAGTTTATAATGGTAATTGAACTTCATGCCATGCAATTTGGTCTGAAATCATGCGCGTGATTTCAAAATCGAACGAGCGCACAGCGCGAGTTTGATTTGAAATCACAGGTATGATTGTAGACCAAAATTACGTGACACGAAGTTCAATTACCACTTTATTACTCTTATTTTGAAATGACAGAGTTTTTTGTCAATATTAATTTTTAATTTTTAGGAACTCCGGTTTTGAATTTTGTTGGGCTTAAAAAAGAATGCGATTTAGAGCAAAACGTACAGTGTAGTGCAATTTGAGAATAAAATAATTGCACTGTTGAAAGCCAATCAGATTGCAAGAATAACCAGTGATTTGAAAATTGGTGTAATAAATTATGGCATTTGGAGAACCTCAGAGCTTATTTTAATAAAGTGCTAAACTAGTAGACCTCCAAAATTCAATGCATGGTAAATACGTTTCATCCCAAAAAAAGGGAAGAAATGATAATTGAACATAACATGCGAGCTTGAGTATCTCCCGAATTGCTCGCCTCGATCAGCAGTTAATGAAAATTACGGTTTAAAGCAGATATGGACTGATCTAGATTCTCAGGCCCCGATACTTAGTTTTGGAATACAGTAGTTTATTCATAAAAAATTTCGTTCTACGGAATTTCAAAAACTTCCTCTGAAAATCCTAAAGGTTTGAAAATGACTGCGTGGAAATTTCTCAGATTTAAAGTTCAAACAGTAGCGTGTTTTCATTATATTATAAGCTAATTATTAATTATTCACGGCAGAACGTGCCTGTGATTCACAAGTGTCTATACGCCTCTAACTTATATCGGTATTCTATTTCAATAGATCTTTCCTCCAGTTGTCACACCTCAGCTCCAAGCGCAGTCAGAATGTTTCCTTGTGCTACCCAGGGTTCTCAGTGGACTGGAGAGATGTCTGTTTGTCATCCAGGTATACTAGTACTGTGAGGATTAAGAAGTACTGAATTTTGTAAGGGGAAAATCCCGCTGGCACAGACACATATATCACTTGAACTTAGCGATTCAAGTTTGCAAAACAATTTGACCAATTTCAGGTTGATTTGATAGTCACCAACCAGACCCAACCATGTTTATTTGTTGTGTACATGTTTCGCTTTCCCCAGATGGGTGGACTCTTTGTAGGCAGCCGAGAAATCATCGTTTTCTCCAAAGTTCCTTTCAAAAAGAAAGAAAAAAGAAAGAAAAAGAATACAATTATTATTACTTATCAACTCAGAGTTCTGTCTTTCTTCAGATAGCGAAGTGATTTTTTGAGATAACAAAAATCAGACCGCGAAAATCTCAACCACCTTTCATACACGATGTAGACAAACTCAGGAAGTTTTTCAGAAAGTGCATGTTAAAATTCTTCTTCCACTTTAGTTTGGTTAATTTGACAAAATGTCAAGTCTGAAATACTCGGCCTAGACAATACCTTCCACTGATCATGAAAAGTCAAGACAACCTGCAGTCGAACTCAGCAACTTACAGCAACACAAAGGAGCAACTGAATGAAGATTTAGGATCAACAATGGCGACTCCAGAATACTCTTTCCAGGCGTTAGACTAAGTATAAGTGGCAACCCCCAAAATGAGAATGATGGGATGTTTATATATTCGTCCTTACCGCAAAACCCTTTTGAAGGTGATTCAAGATGATAATTATCTTACATTTGTACACCTCTCGGCAGTTAATGGGTTCACATGGAGAGCATTTTACGAGAAGCTGCACGTTCCTTGAACGAGGGTGTCAATGGGGTCAGCTGTTTGGCGTGTAAAGACGTTTTTTGGCTATCGCAACCGTATAAACCGTTTATACTTTGTTGAACAAAATGTGAACTGACTAACGTATAATAGCAGATCAACTTTTAGCGTATACGGTACTTAATGACCAAAGGAAACTTTCTAGGATAAATAGCAAAATTCTTGAGGTAAAAATGTAAATTTAAGTTTACTTTGACCTCGTCTGATACTTCCGGAGAGTTTTTCATGGTTGCCACAGGTCAGGAAATGGTCAGGGGAAAAAAATTCTTCAAGGTCTGGGAAAAGTCAGGAAATTTTACTCCAAGTCAGGGAAAATTTAAATACATGTATTTGAGAAAAGTCAGGGAAAAGTGAAATTTTAAGGGTACTTATTTATGTATTGCCAACTCAGCGATGTTTTTGTGTAAACAAGAATACGACCTGTCAACTGATGTCGACAGTTCACATTCTGCGACGGAGGGGAGGTTGGAGGCCATTACCAGGATTAATTTGTGAATTTTTTAAAATTTAGTTGGTCAGGGAGATTTGACATTTGTCAGGGAAACGTTTCTTAGTTATCGGCATTCATATCACCAAGTAGAAAACTAATTTTAAGATTTGTTAGATCAAGTCTCGCAATAAGATTTTCCAAATGTGAGAATAGCCCTGTTGCAGAGTTAGGAGGCCTATACCAGTTGACAACAATAAAAGGTTTAGAGTTCGGCTTGCGAATTTCGATACACCGGTTTTCAAGCCCGTCAATATTAAGATCAGTTCGCACGGAGAAGTTTATTGTTGATTTAATATAAAAGCATATACCTCCGCCACTATCGTTAAGCCTATCTCTTCGAATTAATTCGTAGCCACAGATATAAAAATCAGAGTTATTGTCATTTAGGGGAGCAGGGATGGCGCAGTGATGAGAGCACTCGCCTCCCACCAATGTGGAGGCAACATGAAGGTAACCTTAGATGTCTCAAGTAACGCATATTAAGTACAAATTGCCTAAAGAAAGGGGTTATGGGTCGGGAACTAAATTTGGTGTGTTGAGGGGGGGTGGGGGTGGGGGGTAGGCGAACATAAGCAAACACTTTAATGTCAACCAACTGGGAGATCGGTGGGTATACTTCTTAAGAAGTCCTATTTATTTATCCCTGTAATTTACTCTGGATGCGGCAAAAACGGTCAAACGATCACACCGGGAAGATACTTGTGTGTCCTAGATTGTGGGAGCTATTAGAACATGAAGCTTCAATCGAAAATGCTCGTTTTTGTCCGTATAGGTCTTTAATAATTCCAGTTTTTTCTGTCAATAGTTTCATTTTTGCAGCTGAAAGTTTGCAATCAATCTATCTTTTTTCTTACCGCATCAGTTATAAAATGCGTGCGAGTTGACGTATTGTGTGACTGGATGACTAAAAACGCTAGCTTTGAGGCTGGCCGGCATCCTATCGATCACTGCTTCGATAAAAAAGATGGACCTTCAGAATATGGGGCTGTGGTCCATTATAAACAAGTGTAAACTGAAAAAAACATCATACGCGGAAATCAACAAATCGTTTTCTACCCAGAAAAAAAAAGAGAAAAAACGAATGAATCTGGTCACAGTGTTCATCCCAAATCTATCGTCAGTGTGC